>LPNX010813228.1:3439-148386 GCA_001517045.1 Pseudotsuga menziesii | reverse complement strand
CATATATATAGTATGCTTGTCTTGTTTACTTGTTGTTGAGGAAGTGATTTATCAATTCAAGCTGAAGTTGGATAGCTCAACGGGGATCTACTTCAACCGTCCGGAATAAGGTACGAAGTCTGATCCTTTAGTGTTAGCTATTTGATTTCTATTGCATATTGGAAAGGATTGATTTCTGGAGTCAAGTTGTCTGTTGTGGTACCCCAAGCCATAGGAATTTCTCTCTGTAACAATTGACACAGAGACTATTTTGACTGCAGAGGTAAAACTTCTTCAACTTCCCTTTGAACATTGGGCGACACGACAAAAGACTTGGCAGCATGACTAGACCAGAAAAACGCACAGTGCGACAATGGACAATGCATTCTTTTGAAAGACTCAAAGGAGTGACATGACTCATGAAAGTGGATTGTCATGGAAATCAGCTGAATACCCAATTGACTGAAATGATATGCAGACAAGTGCCATGTTCAAAGGTAATGACAAACTGTCATTGATTTGCAAAATGATTCCCTTCCCAAAATTTCCCCATCATGTTTGATGAGTGCCTATTTTCATTGTTTACGAATTCAAATAGGGTAACAAACACTTGTTGTAGCTCATCCGAAGACAAGTCCAAACTCATATGTTTTACAAACCTGAGAGAGGAGGGGTTCGTTCCCAAAAGAGGGTCTCTCAATGTTTAATTTAACAAGTCCAATGAAAGTTAACTCAGTATCGTTCATGTTTAGAGAGTCTGAATGACCACGGAAGAAGACTCCACAAGGTCCTTTTTTGTAAAGTAGTTCATTTGAACCGAAAAAGTGATAACCTACCTTTAGACGAACAACTCTTCAAGTGCTTTAATGAGTGTGAAAAAGACAAGATCACTCAAGAATCTTTTCATATTTAAGGAGCCCGAAAAGAGTTTAATGAAGACTCCACTAGGTCTTTTTTCATGGTGAGAGATTTTATGAGTCTGAAAAGAATTAGAAAAGGACTTAGACCTTTGGTGCTAAGTTTGGAGAGCATGACCAAAGTGTCGCAATAAATGCTCAAAGACTTTTTCCATTTTATGGTAGTACGAAAAAGTAAAAAACAAACTCCCAAAACGTTTACTGCTACTGCTCTTTATCCTACCACGACTTAAAAACAACTGTTCAAATCTCCAATAGACGACATTAAAGGATCATGACTGATAGATTTAAAAAAACTATGAGGTACCAAAACCTAAAATGCGTATAAAAGTTATGTAAATAGTAAAAAATCAAAACATTTTACCATTTACCCATAGTGGAGAGCCTTTGGAGCATTTTCTTGGCCAGATTTTCAACCGCTGAATTTGGGAGCATCTACCATCCGATTTACGCACCTTCAGTTCCAGGTAATAGCTTAAACCTTGCTCTTTCATTTCATGCTTGCATTTTTGAATTTTGGGGGTGTTTTGGGCCTATTGGGCGAGCCCTAAAACCATGGAAGCGGACACCCCTCTTATCCCTTGTGAGATAAGTGGTACCCCGCTAAAACCACACCTAAAACACTGCGCATAGGCGGTGCCACCGCCTGTCTTCAATGGGACACAGGCGATGCCAGTCGTGGGTGAATAAAAATACATGCACAAGCCAAACTAGCTCAAATTTGATGATTTGAATGGTTGAAAGTGTTTCTAATTGGCCTTGTGATGGTTTTTGACAGGTTCCCATTGATAAAAAAAATGGTAATTTGGAAAGAGAGGCAACATGACAATGATGATGCATTTTTTGAACGAAACGCGGGTTGTATAGCCACATTGAGAGACTGTGGTCTTCTAAAGTTTTTCCGCACACCCAGCAAGGTGTCGCATGAACGCCTATTAGAGAATATCTTCCGGATGTGAAATTCGGAGCAACAGTATTTTGAGGTGGGTGCTCATGTATTGATAATTGAAGTAGAGGATATCTACTTCCTGATAGGCCTATTGAGATGGGGTGCTCCCATCTCTTTGACTGGTTTCCGTGGAGGGAACATCACTACCCAAGAGCTGATAAATTGCCATTGTATTCTTGGGACCAGGACATCGGGGAAGAAAATTCCCATAAAAGAAGTGATGGATGGCCCACTTCGGACAGTTTTATTTACCATGTAGAGAGTGGCAGGGAGCCAAGGGGTACATCAGGAATCTAGAGCGCATATTCTCTACGCTATAGAGGCCATGGCTCCCACAGTTTTCAATTGGGCGGAAGCTCTACTTCCGATCTTCAAGGATCAGCTGACCAAGTGTCAACAGTGGGAGCTGAAGCAGTTCGGTTTCGGTTCCATTCTAGCGTGTTTCTTTTTTGAGTGGGTTCCCCAGATGAGACCCTAGGGGGTTTTTACAGAGTTGATGGCGCGAGACCCTCGCATGCTGAGATGGGTCTGGATCATGGCCCGCACAGGAGCGGGTAGAGGTAAGCTGAATTTTGGTGACCCGTTCTTTCGATGGTTGAGAGATCAGCTCCTCATGGTGGAGGACTATGCATATGTGGGCACTGATTTCAGTGGTGACCTTGACCTATCGCTTCCACCTGGTGGATAGTGGGGTGATATCAGTAAGAAACAAAAACCCTAAAATGGAAATTGTGTTTTTATATTTTGATGTTTTATATTTTTTATGTGTAGTAAATAGACTTGAATGTTTTCATGTAGATGTCGGAGTAGTGCGACCTGGGGGATCCTCCCCACTAGAAAAGTGAGCCGGAGCTCGCTTTATACCACAGGGAGATGATGTGACAGGGGAGCTAGAGGAGAACCTTGAGAGGTTGACTCTAGACATCCCAGATGCCTCGATCGATGACCTCCCACTGAGGTACCAGAGGCCTACTGCGGGAGTACTGGGTCGTTTCAGCAGACTGCTACGTTGAGTAGCCCGGGTGGTTATGTGTTACCACGAGCATCACTAGATGATAGGGTGCATGACGTATTCACTAAAAGCTGATAGATAGCTTTAGGATTTTTGTATGATGATTTTTTACCTGAAATCCTGAGTGCTTCATATGAGGTCTCATGACCTATTTTTTGTAAAACATGTTTATATATATATATATATATATATATATATATATATATATACATACTTCTACTTTGGTTTTTATATGTCTCAAATGGTGAATGTATTTTATATGAGTTTTATGTGTCTTTTACATTTTATTTACATTGAACCATGTTTGAATTTCATGTCTTGAATGGGAAATATGCCAGTCTAGGATGTAATTTTCCAATGAGTCGGAAACTGCATTATCTTCCCTAGGGATATGCCTATAGGTAATAGTTTCAAATGACCTCTCTAATAAACGTACCCTCCAGAAGAGACGGAGAAGAACGGGATTCCTGATGGTATAGACATGGTTTTAATGACAGACCACTAGTTGTGAGTCCATCAAAACTACCAAGTTACGAACATCTTGGGAGGCAGCTTCAGTCAGAAGACCTATGATTGCTCGATACTCAGTGATATTGTTGGTAGCGGGACCAATACAAACCACTCCTGAACTGATCAAATCGTAAGCTAGGGAATAGATAACCCAAGCAGCTGAGGCAAGATTCAAGGTGTGGCAGCAAGCACCATCAACGAAGCCGTAGAAAGCCATCTGTTCTGCATGAACAAAACATGGTATAAACAGATACAGACACTAGACTCAAAACCATATTGAAAATACATAAGCACACTAAAAGTCAAGTAATATACATATATACAAGGTACTATACAAGAAATATCTAGGCATAGTACCTCTTCAGGTACAACCCATTGCGAGGTTGTCCTAAGGGGATTCCGTCATAGTCCACGAGCTCGTAAGCCCCTTTCTCTAAAACTTTGGAAATAACGAAAGGACCGTACCACATGGATTCGATCTTGCCTTTCCCTAGTTTTTCATATCTCTGATCATAGGTCAAAACTAGGTCACCTTCGTTAAAGGCACAAGGTTGGACATACTTGTCATACTGTGCCTTGACGCGTTTCTTGTGTGCCTCATTAGCTAAGGTAGCATCTTTTCTAGTTTCATCAAGGTTGTTTAAGTAGATAAATCTTCCTCTGAGGAAGTGTCTGGGAGAAGTTTGACGGCAAGTTTCAAGGATGGAATCTAACATTGAATCGGAAAGACAACTTCTAGTCCATAGACAAGCTGGATTTATGGTCTCCAACCATATGACGCAACATCATTTTCAAAACTTTGTTAATGGCCTCGACTTGACCATTAGCTTGCAGATAATAGGGTGTAGAGTTTTCATGACGAAAACCTAGCTTGGCACTTAATTCCTCCATTATTTGATTATGGAAATGTGATCCTTGATCAGTAACTATGGACCGCGGGACTCCGAATCTTGCTATCACATGATTGAAGAGGAAGAGAGCGGTAGTCTTACCATCCTCTGCATATGTAGGCATGGCCTCAGCCCATTTTGTAAAATAATCGATGGCTACGATGATGTAACCATGCCCCCCGGCTGAGGTAGGCTTACAATGCATATAATCGATCCTCCATTTGGCGAAAGGGCCAACGGCAATGACGATGTGTAACCGAGCAGGGTGGGTGCGCTTTTTTGAATAAAAAAGTTGACAGGATGGGCATTTCTTAACATCCTCATGACAATATTTAAATACTGAAGGCCAAAAATAGCCAGCGCGAAGGATTTTTTGGGTTGTATCCATCCCATATAGATGACCGTCACATGCTCCAGAGTGGCAATCATTCAAAATTTGTTCAGCTTCCTCGTGGGTAAGGCATCACCAGAGAATTAAATCGATACCACGTCTATACAAAGTGTCATTCAAGATGAGGTAGTATTTTGCGTGGTGACGGATACAACGACGATCGTCACGTGATAAAGTAGGCTGAAATATCTGTGTCTAGAGATAAATGAGAAAATATCCATACCATGGGTCAGTAGTGCTTATCATGAATAGGAATTCATCCGGGAATGAATCACTAGGCTTAGATTCCGTCAAAGCACAGGGAAGATCACACATGAGCTATGCAAAGACCAAGGATTTCTTTGATGTAGCTTTGGTAAATTCTATATCAAACTCTTGTAGGATGACTATCTATCGGGAATACTTTCCCCCGAGCACCTGACGAGTCAGGATGTAATACATAGGGTTATGGTCTGCCAATACGGTGGTTGTGCGGGGAAAAATGTAGTGACGAAATTTTTGAACAACAATGACCGTGGCCAATGCTAATTTCTCCACACGTGAATATCGAGTTTCAGAATCCATGCAATTCTTACTAACATAGTAGATCATGTGGTCCTGACCGTCGGGATTGTCTTGCACCAAAACCATAGCGATGGTAGTAGTGGAGGCAACAATGTATAAGAGAAAATTCTATGAATAATCTAGGGGGTGTATCACGGGTGAATGAGTCAGAGCGTGTTTGAGATTATCAAAGGCTCGTTGGGCTTGGTCATCCCAAAAGAATGGAGTGTCCTTCTTAAGGAGACGCATATAACCGTGTGTTTTCTCTACAAAATTGCACACAAAACGGCTGAGAAAGTTTGCCTTCCCTTGCAAACTTTGGAGTTCTAAAAGGTTGGTTAGGGCTGGTAGGGATAGAATAATGGCAATTTTCAATGGATCTATCCGGATTCCATCAGTAGAAACCACAAAATCTAACAGACGTCCCATCTCAACGCAAAAAACACATTTATGAGGATTGAGTCGTATGTTATAATGACAGCGTCTCAAGAAAATGTCTCTAAGATGACCAGGGTGGTCCTCCGTGTCACATGCCCCAATTTTGCAAAATAATATTATCTTATTTTATTTTATTCCAAGACATTATGTTAAATTTTATGCTAAAGTTGTAATTGATGGCTCAGCAGAGTCAAGGATGTTGAATGTAATTATGAATATTTTAATTATAAATAAATAAAAAGTGGAGACAACAGCTTGTGAGAGTTGTTAAAAGAATGTTTACTGGTCAAGTTGGTGGAGGAGACTAGGTGGAGAGCAAATAGACAAGTGGAAGTATCCTCAAACACTTCCAATGTTGTAGGTGGCAACCTCTCTACATTTGGGGTTATGACCCCCCAAGAAAGTGGGATCAGAGCAGGTGGCTCAATTAATGACAACTAACCCAAAAAGACCTAGGCAATCTTAATAAAAATGCCAATTGAAGAGAGCTGAGGCTGCTCATTCCAAGAAGAGAATCATTCAAGTGAATGTACTTCAAAGGATTTCATTGGGAAGGGAATTTTTGGAAGGTGTTTGAGGGGTAAACTACAGAGAATGATCTAGTACAACTATTGAGCTGAAGGATCTTGCTCCTGAGTGTAGAGTTAGTACTGAGTCATTGGACTAGTATTTTGTTGCTTGCTCCACCAGTTCTCAGCCAAGGAGACTAGGAACACGCTCGGGGGTCCTGAGAAGACGCTGTTTGAGCGCTCTCCAAGAGTTGGTAGGGAGGAACGGCCTCCCAACATTGTTGTCATCCAGCTTTAAACAAGTTCTACAGTCTTTTATATGCTGTGTTAAAAGTTTATTTCTGAAAATAAATAATGAATGATTTACATGTTATGTAGTGAACTGTTAGAATTTATAATCTTTTAGTTGTTGAATGTTGAATATGTATTTGGATGAGATAATCCTACCTGTGTTTTTCCTCATCTGCAACGAACCAGACCGTACACTAGCACATGTAGTTTGTTTAAAATAGATGAAGATATGATAGAAATCTGGATTGATTAGAGTTATTTTGTATTTCAGAACAATGGAGTAATTTATTTCTGTATATAGATGTTTTTAGGAAAGGATACTAATTTGTCTAATTAAGTTATTGTTTAAAAACCATACTATTGTATTAAGAATGCTAGCAAAGAAGTATTCATAATACTTTACAAACATCAGGTTTATTTCTTTTAACAAGTTGATTACTGTAAATAGGTTATTTATCTTATTTAGAACTATATTTTTGTAAAATGAAACTACTAACCTGTCACTTAGGTAAAAGATTTAACTTAGATAAACACTCATTTATTTCTGTGAAGAAAGAACCAAGTCATTTTACAAAGTTATTTTATTGTTCATATTGCTTAACTATTTCTACAAATGTTCACATTTCAAGTAGGGTAATTCTAGTATAGTTCTTTTTATAAATAAATTAACTACATCAATTATAATAATGTAACAAGGAAATAATAACAAAACCTATCTATGTACTTATAAAATACACTGAATGCAATGTTAAATAATATTTAGTAAATATTATTTATATATGAATAAATTCATTTAAATAAACTAAACAAAAATTAATTATAAAAGAAAATATAGGGTCCAAACCCTTATAGTATTAACATTATACATACTAACATTATAATTTATAGCATAAACATTATAATTCATAGTAATAACAATATAATTAGATAAGCAATAATCCAAAGATTTGGATTATTTAGTTTTCTGAAACTTCAACTATAAAATATTATTACAGTCCTATAAGGACAGAGAAAGACAACAATGAAAGTATAACCACTATATACCTGTAACAAACAAGTATTTAACATTTACTATTAAACTAACCTACAGATTAATTAAAGAAATTATTTTATACACAGATCACTAACAGAATTTAACCTTGCTCAAATATCCGAGCTTATAAACAATTATTGTAATAGAAAGAAATAACAGAATAGGAGATAATAATACATTTTAATGCAAGATAAATTTAACAAGTAAGATTTCTTTATACAGTGGAAATAGGGTAAGAACCCTAGTATACAAATTCAAATAAGAGCATCAAAATAATCGAGTCCGAGCTCAAGAGAGTTAAACCTCTTTTACTTAAAGTTTTAACCGAGAATGGCTTGATAGCCGCAAATATTTTTATATAACTATACACAAAACTAATACAACAAAATTTTCAAGTCACTGCATAAGCTGAAAAACCTTGCTAACAACAAGGGTTTAGTAAAAAACTAAACCAGCAAACCAAGAAAGAATAAACCACGAAGGGTCACTTGCAGGCCACGACCAATCGAAACTGTTCCATAAAGAACTGAACAAGAATGGATTGCCATGAGTTGACCAGGGCTTACCCGTCACCAAGAAGCCGGCCTTACGCGTTGCACCAGCAGCAAGGAGAAAGGTCAACCGTTACCTGCAAGGTTAACCCACGATATTAAAATTTATGCACTATATAATAACTGAGTCAAGAGTAAATTTAAGAACTGTAAAACAAATGAAATTCACATACCTAGAAACGAAGATAATGTAGCCACCAAGGAATAGGAGTGCCACTACCAGCAAAATAAAGGGCCAACCCTTCATATCTCCTGTGACAGAGACGGTGCCAACGCATGCACAAAGCACTGCTAGCAGCAACAAGGAGAAGGGAGCAACGACCAAGCAAGAAGTGGACAGTGAAGCTCGCACTGTCACCACATTGCGAAGCTTGGGAATCCATACTCTTGAAACCCCATGACAGAGACAAGGCTGAAACAAAAGCAAATGACCCCTTTAAACAATCCCAACAGGCAGGCCGTGGAGGAACGAACCCAAACACTACTCATAGGCCAGACTGTAAGTTAAAGTCACGGCTCTCAACAATCTATTCCCAGGATAAACTCACAATGCAAGCAAGGTTTCGAGGACGACAAAGATGGTCTGAATAGTGTAACCGGGACGCAGAGCTCTTTGTCATTCACAGTAGGGTAAGCATGGCGGCTATGGAGTAGTTGCAGAGCAGCCTGAAGGCCCGAAATCGACAAAATGACAAAGTCTAGGGTTACACCAACCCTTATACTCTCAACACTTGGCCGAGAAGGAACCACGTGGTCTCACAGATATTTCAACCATGCAGTGGGTCGATTCTATAGTCCCTGCATACCAAACGATTCCCAATTATTCAAACATAATTTTTATGCACAATCATATAGTTTTGTAATCATTCAAAGGTTCTACGTGTTCTTGGACGTCAACCTACGGATGCATGGCATAAACTATGAAAGCTCGAATCATTGCCAAGTTTTTATTATAGTCATCGCATAGTTTAGGTCGAGGCAAATTCAAAGTCCATTATACACACAATCATACCCATAATATCATCGATGGAGTGGTCTAACGCCACATCCATTACCCTTTGCAAGTTACAATATAAACTTTATAATTAGATGTTTATTCATATTAAGCTTTTGGGTTAACCATGAAATCAAAGAAATCTTATAATCCATATTCATGCTCAAGGTATTTTTATGCATAGAAGCTTTAGTTTATCACTAATGATTTATCCATTTAGTCATAGCATGAATATTATAGTTACAACATTGATAAGCCTTGAGCTATCAAATCTAAGTTTATAAAGTAAATCTTATGATACTTGGAAGATACTAATTAGAAGGCTATTTCATCATCTAGCCAAACTATGATGTTAATAAAGTATTCATAATAGACTTGTATAGCTAATCTTATTACCACCAACGTTTAAATTGTGACTTGATAGTTTTACACAACATAGTTTTTAAAAATGAGTATGAACATCATAAATCTTATTTGTTTATAACCAGAATTACTGGTAAACATGGATGTTTTATAAAGAAGATAGTTCAGGTGTGTATTGTTGAGTATCATAGAAAATTATAGATCAGTAGGTCGCAAATACTAGGATGTTGGCTATGAATTCTTTACATAGCTCAGATCAGAAAAGTTTAATGACATTTTGGTTATTTTCTAACCATGACAAGTACTTTTAGTTTCGCCATGTTTTCGATTAGTAACTTAATCTTTTAGAACTCTCTAGTACTTGCATAAGGTAATAAATCAATCTCTCTTGAAGAATTGACCTAAGCTAAGTATTGTGGTCAGAGGCTTAATCCAAGAGAAGTATTGTAAAAATAAAATAAGAAACTGAAGTGGAACAATTCCACTAGATTCTAAGACCTTAGGACTTTATGTACACTATAATGTTTAGAACCTTAGGCAGTAATCTTCATTACAGAAGATGAATAATAAGCAATTGATTATACTATTAATATAACCTGATAATGTATATTACCATTAGAACAATCATTAAAGCATTACAGGTTATGCACTCTAGGTGAAAATAACTTACGACAAAGATCACAAGTTGTGAACCAGGGAAAGTAATTACCGTTGCTATTTAGATTTAAGAAATAAACTCTTCTACATGTATATCGTTGACAAAAATAATTGAATGAAACAAACTACTTGTTTTACCTCATAGAATTAGATTGATATGTAACAGCTTATTTACCAAGCTTTTTATTTTGCAAATAAAATTATAGCTGGATGCTTCTTGGAATTAACTTGGCGTTACTCGATCATTCATACCTGTAAAACCTATAAGAACAATAAGCTTTCTGCATTAGCTTAACGCTAAGTAAGCCCCGGAATCCAAAGACAGTTCCACCTACTTGTCTCAAATTAAAACTCATCGGCAAACCAAAAAAGAAATTATTTTACAAGTTAAACTTAACCTTGTATCAAAAAGTAGAATGCTAAGTTACTTAATAAGATTATATATTAACTAATCTAGTAACTAATTCTTTTATAGATAACTGTTAGCTGTTAGCAGACCGCATTCTCAGCTTTTTATGTATTTCAAAATTTTAATTTTTTATGAAAATTTGGGGTTTTGACATGTGGTATCAGAGCATAAGGTTCAAACACTAGGCCTTGATGAAGCCCAACTAGCTTTCATGAAACAATAAATTAAATTATTATGCTGATGTATTTTATTTTAAATGTTATTCAACAGAGAATTGTTTTCTGAAGTTAATAGGCAGGTATTATAGAAAGGCTGGAAGAGTATGTAGAGGAGGTGTCTCTAGTTACTAAAACAGGAAATCTACCAAGAGATCCTATACCAGAGGATTTAACTACAAATTCCTCAGAATTGCTACAAACTGTAAAGGACCTAAAAACTGAAATGGAGTCTGTAAAACGAGAAAATGAAAGGATTTTGAGAGCTCAAGAAGAGTTGAATCAGATCCTAACTGAAAAGTTTCAAACTGAGGATAGGGGTAGAAGAAGAGAATCAAAAGATACCAGTCATCAACGTAAATCTAAAAAGATGAAACATACTAAAACTGAAAGTAGTTCATCTTTTGAAGTGTTTGGTGAACAACGAAAATATTATACTACCAGTGACAGTAGTGATGATAACTAGTACACTAAAAAAAGGAAATACAAACCTTATGAGGAAATTTTCAGGGAATTCAAAAAGATAAAACCACCAACCTTTAATGGAGAGACTGAGAAGGGGGAGGAAGCTGAATCCTGGTTATCTGGGATGAAGAAGTACTTCCAAATATATAACTATTCTAATCAGTTAAAGGCTAGAATGGCTATTTATAACCTCTCAAGAAAGGCTGACATTTGGTGGTAGGACTTGAAAAGAGTTAAGGGCATAAAAGAGAAAAATGTAAACTGGAGTACCTTTAAGAGGTATTTCAAAAAGAAATTTCTGTCTGGGCAATATTATGAGGAGAGAGCCAAAGAGTTTTATGAGTTGAAGTTAGGATCAATGACAATGAAGGATCTGAACAACAAGTTCTTAAGTCTACTTAGGTATGTACCATATCTTATAGATGAGAAACCAAAGGTACATCGATTTCTTAGCTGTCTCCCTTATCATATTAAAGATAGAATTGAATATGATAACCTAAAGGCCTTGGAAGAAGCTATGAGAAAAGCTAACTTTTGTTTTGAGGAGAATCGAAAGAAAGAAAGCTTGGCCAACCAGAAAGCTAAGAAAAATAATAATCAGTTTGAACAAAAGAAGAAGGATTTTGTGCCTAACAGAAATTTTAAGAACAATAAGGCCAAAAAATATCCTAATAACAAGAACTTCCAAGGAAATAAGAACAATACACCCAACAACTAGAATAATTTTAAAGGTAAGTATTTTGCAAATAATCATGAAAATTTTACCAAGAGCTTTGAACGCAAAGAGCCTATCAAGTGCTGGGAGTGTAATGGCCCACACTATGCTTCAGTCTATCCAAACCGGAAGAAGACTAGTAACAACATTCATACCATACAGGAGGACATGACTGTTGGGGAACTAGCGAGGACCATAACACGAATTAACGCAGCCTTGGAGAATTGACAACTGAATATTAGACTTCCATGGTGGAAGTAGAAGGTATGATAAATCAGATCCCTGTAACTATTTTGATTGATCCAGGAGCTAGTCTCAGTTATATTGCACCCCAAATAGTCGAAAAATGTAAGTTATCTGTTGATAAGTTCGAGAATTCATGGTTAGTTCAATTAGCCACTGATGCTAAAAGAAAAGTGACTTGTTTTGTTAAAGAATGTGCAATAGTTATGGATAAATTTGAAACTGTTGTTAAACTTAATGTTTTGCCTCTTGGTTCTTATGATTTGTTGATTGTTATGGACTGGTTAGAACGACATAGAGTAATTCTAAACTATTATGATAAAACTTTCACATGCTTAAACAGTGATGAAAAATTAGTAAGTATTAAAGGAATCCCTAGAAAAACTACCATAAGGCAGATTGTTGCCTTACAGCTTAAGAGAGCTATTAAAAAGGGATGTAAAGCTTATGCAGTAACCATAACTGATGAGAAAAGTTTAATTAAAATAGATAAGTTAAAACTGGAAGACATACCGGTCCTAAGAGAATATGTTGATGTATTTCCAGAAGAGATTCCGGGATTACCTCCGAAAAGGGAATTGGATTTCACCATTGAATTGGTACCGGGTGCAGTACCTAGCTCAAAGGCCCCTTATCGAATGAACATACTCAAACTTAATGAATTAAAATCTCAATTAAAAGAATTAATTAATAAAATGTATATTCGACCAAGTGTGTCTCCATGGGGGGCACCTGTCATCTTCGTCAAGAAGAAGGACGGAACTATGCGAATTTGCATAGATTACCGTCAGTTAAACAAGATGACCATTAAAAATCGATATCCGTTGCCCCACATAGATGATCTGTTTGATCAGCTACGAGGAGCCACGGTGTTTTTGAAAATAGATTTAAGGTCTGGATATCATCAAGTAAGGAATAAAGATGAAGACATCTTTAAGACAACTTTTAGAACTAGATATGGTCATTATGAATTTGTCGTAATGCCATTCGGGCTTACTAATGCCCCGGCTTCTTCATGTGTTTAATGAATAATGTTATGCATAAGTATTTAGATAAGTTTGTGGTTGTATTTATCGACGACATTCTAATCTATTCAAAAACTGAAGAAGAACATAAAGAACATCTAAAAATTGTTTTGCAAGAGTTGCGAGAACATCAACTTTTCACAAAGTTTAGTAAGTGTGAATTCTTCAAGGATAAGATTCAGTATTTAGGTCACGTAGTAACCAAGGAAGGAATTTCCGTAGATCCTGAAAAGATAAGGGCAATCGAAGATTGGCCGGTTCCTAAGGATGTGACAGATGTTCGATCTTTCATGGGTATTACCGGTTACTACCAAAGGTTCATTGAAGGTTTTTCGAGGATAGCAAATCCAATAACTTCCTTGCAGAAGAAAGGAAATAAGTTCGACTAGAATAAAAAATGTGAAGAAAGATTTAAAAAGTTAAAAACTTTATTAACTAGCGCACCTATTTTAAGAATAGCAGATCCTAATAAAGAATTTGTAGTGTGCACTGACGCTTGTAATGATGGCTTAGGCAGTGTTCTGACTCAAGAAGGGCATGTTATTGCCTATGAGTCTAGAAAGTTAAAAGTTCATGAAAAGAATTATGCAACATATGATCTGGAATTAGCAGCTGTAATACATGCCTTAAAGATGTGGTGACATTACCTAATTGGCAGAAAATTTGTTTTAATGACTGATAATAAATGATTGAAGTATATTTTGGATCAGCCTAATCTAAATGCCAGACAAGCTAGGTGGTTATCTTTCTTAAGCGAGTATAATTTCAAAATTCAGCATATAAAAGGTAAAGAAAATAAAGTTGTCGATGCATTAAGTAGGAATGCAAGGCTAAATTTTGCAGAAGCTATCAGCACCTATGTTTCATACTTGGATGAACAACTTAAAGAAGGAATATAACAAGATGAAATTTACCAGAGTTTGCAAGCTAAAGCTAAAGAAAATCCAACAAAAAACTTAATTAAAGGTTACAGTTTAAATGAAAAAAAAAATTTACTGTATAAAGATAGACTGTATGTACCTAACGTACCTAAAGTTAAGCTGTTAATTCTGGATAAAATTCATAAAACACCATATTCAGGTCATCCAGGTTATCAAAAGACTATAACCATGTTAAGAAAAGAGTATTTTTTGCCAAATATGAAAACTGAAGTAGTAGAATATATTGCTAGGTGTTTGGAATGTCAACAGGTAAAAACTGAACATCAATACCCAGCTGGTTTGCTTCAGCCATCACCCATCCCTAGCTGGAAATGGGATATAATTAGTCTAGATTTTATTACTGGGCTGCACAGAAATCAAAATCAGAATGATTCTAGCATGGTAGTAGTTGATAAGTTAAGCAAAGCAGCTCACTTTATACTTGTTAAAACTACTTATAAAGCTGCAAATATAATTGATATTTTTCTAAAACAGATTTTTCGATTGCATAGAGTACCAAAAGTCATAATCTCAGATAGAGATCATAAGTTTACAGGAAACTTTTGGAAAAAACTTTTGGAAGTCTTTGTTTAAAGGATTAAACACTACATTAAATTTCAGTACTTCTTTCCATCCTCAAACAGATGGAAAAACTAAAAGGGTAAACCAGGTACTGGAAGATCTATTAAGAATGTATGTGAAAGACCAGCCAGGTAAATGGGAGGATTATTTACATCTGGTAGAATTTGCTTATAATAATAATTATCAAACATCAGTCGAATTTAGTCCTTTTGAAATTTTATATGGACGAAAATGTAATACTCCTATCTCTTGGAGTAATCCAGTAGATAGATTGGTATTAGGTCTGGAACTGTTAAAAGAAATAGAAGAAATTGTAAAACAAGTGCAGGGAAATCTGAAAGTGGCACAGGATCGACAGAAAAGTCAAGCAGACTTAAAAATAACTCCAAAGAAGTTTTAGGTAGGTGAACATGTGTTCATTAAGGTAAGGCCCAAAAAGAGCTCTCTGAGATTAGGTAGTTGTGCAAAATTGACACCTCGTTACTGTGGCCCATTTGAAATTTTGTTTAAGATTGGACAAGTAGCTTATCAATTAGCATTACCACCCAACTTAAGAGTACATAATGCTTTTCACATTTCCATTTTAAAGTAATATGTTCATGATGCTACTCATGTTGTTAACTGGAATGATGTACAGGTGGAACCAAAAGGGGATTTTCTGGTGGAACTGGACTGTATCCTCGGGAGGAGGGAGATTACACTTTGGAACTGCACCATTGGACAGGTAAAGGTGCAATGGAAGCACCTTAGTCCAGAGGAAGCCACCTGGGAATTGAAAAGTAAAATGTGAGATGCATATCCAATTCTGTTCCAGGGAAATTCTGAGGATGAAGAATAAATAACATCGAGGACGATGTTATATTCTAAGGGGGTGTGTATGTCACATGCCCCAATTTTGAAAAATAATATTATCTTATTTGATTTTATTCCAAGACATTATGTTAAATTTTATGCTGAAGTTGTAATTGATGACTCAGCAGAGTCAAGGATGTTGAATGTAATTATGAATATTTTAATTATAAATAAATAAAAAGTGGAGACAACAGCTTGGGAGAGTTGTTAAAAGAGTGTTTACTGGTCAAGTTGGTGGAGGAGACTGGGTGGAGAGCAAATAGACAAGTGGCAGCATCCTCAAACACTTCCAATGTTGCAGGTGGCAACCTCCCTACATTTGGGGTCATGATCCCCCAAGAAAGTGGGATCAGAGCAGGTGGCTCAATTAATGACAACTAACCCAAAAAGACCTAGAAAATCTTAATAAAAATGTCCATTGAAGAGAGATGAGGCTGCTCATTCCAAGAAGAGAATCATTCAGGTGAATGTACTTCAAAGGATTTCATTGGGAAGGGAATTTATGGAAGGTGTTTGAGGGTAAACTACAGAGAATGATCTAGTATAGCTATTCAGCTGAAGGATCTTGCTGTTGAGTGCAGAGTTAGTATTGAGTCATTGGACTAGTATTTTGTTGCTTGCTCCATCAGTTCTCAGCCAAGGAGACTAGGAACAGGCTCGGGGGTCCTGAGAAGACGTTGTTTGAGCGCTCTCCAGGAGTTGGTAGGGAGGAACAACCTCCCAACGTTGTTTTCATCCAGCTTTAAACAGGTTCTACAGTCTTTTATATGCTATGTTAAAAGTTTATTTCTGAGAATGAATAATGAATGATTTACATGTTATGTAGTGAACTGTTAGAATTTATAATCTTTTAGTTGTTGAATGTTGAATCTGTATTTGGATGAGATAATCCTACCTGTGTTTTTCCCCGTCTGGAACAAACCAAACCGTACTCTATCACAGGTAGTGTGTTTAAAATAGATGAAGATATGATAGAAATTTGGATTGATTAGAGTTATTTTGTATTTTAGAACAATGGAGTAATTTATTTTTGTATATAGATGTTTTCAGGAAAGGATACTAATTTGTCTAATTAAGTTATTGTTTAAAAACCAGACTATTGTATTAAGAATGCTAGCAGAGAAGTATTCATAATACTTTACAAACAACAGGTTTATTTCTTTTAACAAGTTGATTACTGTAAATAGGTTATTTATCTTATTCAGAACTGTATTTCTGTAAAATGAAACTACTAACCTGTCACTTAGGTAAAAGATTTAACTTAGATAAACACTCATTTATTTCTGTGAAGAAAGAACCAAGTCATTTTATAGAGTTATTTTATTGTTCATACTACTTAACTATTTCTACAAATGTTCACATTTCAAGTAGGGTAATTCTAGTATAGTTCTTTTTATAAATAAATTAACTACATCAATTATAATAATGTAACAAGAAAATAATAACAAAACCTATCTATGTACTTATAAAATACACTGAATACAATGTTAAATAATATTTAATAAATATTATTTATATATGAACAAATTCATTTAAATAAACTAAACAAAAATTAATTGTAAAAGAAAATACAGGGTTGAAACCCTTATAGTATTAACATTATACATACTAACATTATAATTTATAGCATAAACATTGTAATTCATAGTAATAACAATATAATCAGACAAGCAATAATCCAAAGATTTGGATTATTTAGTTTTCTGAAACTTCAACTATAAAATATTATTATAGTCCTATAAGGACAGAGAAAGATAACAATGAAAGTATAACCACTATATACCTGTAGCAAACAAGTATTTAACATTTATTATTAAACTAACCTACAGATTAATTAAAGAAATTATTTTATACACAGGTCACTAACATAATTTAACCTTGCTTGAAGATTTGAGCTTATAAACAATTATTGTAATAGAAAGAAATAACATAATAGGAGATAATAATACATTTTAATGCAAGATTAATTTAACAAGTAAAATTTCTTTATACATTCGAAATAGGGTAAGAACCCTAGTATACAAATTACAGTAAGAGCAACCCTAAGAGTTAGCTCAATCGGTCGAGTACTCGTAGTTAGGCCTCCTAGCATGTGAGGTCGCGGGATCCATTCTCATCGACTCTCTTGGGGTTAGGCACGCAGAGGCTGCGGGTGTGAGGCCCCTTTGGGTGGGTCCGCCGGAAATTATTCCGTGGATGTAGCCCGTCGGTCAAGCCAGCGCGTGAACCACATTGAAAAAATAAAATAAAAAATTACAGTAAGAGCATCAAAATAACCGAGTCCAAGCTCAAGAGAGTTAAATGTCTTTTACTTAAAGTTTTAACCGAGAATGGCTTGACAGCCGCAAATATTTTTATATAACTATACACGAAACTAATAAAACAAAATTTACAAGTCACGGCATAAGCCGGAAAACCCTGCTAATAACAAGGGTTTAGTAAAAAACTAAACAAGCAAACCGAGAAACAGTAAACCATGAAGGGTCACTTTTATGCCACAACCAACCGAAACTGTTCCAAAAAGAACTGAACACGCATGGATTGCCATGGGTTGACCAGGGCTTACCCGTCACCAAGAAGCCGACCTTACGCGTTGCACCTGTAGCAAGGAGAAAGGTCAACCGTTACCTGCAAGGTTAACCCACGATATTAAAATTTATGCATTATATAATAACTGAGTCAAGAGTAAATTTAAGAACTGTAAAACAAACGAAATTCACATACTTGGAAACGAAGATAATATAGCCACCAAGGAATAGGAGCACCGCTACCAGCAAAATAAAGGGCCAACCCTTCATTTCTCCTGTGACAGAGACGATGCCAACGCGTGCACAAAGCACTGCTAGCAGCAGCAAGGAGAAGGGAGCAACGGCCAAGCAAGAAGTGGACAGTGAAGCTCGCACTGTCACCACATTGCGAAGCTTGAGAATCCATACTCTTGAAAGCCCATGACAGAGACAAGGCTGAAACAAAAGCAAATAACCCCTTTAAACAATCCCAACAGGCAGGCCGTGGAGGAATGAACCCAAACACTACTCACAGGCCAGGTCGTAAGTTAAAGTCACAGATCTCAACAAATTATTGCCAGGATAAACTCACAGTGCAAGCAAGGTTTCGAGGACGACGAAGATGGACTGAACAGTGTAATCGGGATGCAGAGCTCATTGTCATTCACAGTAGGGTAAGCATGGCGGCCATGGAGTAGTTGTAGAGCAGCCCAAAGGCCCGAAATCGACATAATGACAAAGTCTAGGGTTACACCAACCCTTATACTCCCAACACTTGGCCAAGAAGGAACCATGTGGTCTCACAAATATTTCAACCATGCAGTGGGTCGATTCTATAGTCCCTGCATACCAAATGATTCCCAATTATTCAAACATAATTTTTATGCACAATCATATAGTTTTGTAATCATTCAAAGGTTCTACATGTTCTTGGACATCAACCTACGGATGCATGGCATAAACTATGAAAGATCGAATCATTGCCAATTTTTTATTATAGTCATCGCATAGTTTAGGTCGAGGTGAATTCAAAGTCCCTTATATACAAAATCATACCCATAATCTCATCGATGGAGTGGTCTAATGCCACATCCATTACCCTTTGCAAGTTACAATATAAACTTTATAATTAGATGTTTATTCATATTAAGCTTTTGGGTTAACCATGAAATCAACGCAATCTTATAATCCATATTCATGGTCAAGGTATTTTTATGCATAGAAGCTTTAGTTTATCACTAATGATTTATCCATTTAGTCATAGCATGAATATTATAGTTACAACATTGATAATTCTTGAGCTATCGAATCTAAGTTTATAAAATAAATCTTATGATACTTGGAAGATACTAATTAGAAGGCTATTTCATCATCTAGCCAAACTATGATGTTAATAAAGTATTCATAATAGACTTGTATAGCTAATCTTATTACCACCAACGTTTAAATTGTGACTTGATAGTTTTACACAACATAGTTTTTAAAAATGATTATGAACATCATAAATCTTATTTGTTTATAACCAGAATTACTGGTAAACATGGATGTTTTATAAACAAGATAGTTCAAGTGTGTATTGTTGAGTATCATAGAAAATTATAGATCAATAGGTGGCAAATACTAGGATGTTGGCTATGAATCCTTTACATAGCTCAGGTCAACAAATTTTAATGACATTTTGGTTATTTACTAACCATGAAAAGTACTTTTAGTTCAGCCATGTTTTCGATTAGTAACTTAATCTTTTAGAACTGTCTAGTACTTTCATAAGGCAGTAAATCAATCTCTCTCGAAGAATTGACCTAAGCTAAGTATTGTGGTCAGAGGCTTAATCCAAGAGAAGTATTATAAAAATAAAATAGGAAATTGAAGTGGAACAATTCCACTAGATTCTAAGACCTTAGGACTTTATGTACACTATAATGTTTAGAACCTTAGGCAGTAATCTTCATTACAGAAGATGAATAATAAGCAATTGATTATACTATTAATATAAGTTGATAATGTATATTACCATTAGAACAATCATTAAAGCATTACAGGTTATGCACTCTAGGTGAAAATAACTTACGACAAAGATCACAAGTTGTGAACTAGGGAAAGTAATTACTGTTGTTATTTACATTTAAGAAATAAACTCTTCTACATGTATATCATTGACAAAAATAATTGAATGAAACAAACTACTTGTTTTACCTCATAGAAGTAGATTGATATGTAATAGCTTATTTACCAAGCTTTTTATTTTGCAAATAGAATTATAGGTGGATGCTTCTTGGAATTAAAAGGTGTTACTCAATCATTCATACCTGTAAAACCTGTAAGAACAATAAGCTTTTTGCATTAGCTTAACGCTAAGTAAGCCCCAGAATCCAAAGACAGTTCCACCTACTTATCGCAAATTAAAACTCATCAACAAACTGAAAAAGAAATTATTGTACAAGTTAAACCTAACCTTGTATCAAAAAGTAGAATGCTAAGTTACTTAATTAAGATTATATATTAACTAATCTAGTAACTGATACTTTTATAGATAACTGTTAGCTGTTAGCAGACCGCATTCTCAGCTTTTTATGTATTTCAAAATTTTAAATTTTTATGAAAATTTGGGGTTTTGACACTCCCATTGCTGTGAATGAGTTGGGAGGTCGTCAAGGTACGATTCTACAATATGTTTTATATCGTGAAACGCATAGGACATAGCATGCTGGAAAGTGGCTCCAGCGTTTTTCAGGCCGAATGGCAACTTCCTGTATGCAAAGGTTCCCCATGGGAAAATAAATGTTGTCTTATGTTGATCGGTGGGTAAAATCTCAATCTGATTATAACCCGAAAAGCCATCCATAAATGAGAAGATGACACTTCCAGCAAAGTTATCGATAATCTGGTCGATATGCGGAGTGGGAAAGTTGTCTTTGGGACAAGCTTTGTTCAAATCTCTGAAATTGATGCAGAATCTAATGGTGCCTTGCTTTTTATTGACAGGGACAACGTTCGATACCCATTCTGTCACGGGTACGGGATAAATAAACCCTTCTTTTAGAAGTTTTTCTATTTCGTCTTTAATAGCTGCGGCTTTCCGTGGATGGACTTGTCTCAGTTTTTTACTGACAGGATTTGTAGTGGGATAGGTTTTTATTTCGTGAACCACAATGGATGGGTCTATCCCTGACATTTCTTCGTAAGACCAGGAAAAACATTGCGAAATTCTTTGAAAAGTGCTCTGTATGCTTCAGATTCTTCTGTTAAGTAGTTCCGCGCAGCATGAACATGCTCAAGGGTGCCAAGATTGGCTGATATGTCAATTGGATTTGTTTGAGTAATGTTGCATAGGTTTCCTTCAGAATCCATGTTCTGCAACACTATAGGAGTTTGCGCTATCTTGACAATATCAGTAGAAAAAAGGGATGCAAAATCATGGTCTACCGTACTGGTGTTGGGGAGGAACGAGGATCTATGGTGATGATCCATCATCCTACCATATAGGCTCATTCGTACTCATGATCTCCATAATGGACTCCTTGGAAGGAAAAGTTTGGGAGAAATAATACAGAATAGGAAGGAGGGTTCTA
The DNA here is from genome assembly GCA_001517045.1 of Pseudotsuga menziesii. Lineage (NCBI taxonomy): Eukaryota > Viridiplantae > Streptophyta > Pinopsida > Pinales > Pinaceae > Pseudotsuga > Pseudotsuga menziesii. The sequence goes on along the minus strand of LPNX010813228.1, from coordinate 126,854 downwards.
ACCAGTAGGGCAAGTGGTAAGGGTTTGAAGCCACCAGATGAAGGTCATTAGTGTGGTCATCGGAAAGGGTTTGGATAACGTTGTACATTGCTTCATGCAGGCTCAACGAGGTGGAATCAACAATTTGTTTTCCCTTTGGATCATAATCAAACAAATAAATCATATTTACCATTGCCATGTTTGTGTTAAGAGGATTTGAGGGAAAAATCCCCATAAGGGAAGAATCCTTCAGCATGCCTACCCCAATCGACTGGTAAGGAGGAGGGGATTGGCCTAACATAGGGATGTTATTAGCCATAGGGTTAGTAACATTTGATGTATAGAAATCAAGTTGGTGAATGGTTACAATCCTCCCTAGATGCGAAAATTGGATAGTTTGAAATACCGTCGAAGCGACAACAGTCATGGTGTAAAACTAATTTCTTCCTCATAGGAGGTTGTAGTCTAACGGGGCATCTACTACTTCTACTTGAATAGAAATAGTTTTTCCCCCAAGCTCGACTGAAAAGGCTGGTATGAGACCATAGGGCTGGAAACCTCGTCCATCAAAGGCTTTCAGAGTCGTAGGTGATGTTACAAGCTCGGGAGAGCCAATAGATTTCCAACAAGATAGGGACAAAACCGAAGTTGAAGCTCCTTCGTCTAAGACAGTTCTAAAGACCTTCTTTCTGACTACTTTCGTTATGATTTGGAAAGCGAGTTTGTGAGGTAGTCTAGAATTATAGTTCTTGACATTGAAATGAATCAAATTAGTGTTGTCCGGGTCTAAAGCTCCTAACGTTGTTAACAAGTTTTTGCGTTGTGTAGGACAACTTTAGAGTACTTCCAAGGTAGACATTGTACATGGTACCCGATCAAGATCTTCAACTACATTATAAAATTGGGCAGCTCATGCATTAGGGTTAAAAACAACCTTCCTAAGAGTACTCTTGGGTGGACGCAAAACCATGTCGAGATTAGGTTTCTCGATGGTTAGGGGACCATTAGACGAGGACTCGGGAGAACCAGTAGAGGGAGCTTTTCCTGAAGAAGAATTGTCTTCTTTCTTGTCTGTGGGTTTGTCTTAATTTTGACTTCGAGTTTTCAAACTAATAGTGTCCGAGGACATCATGTGAATTTCCTCTGAAGAACTAGAATTTCCTTGATTAGATATGTGGTTTATTGGCTATTGTTGAGAGGGAAAAGGATCCGTGAGAACTGCTGGCGCAGGATTAGTTTTTAGAAATTGAGTGTTTTATTCACGACGAGGACACCCCTTCATGAAGTGCTCACCTCCGCATAGTAGGCATGGATAATTTGATTTTCTTTTCCCTTTATCATTCTCGTTGATGGTTGGTTTTGGATTCTCTTGCTGGTTTCCAAGTTTTTTGTTTTTAGCTTTACCTTACTTTTTATTGTTGCCAGGAGTTTGAGTACTCTGAATGGAATTTACCTCGATGGAAACCTTGGGAGTTGAAGGAGTAGGGGTGGAAGTCTAGGTTTGCTTGGTTGGTTTAGCTATTGATGGGGACTAGATTGAACCAACAATCCCATCAACAAGGGTCTCTGCTGGTGGCTTAGTAGGATCGGTGCTTGGGCGAGGAGCTTGAGGGATCAAGTCATAAAACATTTCATACTGGGAATATACCAAGTCCATATATTGGGATCAACTAATGGCACCGCCCATAACCACATCTCGGGTGATTGGAGGCAACAAAGATTTAGTAAACCAATCAACTAACAATTGATCTGGGATAGGAGCCTTAACAAGTCTTCTCCGCCTTCTCCACTCATGGATATGATTTGATATGTGGGTGGAGGTGTTCTAACGCAGAGAAGTTAAGAGATCTATACCCGTTTCATAACGGATAGGAAGTTGAAAGTGTGTAAGAAAGATAGTTGCCAAAGAACCAAAATCCACAAACGAATGTTGCAGAAGTTCAATGTACCTTTTCGCGGTGGTACTGGTCAAAGTTCGCTTGAACAATCTTAAATGAACTGAATCATCCATTAGGGAGTTCGAAGAACACCACAAATGGAATGTCATGACATGATTTTTTGGATCATCTCCTTGCTTCCCATCAAAATTTGGGATGTCCGATAGTAACTTTACCGGAATGGGAGGCCACAAGGGGTTATGTTGAATGGGATCATTAATCAACTTGGAAAAATCAGGCAAGTCCAAAGTTGCTAGGAAAGGTAACTGGCGATTAGGTTGCACGTACTAGTAGTATTGATATGGCATATAAATACCAGTAGGACCATAAGTAGATTGATAGACAAGTTGTTGTGATAAAGAACCGCCGAAAGATCCACCCGCAGGGGGTTGATTTCCGGGATCAAGACCGTTAGGACCACCGGAGCCTCCAAGAGGAGGACCACCAGGGCCTTCAGGACCACCAAGACCACCAGGAGGAGGACCACCTGATCCTTTAGGACCCCTGGGAGGTAAACCTCCGGAGCCTTCACAACCACTAGGAGGAGGGCCACCAGACCCTCCGGGACCATTAGGAGGGAAGCCACCAGGCCACCGAAGACCACCAGGACCGTTAGGACCATAAGGAGGAAATCCACTATGCCCTCCAGGACCATTAGGCCCCCCAGAGGGAGGACCTCCGTAAGGCGGTCCTTTGGCACCCCCCGCAGTATGAATAGGTATCCCTCCCATAGCTGGCATGTAGGACCAGTTAGGTTTCCCCCATGGAGTGAAAGTATTACTAGGATATGGAATTCCAGCATAAGGCATTCTTGTAGGAGTAGGTTGGTAATTAATATTTCCTATAGGTACTTGATTTGTTGTGTAACCACACCCCCAAGAGGTTGGATTGGTTACAGGTTGTGCCCCCAAGGGTTGACCTGAATTGGATGGGGGATTAACCACATTCGTATGGGCAGGAGGGACATAGACTGTAGATTGCTCTATACTAGAGGTCTGTCCATGAGTAGCTAGAATTTCAGTGACAGGTAACGTAGGTCGTGTTGGGGGTTGCCCCTCGGCACTAGAAGGTATTGATGAAACAGGAATTGAATGTTGTTCCCCAGGTGCGGAAGACCCGGGAGGATTTGGAACAGACATAATATGGGAGGTGGTGGGGTTGGTAGTTTGACTTGGATTATGCGGAGTCACAACCCGATCTAGAATAGGTTCAATGGGTTTCATAGAATCAGCGAGTGAGCGATATCCCACAGGCCAAGGTTCTGGATTACGAGAAAAAACTGTTGAACGAGGTGGTGGTGTACCCAATATGTTATATATTTTCTTCTTAAGTTCTCTTTCATGGAGAATAGCTGCCTAGTATTGTCTGCGTTCTTCTTCATTTGGTGAAATATCTTCAGAAGAGGTTGGACGGGTGCCAAACGAAGCAATGGCTTGTCCCATAGAGGTATCCTAAAACGGAGCATTGGGACCATAATCTGGATGGGTGGTATCATCAACAAGACCTTCTATGGGAGAATGGAACGAAATATTACCCCTAGAAGGTTGTTGGACCAAGGGAGGACCATGCGAAGGATATGGATCTCCACTTTTTGCAACCACATTTTCTCCCAGTTGGGAGTTGGTAGCAGCTCCTTGGTCGATAGCTTCCATAGGATCTTCTCCTGAAACATGAATAAAATCAGGTGGCAAGCCCCGTACTCTTCTGGACTATCTTAATTCAGCCAATTTGTACAGTTCCTATCTAACCTAGGGTCTCAAAACTAGAAAACACACCAAAAATTTCCCTACTCAAGCTATAGGCCAAACAAGCAAACTTAAATAATAGGAGTTCAGATAGTCCGGTCTCTCACTAGGATTGTCAAGAAGGTGCCACTCGCGATATACCACAAGGGTACATGCATAGTAATCTCCCTGAATGTTGTTTTCGGTGTATGGATCCAAGCAAGACAGTCAAAGGGATTTTCTAAGATAGATAAGGTATCCTAGTGGGGTCTCCCAATATACGCAAGGTACATGGGAGCTCAAATCGGTAGTAGTGTCGTCTAATGCAAAACCGTTCACAAGGGGCCTTCCTATATACAATCGAGTACGTGAAGTACCTTTCTATATACCTCAAGGGTACGAGCAAGGTTGTTCGGTATACCGATGGTACGTGGAAGAACAACGCGAGTCCCAGGATGTAGTGCGGACGAGTAATGATAGGTCCTATGCTTAACGACGCCTGAACACGTCTCTAGCCTATCACTCAAATTGCTATGTAAATTTTTAGCCTATAAGTACCATTAATTTTAAAGTGGACGGTTAGGTGAATGCATGGAATTTTGACAAAAAAACCAAAACCATGCAGATATGTAGATGCAAATATTTCACTTTACCGTTCGAGGTATGCCTACTTACGGGAGGGAAAGAGAGTATTTTCTTTTCATTTTGAAAACCAAAAATTCCCAAACAACTACTTTGAACAAATCAAATCCAAAGACAAGCAATACATTCCAAACTCATTTTTCTTTTTGAAATCAATTAGATGGGTAAGAGCTTCTTTTCCTAAAAGAAAAACAACAAGCACTCTACATGCATATGCACTCTATTTTTTCGATTTTTCTTTTAAACATAGATAGATCTAACTTATAACTACACTATTTTTTCTTTTGATGAGATAGTACTAATGCAAGAGAGACAAAAGAACAAAGAGAACCCGAAAGCTTGTGAGGCTAATCAGAGATCCAATGCCCTATGCTCAGTAGTAATAATGACCTAATCTCAATTAAAAAAATTTCTTTTTAAAAGCAAAAAGAAGTCCTCCATGGAAAAAATGAAATTAAGATGATAAGCAAGTGGTTTTTCTTTCAATCTTTATAAATGAAACAAAAAGAGATCTAACTGAAATCTAAGATTTCAAAATTTCCTTTCAAAATCACAACCAACAAGCATGAAAGCAAATGAATAATCAACAAGCCTAACCTAGCTTTTGAATTTTTCAATCAAACCAATTTTTACCACAAAATTTCAACCATGAGCATTCAGATTCAAACAAACAAGCCTGATAGTGCAGGGCTGAAAGCAAGCAAAATCCAATTTTTTGCAAAAATCACAAAAAACAAGTTCTGGAACAAGGCCTACCTGGCACCGCGCTGGAGGGGTCTTAGACAGAGCGGTTCTGGACGAGCACCACTTCTGGCTAACAAGGTTCAGGCGATGGCATCGCTTCTGGCTAACATAGTTCAGGTGGTGGCACCGCTTGTTGCCAACAACACGTGTAGTTTCCTGAATAAATCCAAAACACAAAGAGAACGAGATTTCAAGTTAAAAATTGATCAAATCAAGGTAAAGATTGATGAATTGATAGTAAAAAGAGCATATAAGGTCTAAATAGTTCAGATCTGAAAGTTTTAAACCAAAATTCACTAAGTCAGATGGTAGATTTGACTGAAGAGAGTTACAGACTAGAGCCTGGATTCAAACAAGTGTTTAAGGAATGAGGAAGATCAGATCAACTGAAATTTGCTTTGTTCCCCAGCGGAGTCGCCAGATTTGTAGTCAGGAATATTGCACCTTCTGCGGATAGAAGTTGTTCCTCTGGTCTGAATGGTTCAGATCCATAACAAATGAGTGAATGACAAAGGATGAAGACCTTCCCTGAATGTTGTAAACACCTGGAATAATGCTTTGATGACGAATCTGTGTACCTGCAAACATGTCAAACGAACAAGAACATCAAAGCTACCAGAAAATTATCTACACATCCATACTAGTGACTAAGGAATCCAGTAACATATACATGCGAGATCAGTACAACAGATATGTGGGACAGAGATCAGATTTGCATTAAGAAATGAATGAAGAAGCTTACAACCATTGCCTTAGTGTTGACAAACTCCTCCACAAGACAAACACCTCATCCCCGATAGCTCCAACTTGCTCTCTTGTGCTCTCCAATGGATGGGACTAGATAGTCAATTCAACAGCATAACAATACCATTTAGTTCTCCCCCTCAACTATGGATATGAGCTTGTATTTATAAGGCTCAATGGAGAGGGAAAGTTGAGAGAATTGTGGGTGAGGTGGCTCTAAGATCCTACCAAGAGGGATCTCGACTCCAACTAACCCATATTGATAGGGATAAGGGAGGACACGAGTATCAAGTTCTAGAAGCCTCGAGAATCTTCTCTTTTTCCATTTTACCAAGGGTATCGATTTTCTTCCCTTATGACAGATCGGTTTAGGTGAGAACCGCTCCAAGAGCAAAGCATGTGCGCGGTGGCACCGCTTTCCTTTAACAAGACTCAGGAGGTGCTGAACAAGGTACTGCTCATCAGCCAAAGGGAAAGCGTGGTGCTAGGTTTTTTCATGTAGAATTGACGGCCAGAGCAAGTTTCCACTCCAAGTTTGGGATTTAGGGCAAGCATAGGGGTTAAGGATCTCATCATGTGTTGGTGACAGGATTTGGGTATAACACAGAGCCTGACTTCCATAGAAACATTCCCACTGCTATTATGCATATTTTGAAAATTTCCATTAATCTATCTACCTATCCCTTTGGTATATCACTAACCTAACTCATGGATTGGTCATGATATCTCCCGATAGTTAGAACCACAAAATTTCATGGGATCATTTTGTCAACAACTCAGATTTCATCTGTAATTATCCATTTTCTACCCATATAGCTCTACTTTTGCAACAAGAAGCTCTGATACCACTCTGTCGCGTCCCCATCCGTCAATCCGACCAACAAGAGGGGACATTGCAGTGATGTGAGCTTCTAAATTTTTCCTAATCACCATAATTATGGATTTTGAACATATAAATGGTGTGTGTCATGGAAATACACAATGGAAATAAATATCTACACACATCTTACCACAGGGGTTAGAGCAATCGGTAATGAGTAATTGAGACGAGAAGTTGTAAATGGAAGGTCATGAGTTCAAATCCCCCGTGGGTACTTACTTACAAAAAAATATAAAAAAATATGTACACACATCTAGCATGCATATGCAAGCTTAATCTTTACAGGCATTAATTAAAAAATTGTATACTCAAACACAAAAAAGAATACTTATCTCTAACAAGGAAGATCCAAGCAACTGACTGTGTAAGAGCGATTTTCCACCCAACCACATGTTGGGTGTTTTATTGTCTTAATTAATTCACCAAATATTTAATTATCGACCGAGGTTTGTAATCTTAGAGTTGACACAAAATATATGCGAAGGTAGAAGGGTTCCTAAGGTCTCATGGAAATATTTTAACAAAGAAAAGATCGAAAGATATTTCAAAATGAAAAACCGAGTCAAACTCCAGAAATTCAACTACTAAGGTGATTAGACTAGGACAAGACTACTAGATTAGAGCAGAATCAAGCTATACTGCTCTACTCTATCAACCATGAAATATGTATTTATAAATAGTACTATTCTAAGAAGGTAAACTACTCTTTTACAGTGTACTCTATTAATTAATTATTTTGCTTCTTAATATGTGAATTAGAAAGGCTAAAACAAATTCAGAACTCTTACTATATGAACACAAAAGATTATATTATTGATACAATATTACAACTACATAGTTTATCTAAGAAATCCATTAACTAAACTATACATGCGGTTTGACAAATATACAGTGATTAAACCAACTTGTCTAGTTCCATTCTCCTTAAATATTATGAGGATATGCATTCATTGTGATCGAAATTGGAGAAGGAGGTGTATCAAAATGGATTTCAAAAGAATTAAATAAACTGAATGGGATTAGGTCTAATTTAACTTCTACAAATAAATGTAAACTAAGTAGTGTCCAATTACAAGTAATAGTAAACATTTTTTATTTATTCCATAAGCAAATGACTCTAAAAAGATGTTATTAACAACCAATCTAATTAAGAAACTAGATTCTTTTAATGGACCACTTGGAATTAAGGGTATACTATTCTCACATGAAACAACTATAATTCATAAACAAGTAGAAAAGTTAATAAAATCAAGTATAAAACTTAATAAAGAAGCAAGTAGAAAACTTAATAAAGATATTATGTTTCCTAAATCTAAATCTATTTTATGGAAATATTCAGTAACTATAAAATAAGGAAGACAAATCTTATGTGAGAGACTTTAAAAACTTAATATGCCTTTTAAACAATAGAATTAGTAACTTAAACCCTGAATTCAATTAAATAAGATTGAAGCAACTCAACTAAGGCTACAATTGATAAATCCTACAATAGAAGCAAAATGAAGAAATCAGAGACAAAGGATATACAGTCCAAAAACAACCTCAGACAAAAGTGACAAAGGATAAAAGTAATTATAGGACTTGATAGATATTTTATATTATTTAAAATAAGGTCCTAGCTAAACATATATAGTTACTATTCAATTGTAGAAAGTAATATATTTAAAAAAATAAGAAGACTGCACTTGAAACAAGCATAAAACAAAACATAAAAGATTAGAGGCAGAATGAAGGTTTGGATGACAGTTTGGACAGACAGTCTGAATGGGAAAAACAATGCAAATTACAAAACAGATAACCTAAATGATCTTAATATCAGCTAATTTATGCATATGAGATTGCAAGGTAAATGAAAGAGTGACTAAGCTTATTTTAACAATTAAAACAATAGAAGAACAAGAGTAACTTACACTAATTAAAAGAGAGCTTATTTCCTATTATTTAACAAGTCGAATGAAAAATAACTAAAACTAATCTACAGCTAAACAGGAATCGACAGAACTGAATCTAGCTATGAGCTGAGCCTAAGATATTAGATTAGTCAAATTCTATCTAATTGCAATTATAAAACTAAGAAACAATGCTGAAAAGAAAACTGGAAACAACTATTGTGCAGCCGGCCACTTGCGATTCTGGGAATGAAAACTATTTTAACAGCACAGTGTAAATCATATAACTTACAACAAACACATATTATAGAAGACAAGGAAATAAACTGTATCAATTTACAATAGAACTAAACTACATACATAGACTAGAAATATAAACTACTTAGCTGCAAGAAAGGAAATAATGAAAACACATAGAAATGGGAGACAACTGGTTGTTGAGGAGCCTTCTCAGCAGTCAGGGTTGCACTTCAATTAATCAACCACTCACAATAGTAGAGACATGTATGCACAGTTGAAAATAGAACTTTATATTGAATTCGAAACATAGTTTACAGAGCTTCTTTGATAATGATTAATCAACCAACTAACTAGCTAGCTCGACTCTCTCTTAGAGATGAATTTATATAGGTTTTACATAGGTGAGTAGGTCAACCCTTTCAGTTGTCTACCGCTCCAAAAATAGTCAGCCTTAACTGCTAATTAAACAACTATGTGACATTTGGCAACAACGCGCATCCACCTTCCTGATCCTTTACGCTTCGATTCTCCTCATGGGGGCTGTGGTCGTATGGGTCTTTGTTGACATGGACATGAATCGTGGTGTCACATGGAGAGGGTAGGATGATGGGCCTTCTAGAGCAAGGAACATGGTAGTAGCAGAAAGTGTGGGCAACATAGCAACTAAAAAATGTTTTGTGCTTTAAACGTTTGGGAATATGGCAACTAACAGCGCGTGGATCGATCGAAGGGCTGGATGGCGAGCTAGATGTGATCTGCTCATGTTTAGCATGAGTGTGTGTCCACATGGAGGCTTGTTTGAAAACTATAATTTGCAAAACAAATCCATGTATTAAGCATGTTTCCAAAAATCACAGAATTGCTTAGTAAAATCATGAAATAACAAAAATAAACCAAGGCTTGCATAAATTCCAAATGTGTTTGTACCTGGGGTTGAATGATAAGCTGAATGACAAGAAATATGTCAAAAAGATGACGAAATAGATTCCAAAAGAGTAAATTAACAACTGAGAATAGTGACAAAACTGGGATCAACATTCCCCCAAACCGGAGTGATGCCAGGTCCCACTGAGCAAAAAAATGGAGTTTTAGGAAGAAGGCGGAGCTGCCTTTGACTTAGCAGAGGAACACATGAGATTTAAATTTCAATTTCTTGGCCTATGTCTTTAAAAAAATCTGCCTCTCTTGACGAGAGTCATGCGAAGAGGTGATGGCCTTTTTAAGGTCCTCAACGACCTTGACTTGTATACACATCTCCTTGTTCTCTTGGCGAAGATTATCAATTATCTTAGTATATTCCTCATTTTTGACTTGCTGACCATTCCAATTCCTGAGTTAGTTGGTTTATTATCGGCTGATGAGGAGTAGACGGTTCTATGGGTTGTTTGAAATCTTGAGATAGACTCAATTCTCTAGGTGGTGTCTCAAGGTCAATGGAGGGAATTCATTTTTTAGAACCCTTGCCTTGAGCAGATGGAGAAGCAATCTCAAGAGCAGCAGCTTCAAGCAATTCAAACGAGACACTGGCTAATGTAAACAAGGGTGAATTAGAGACGGGTTCATTCACTTTGACCATACAATATGGATGATTGGTCTGAACGGTAGATTGAACAGGGGTCTAAATGGACTTCACCTTCCTGCTCCTGGTTTGAATTCACAGAATAGGTAGAAATTCGGTGGACTCAAGGTTAACAGGGGTAGGTTAATGGACAGGTGAACTTACTTCTAGTGTATCTTCGTCAATATGCACAATTTTGGGGCTTTTCCTTTCCTTATGAGGGGTCTGACTGGGCTTAGGATCCTGAATGTGCCGAGTGCATTTTCAGACAATTAAATGAGGGTATAAGACTTTAAACACAAAATTCTCCCAAGTCTGGTTCCTCTCCTTCAATTGATGCACAATCAGGAGTTTAATCAGGCTGTGGTGGTACAAGCTCCCCATAGGATTGACTGTATTCTTCCTAACTTGACTCGACATTTTTTCCAGGATTCTAAGGAAATAAAATGGGAAATTAAGGAACTACTGATTAACGAAATGTGCCAGTAAGCGAAGATGGAAAACTTTGAACACAGTAAACTTACCCTCGCAGGTTATAAGGAGGATGATGATGGTTAGAGGGTTGAGGTACTCGGGCTTAATCCATTCTTTGTGAAACCCCTTCTTTCCTGATACATGCTGAAAATCCAGCTTGAGAGAGAAGTGGTAGGATGACCGAGGGAGAAACAAATGTTTATGCCAATGCATGCCTTCTCTTGGGAGCTTGGTCTCTACTGCAATGGTCTCCTCAGTTACCGAAAAAAGGAGATAACCAACCCTGGCCATTTTACCATCAAATCTTTTCACAAATAACATCGAAATCTCGTCGTCATATCCCTACAAAAGGTGGAGAAATGGATTCCATCCTGCTCGAAAGAAAATCTCTCGACATTCCTGAAATTTCGGAACCCGGAATAGGTCTTGATAGTTTTCAGGCTCAAGACGGTTAGGCATTGTTCAAACAAGGGCGAAAAATGTAGAGGTTGCAGAGGATACTAGAAACGACGGCTGAATAGCTTTGCGAAGATGAAGGTAAATGAGGACAAGGGCAAAGATCGCGGGTTTAAAACGTAATTTGTCTAAGCACTTGAATGATCATGAGACCACGATTTTGCACGCTCGACCAATCACACTGTGGCTCCATTCTTGAATCGTGTGGCGCCATAAGGATGCATGTGTTGATGAATTCGTAATGTTATGATATATTCAACCATGTCCAAAGTCAACTTTGGGTAGGTTCAATGATTTATCTATTACAAAATCCATAAAGATGCATTTAAAACCATAATAATTCTAATCAATAAGATAATAGGACTTTGACGACTTCCACATGTGATTTGATGAGAGGACAAGGGAAATGATGGTCGAAAAGATCCTATAATTATATTATATCAAGATAGAGTTAAACGATATCATATCATATCAAAATCATAATCAAAATCATAGGTCGGGGTGAGTCTTAATAAAATCATAATGCGTTTGTAAGCATGTAAATGAGGCCGAATAATTATGGATATGATGCAACTAATTAAACTCTTTGCCCGTGAAAATCAAAAGGATTTGACATTTTGACATCATGCTGTTATAACGTTATAATTTTCATTCAGATCATCATTTGGAATTCTATTCGGACCGGCATTCGACCCTTCATATGGACCTTTTGTTAAAAAATACACTTTACTGGATCTAACTGCTGCTAATTATGCAGTAAACTTTATGGGCTGTAAGCACACAATATGATGATGTAAACCAGCTTTATTAAACCTTTATTACATTGTCCCTCATGGATTAAAACACTCTTCCGCTAATTGCATTATCCTGAGAACATCTACACTTTTGTCAGAAATAAATGAAACTTTCTATCAACATTCAGAAAGTAAAAATTGTTCTAATCTCCCCCCAAAGCAAAAATATGCCATGTCCTCAAGCCATCAAGGAAAAATTGACTGAGTTCCAAATAATATAACAACTAATTCTAAAATGTTGTTATTATTTATATAAGAAAAAGAAATATTATCTGGTAAATGGAGATGATTTAGATATGTATTTCTACCAAAAATAACAATGCTTAGGGAGATCATACAAATAACGAGAGTATAATTGATGTGAAAAATGCCATAGGAGAAACTAGCAATCCATGCCTCATTTAAGGATATCTTGTCATCCAAAGAATATTTTAAGTTCACCCTAGAGTTTGTGAGATTTCTATAGATATGGGTCCCATTTCTAGAATAATCATATCTTAGGTATTATTGAATTAGATGATAGAGTCCAAGTCCAACTTACAGCCATTCTCTAATGACATGATGAAGAATTGGCCTAAACATGTATTGTTCTTTTTCTTCTTTGTCTTTTTTTTACGAACCATGTGCATAGTAATGCATTAACTAGATCTCTTTTACCCGATATTGCCCCGCTGCCATCAGGCCTATTCAGTACCTCAATGGGTTTATCTTGGTACCATGCAAGCATAGCCTTGCTGCTAGCGAGCCTATTCAGTACCTCGACTGGTTTACTTGCACTTACCAGGCTTCCCTGTTTAAAGATGTTACTTGGCATGGACCCGCTTCCAGCAAGCCTGTTCAGTACTTCGGTCGGTTTGCTTCATATAATTTTTTTTTTTAACATGTGGAAGCCAGTTGGTACTTAGAGCGAGTTAAGCCTGCTAAACACATAACTTAGATTTTTGAAAGCAAACCTTATAAATAAATAAAAATTATAATGGCCTAAAATATAGATCATGTCAAAAGATAATAACTTAAAGCTATTCTTGGACTTCTTATTCTATCTTCTTCATGAAAGAAAAGTAATGTTCCCCACAAGCAGAAATTTCACTTATTCTTGAGTTTTCTCAAAAATCCTTAAGAGGCAAGTTTTGATAATGAGTACAGGATGAACTAGTAGCCCTTAGGTGTAAAATAGAACTTTGAATAACATGATGATTAAAGTAGGTCCAAAGCAATTGTTTTAATGATAAGTTAGAAATGTGCATATCTGAATCAAATACCATAAAATCATAAGGAATCATCAAAGAAAGTGGGTAGGAATGATATAGGGAACATTTTAATTTCATTATAAATACCTATTTTTAAAGAAAAAGAGTTAGGATGGATTATAAGTTCTTAGAGCACTTCCCTTTTTAGGCAACATTTCATGGGCTGGTTAAAGAGACAAGGTTCTTGTAATCAATGAGAAACACAAGGTTCTTGTAATCAAACTGCAAAACCACTTGTTAGATGATTCACATTTTATTTGCAACAAAAACATATGCATCAAGGAAAAGTCATATAAATTTTATCAAAGTTTAAATAAAGGAAAAGAGCCTTCCTGTTTTATTTGAAAAAATTCTATAAGCTGATTATACAACCAAATTCCCTTCATGAATGTAGTCAGCTTATCAGAAATGACCTATTTATTAAAGAAATAAATATATATTTACATATATACATAAAGACAACACAAAATAGTTTAAGAATCAGGAGGAGGAGGAATGACTTCTTCTTCAACCAGCTCCATCTCCTTTTGTTGTAAGACACTCTTCACAAAATCTTGTCTAGAGATTGGTTGATGGTAAAGTCTAAGTCTGTGTCCATTTACGACAAACGAAGTTTGTGAATCATCAATTGTCTTAATTTCTACTGACCCATTATCAAAGGCCATAACTACCTTATATGGACCCATCCAACGGGTAGTTAATTTTCCTTTCAAATTTTTATACCTTGAATCGAATAGTAATGCCCAATACCTAGTATTAAACTGCTTTTGCTTAATAAATTTATCATGCCATTTCTTTCGTTGATTTTGTATTAACATTGTCCTTTGGAGTGCATCTTGCCTAATCTCATCTAATTCATTAATATGTAAAATTCGTTGTTTCTATGCCTCCTCCAAATCCATACCTAATTGTACAGCCACACGGAAAGTCTTAACTTGGAATTCAATAGGTAAAAGGACTTGTTTCCCATATACTAACTCATAGGGTGTATGTCCAATAGTGTTTCTCCATGTTATTCTATAGGCCCACAAAGCCTCTGGGAGTCTATCCGCCCAATCCTTATGATGTAGCTAAATAGTTTTGGTTAAGATAGCTTCCAATACCTTATTTGTTGATTCTACCTAGCCATTAGCCTATGGATGGTAAGGTGAGGATTTGCAATGTCGGATACTATATTTCGTGGTAAGTTCTTTCATTAATTTAGAGGTGAATTGAGAACCTTGGTCAATGACAATCTCACTAGGCACACCAAACCGAGCAAATATCTCTTCATATATAAATTCTACCATAGATTTTTCTATAGCTCGGAACAAAGCTTTAGCTTCTACCCATTTGGTGACATAATCTGTGCAAACCAGGATGTATTTCTTCTTGCGGGACATGGTAGAGATTGGTCCTACAAAATCAAGAGCCCACTTCTCAAAAGGCTCAATCATGACCTGAGGCTGTAAAGGCATCTTGTCTGATGGCGTAGGTCTACCCATTCTTTGGAAACTGTCACATCCTCTAACATACCTGGAAGCATCCTTAAAAATGCTTGGCCAGTAATAACCAGAATGCAACACTTTGTATGATATCCTCTTGTCAAAAAAATGTCCTCCACGTGGCCCATCATGGCATGCACAGAGGATTTCTATCATCTCGTCCTCCCATACACATCATCTAATAATAAGATCTACGTCGGTACGAAAAATGTCATTATCAACCCAAGAGTAACTAGAACTCTAGATGACAATTCGACGTTTCTCATAAGGAGACAAGTGGTTTGGTAACTTCCAAGTCACTAAATAATTAGCAATGTTTGCAAACCAAGGGGTTTGAACAGACACATCAAATAGATGTTCGTTAGGGAAAGTATCATCAACAGGTTTAGCATCATCATTATGTTGAATACGAGAGAGGAAATATGCTACCAAATTTTCTCTACCAGGTCGATCGACGACAATGATATTAAATTCTTGTAATAGAAGAAGGCATCGGGTCACCCTACCATTGGTAATTGGTTTATTCATAGAAAATCTGATGGCAGAATGGTCCGTATGCACAAAAAATTCATATCCTATGATGTAATGGCGAAACTTATTAATAGAGTAGACTACTTCCAAAAACTCCTTCTCAGTAACAGTGTAATTTAGTTTGGCAGGTGTCAGATTTTTTCTAATAAAATATATGGCATAAGATGCTTAGCCCTCTTTTTGACCAAGAACTCCTCCTATGGCCATGTCAGAACCATCAATGGATATATGAAAAGAAAGGGACCAATCAGGACCCCTAAGTATTGGTGCCACTGATAGTTTATCCTTTAAGACCTCAAAAGCACTTTGACAAGGTTCAGTCCATTGGAACTCCATATCCTTCATAAGCAGTTTAAATAGTGGTGCATCTATTTTGGTGAAATTTTCAATAAAACAATGGTAGTAACCTGCATGACCAAGAAATCTTCTTACTTCCTTTTGAGTTTTTGGAGAGGGGAGACTGACAATTACTTCTATTTTAGCAGGGCCTACCTTGATCCCTTGTGAGGAAACACGATTCCCCAAAACTATGCCTTATGTTAATAACATTTTACATTTTTCATGACTAAGGGTTAGATTTGTGTCTTGACATCGGATCAGGACCTTTTCAAGTTATCAAGATCCTCTTGAAAGGTATTACCATAGGCTGTAAAATCATCCATGTACACCTCTACACAGTCATGTATAAGATCATAAAAAATTCCTAAAACTGCATGCTGAATAGTGCCAGGTGCATTACATAAGCCAAATGGCAAAACTCTATAGGCATATGTCCCCCAAGGGAACATAAAAGTAGTCTTATCCTGGTCCTCAGGTGCTATCAAAATCTGATTATATCCACTATATCCGTTGAGAAAAGAAAAGTATTGTTTGCCGGACAGGGTATCTAGCACTTGGTCGATAAAGGGCAAATGAAAGTAGTCCTTAAGCGTGGCCTTATTCAGTTCTCAGAAGTCAACAAAAATACACCATTTCCTTGTAACGTTCTTTGGGACTACCACTAGAGGAGATACCCATTTACTATCTGAAATTGGGTAGATGAAACCAACATTAAGGAGTTTTTGTAACTCTTCTTTAACTATGTCCTTCAAAGCAGGGTTCATCCTCCTCTGAGGCTGCCTTATAGGGGATATACCGACATCCATGTAAATATGGTGAATACAAGTGTCAGGGTATATATCCTTCATATCAATGTACTCCCATGCAAATGCTCCAGATTGACTTTTAAGGACCTTAAGCAACTGTTCTTGTTGACTCTCGGTTAACCCTGCATTTATGTGTAGAAATTTTCCAGGGCTAACTTCACAAGGCATGGCATAAGACCCTATATGGTCTTCAATTGCAAAGACACATGGTGTATCCACGAATGTTGAGAGGGCCATATTTTCTTGAAACTCATCTCTAAATTTGATCGAATTGAGCAAAAGACTGAGGAAAATCTATACAAGCTGTTGAAGAAACAAATTGGCTTAACACATGCTCACTAGTCTGTTCCTGAAGTGCCCAGGAGTAGTCACTAGGAAAGAAAAGATCTTCAATATTTTCATCCCCAAAGGGGCAATCTAACCACCACAAGGTTTCAATTATAGGTTGTGTTGGGGGGTATAAAGCAAGATTTTGTGTGGACAACCCATTAGAAATAGCCATTTCCCCATCTCTACATCCTATGAAGGCGTTGGCAGTAACCAACCATGGTCTTCCCAATATAATAGGATGTCCTTTAGAAGGATCCTTTGATTCTACTACCATGAAATCAACTGGATATTCCCATGAGGCTACTGATACAACAATGTCATCCAGAACCCCAGCGGGTTTCACCGTAGTACTGTTTGCTATTTCCAGAATTGAGGGGGTCGGTCGGAGAAATTGTCCCAATTGTAAAAATTCTAAGACTACGGTGGTCATCATATTAATAGCCGATCCTAAATCAATAAGTGTATTTTCTATGGCAGTATTATTTACGATAACAGTTACTACTAGGCTCCTTGGATTTGTATACTTTGCAATTCTAGAATGGTTAGTCATACATTCAGAGATTTCTCCTATAACATGAATAGTGGGGGGGTCTTTTTGTTTCTTTCCCGGTTTCTTAATGCAAAGTTCCTTTATTACTTTACTATAAATTGGTATATCCTTAACAACTTGTAATAGAGGGATCTTGACAGAGACATTTTTTAATTCATTTAAAATATCGTACGCAGGATGGATTACAGGTTTTTGTATTGCTAATCATTCTGGAAATGGAGGGATTCTTTGTTCTTAAGTTGGTTCTTGCTGAGGATGGGTATGCACTGAAATCTTCGGCACATCCTGCAAAATAACATCAATCATGACTTCATTGGGATCTTCTTGCTCTTCATTCTCTTCACGAATGATGATTGATGACTTGGGTCTGTCATTCACAACTCTTCCAGGTTGTAATTGTATCTCATGTACGGGTACAGTCGAAATAACATAGGATGGAAGAGTTTTCAACTTAACGCTGTTAAGAGCTTGAGCTAGCTTATTATTTGGGTTAGGTGTGGGTTGTGCAAGTGACAATGTAGGTCATGGAGGGTTTGTATTCGGGAAATGATGAGGTTGTTATGTAATAAGGGTAACTGGAAGCACATACCTTGGTAAAAATTGTTGGGTATTGGATGAATGTTGAGGATAAGGATGATTAGGTGTAGAGACAAGTGGTGACTGGGGGTAGGACTGTCCCCTCCACCCCTGTGGCTAATACTGATGCTGAGTAAAATGAGGAGGAGGAGGATACCGGGGTGGCCAATGCTGCCAACTTGAAGTGTTCCATTGTTGAGGTGGTTGGTAATAAGGTTGGGGTTGTGGTGACAAATTATAATATGGTGGTTGGTCCCTTGGTTGCCAAGGAGGCCTCCTAGATGTTTCACCAATGTCCCCACTTTTATATATGGCTTGTAACCCAGGCAACGATGGGCAGTTGTCTGTTGGATTCTCCTCCGTACAAATGTGACATACATCGATATTGTTTAATGGGCATTCCCATTGGGGATGTTTAGTACCGCATCTTGGATAGAAAATGCTCATTGATGCACATTCTTCCTCTTGCCTTTTCTTAGCTTGTAACACATCTAGTAGGGAACCCATTGCTCCTAAAATATTAGTTTTGAAGTTTTCCAATAGGTTTCCTAACTCTATCCTTGTGACTCCTCTAGAACTGGGAGTGTTTCCTTTTAGATTTCTATTGTAAGGTTCCTGAAGATTTCTCCCAACTTTCCCCCTACTTCTGAGTAATTTCTACACATCTCCCCAATTTGTGCAAAAGGTTTATGAGAGATATTCCTAGATGCCATGAGATTGAGGTTTTCTACCAGATCTTCTAAGATCCCTTTAAGGAAGAGGGTTCGTACTGCATCTTCTTGAAGGTCATTATATTTAGATTTATGTAATGTATAAATAAACCTCTCGAGATAATCTTCCAAACTCTCGTCTTCGAGTTGTTGTATCTTAAAAATATCGTTTCGAGAGTCTCTTGGTTTGCAATACTCTTGATATTTTCACAAGAATGCAGTTTTCATATCTTGCCAAGTCTTGATATTATATTCTCCTAATCCCATGAACCATCTTAAAGCAGAGTCTTTCAGTGTAGCAGGGAAAAGTTTTAATTTGTGAGCATCTTGTAGGTAGTTATAGCTTCTACAAAGGATGTCAAACTTGAATAAAAATGTGTTCGAGTCTTCATTACTTTTTCCATAGAAAGTAGGTAAGGAGGAAGGAGGGATGTTCTTCATATTTACATCCTGTGCAGCGTCTAAATAGGGAACCCGAAGGTACCTTCAGTTCGATTATCTCCTTCTCCTTCATCATTTCTAACCTTGTCACGATCTTCATTCTCTCCTCGTCTCTCCATGTAGGTTTGATTCTTAAAGAGTGTGTACCTAGGAGGCTCCTTTCGAGGTGATAATGGTGCGTCCCAACGTTCTTTTTTGGGGGATATCTTCCTCCGATCAACTGTGTTTTTATTAGGTTCTATAGGGATGGTAGGTACTACTGCGGAGGTTTCAACCTGTGAAATAACTGTATTTGTTGAGCTGTCAAAGAGGGCTTTTACCTGAGCAGGATTAATGAAATTAATGAAGTTTGGATCCCCTACTAGCGAGAAAGTTGTATCGTTAGGTTTTTGCACTAGTGGGGGATTGAGGATTTCCAATGGTTGACCCTCTTGAACTTCTTCAGAAACGGGGTCCTTAGGACCTCCCGCCAGGATTTCTTCACCTTCTATGGCTTCTCCTATAAAGTCTTTAGGTTTCCAAGTAGAAATAATTCCTACGTGTGTTCTCCGATACTTTTTTGCTAAGTTAGTGGTTGGGGGTATTTCCTCCCCCGTAAAGGTTAGTAGGAATTTTAACAAAGTTTTGGGAACTAGTTCTAATGTATCTACCCTTCGAATCTCTAGGCATGTTCATGAAAAGCTAAACTAAAAAAGAAAACCTATAATACTACTATTACTGCTGGATTTGGGGGCGCCTGTTATAACATATGGGTAGGTTCTTACCTCTCGTCTTACCGCTCCCCTTCCACCAGCCTATTGCTAAACTTCATAAGGGAATTCTACTTATTCTACCTTATAGAACAACTCCCCGGCAATGACGCCAAAAATTTTGGGTCTCTGTCACGTCCCCATCCCTCTGACCGGGGAAGAGGACGCGACGAACATCAAACACGATCGGGCAAACTGCCCCATGAGCATAATCAAGAAATCAATGCTGGAATTAAATCTTACAAGCATACACCGATGCAAAACTCTTTAATCATACAGTGGAAGCAACACAAACACATTTCCAGCATTGATCATGTTCATCATTTCACATAATACAGTATATAAATTGCAGAGGAGAAGTAACAGCAGCACTTATCTTTTGATGAAGAATTCACCTGCAACCAGCTACGTCGCTGCAACGTTCCACCCAACCATAGGCCAGCGTGCTCATCAATCTCTCAGCACACTACCACCCCGGAGCTGGGCATGATTCCTCCAAGGATAAGGGTCAATTGTAGGCTCCCACATAGCCAAGGGGACACAAACAGCAAACCAACACAGCTGGGTTTCACAGGCTTTCAACAGACAAGCCAAGCCAGCACAGTCCGAAGACTATCCACTGCATACTAGCAGCAAAACAATCCCTTCACAGCCTTGTGAAGAAGCAAAACGACAGGTGACAATCCCAAACAAAAGGTGAGACACAGCTCCAGCCTACAAGGCAACTCAGAGTGGGTTTTGGCCCTAACGTGGCCAAAACAACTCAGCCGCAACCCAAACCAGGGTACCTCAGCAGCCACACAAACACACAATGAAGGATAACAACAAACCACAGTCCCAAAACAGAGAAATTCAGACAACAACACTCACAATTCCTCAATGGAACGGCTGGGAAATATCACACAGTCCACAAACGAAGGAGAGAACAACTCCCAGCGTGGACAGAAGAGAACACATCCAACGGATTGGCAATCCCCAATGGTCCAAAACGAAATTGGAACCCACAGCCAACAAAACACATGGGGAAGACACATCCCCAAAACAAAGACAGTGAGCACGGCTCACAACAGGGGAAATCGACCCAGCAACATCCAACAACAAAATACCTGGGAAACACATACCCGATTTCTGCGTGAGGATTCCAGCCTGCACGTGAGGGGAAAACAGCCTCACCTCTGCACGTGAATCAATAGGCCATTGGGAGGACGAACAGACCTCTGCTCCTCGTGAGGAGGACGAACAGACAACCAAACGGTGCGTGGATGAGGAAGCTGAACCTTCTCTGCGTGAGAATGAACTTCCTGTGTGTGAGGGTGAGCAACAGAACGTGAGAAACCAACGACCATGGGGACAATGGGGAAATCGTGGAAGGGAAGAGTGAAGGCAGTCGTGGGTTGAGTGGGCATAGGGAAAAGGGACTGACAGCCCTGCCACCCCACTCCCAAAGGCAATAACTGCCTCAACCACCAGCTGAAGCATTAAAGAGGTTGACAAGGTTGGATGAGACAAAAGGTGACAACAACAAAGGTGGCAAAACATGGGTTTTTCCCCCATAGACTAAGGTTTGACATCCCCCACTCCCTTATCCTTTGGAACCACGCCCTTTTCATTCAACGTTGCACTGTCGTAGCTGGTTGTAGTGAATTTTAATTGATGTGCATGTTTACATGATGCCGAATTATAATGTGCCTTATAGGACGACATACCATCGGCAATTATCCCCATTGCCGAAACATACACAACCAAATCGATGGCGGGGCTTTTTCCTTGAGCTCCTCACCACGATTAATTACAATATATACATCATGCAAACAGGGTCAAAACCGGGGACATTACAGTTTTATTGTCTTAATTAATTCACCAAATATTTAATTATTGACCGAGGTTTGTAATTTTAGAGTGGACAAAAAATATATGCGAAGGTAGAAGGGTTCCTAAGGTGTCGTGGAAATATTTTAACAAAGAAAATATTGAAAGATCTTTCAAAATGAAAAATCGAGTCAAACTCTAGAAATTCAACTACTAAGGTAATTAGACGAGGACAAGACTACTAGATTAGAGCAGTATCGAGCTATACTACTCTACTCTATCAACGATGAACTATGTATTTATAAATAGTACTATTCTAAGAAGGTAAACTACTCTTTTACAATGTACTCTATTAATTAATTATTCTGCTTCTTAATATGTGAATTAGAAAGGCTAAAAAAAATTCAGAACTCTTACTATATGAACACAAAAGATTATATTATTTGATACAATATTACAACTACTTATGATCCAAATGGAGATCGGTGGCCACCCACCTATTCCACTGGCTCAAAACAATTGTCCATTGTGGCAGTTTCCTAGTTATTTTTCTACAGTTTTTCGGGTCCCAAACTTCTGGGGCTGTTTTGAGGCCCTAAATGATGTTTTTTTGGCAATTCAAGGACCAAATGTTCCCATTGGCATCCATTTGGTCAACCAAAAGTTGTAAATCTTATATAGACCTTTCCAACGATCTATCGAACGCCCAAATCGAAGATCGTATGCAAAAGTTATGACCCCGGGAAGTAGATTGTTTAACTTACCATCTTGGGGCCACAAACTTTATGATGGTTCATCTTCTAGGGTTGGGTTTTGGACTTTTGGGGTTCTCACCCTCATTATTATTATAAATAGGCCCCTTTGGCCTCATTTTGTATTCAACGTGGCACAGATGAGCGTAGCAGCCACATCTCTTCTCAAAGATATCTACCACCATTATAGCAATTGTATTACAGTCTGTTCTATTTCCGTAATTTAATAGAATATGTGTTTACTGTATCTTTGTTATATTTGCAAAATGTTTGTTATTATGACTCTGTATCTGTTCTTTCATTTCGTTCACACATTAATCCGGATCAACTTAGTTTATCTAAGAAATCAAATAACTAAACTATACATGCGGTTTGACAAATATACAGTGATTAAACCAACTTATCTAGTTCCATTCTCCTTGAGTATTATGAGGATATGCATTCATTGTGATCAAAACTGGAGAAGGAGGTGTATCAAAATGGCTTTCAAAAGAAATAAAGAAATTGAATGGGATTAGGTCTAATTTAACTTCTACAAATAATTGTAAACTAAGTAGTGTCCAATTACAAGTAACAGTAAACATTTTTTATTTATTCCATAAGCAAATGACTCTAAAAAGATGTTATTAACAACCAATCTATTAATTAAGAAACATGATTCTTTTAATGGACACTTGGAATTAAGGGTATACTATTCTCACATGAAACAATTATAATCGGGAAACAAGTAGAAAACTTAATAAAAGCAAGTACAAAACTTAATAAAGAAGCAAGTATAAAACTTAATAAAGATATTATGTTTCCTAACTCTAAATCTATTTTATGGAAATATTCAGTAACTATAAAATAAGGAAGACAAATCTTATGCGAGACTTTAAAAACTTAATATGCCTTTTAAACAATAGAATTAGTAACTTAATTCAATTAAATAAGATTGAAGCAACTCAACTAAGGCTACAATTGACAAATCCTACAACAGAAGCAAAATGAAGAAATCAGAGACAGAGGATATACAGTCCAAAAACAACCTAAGAGAAAAGTGACAAAGGATAAAAGTAATTATAGGACTTAATAGATATTTTATATTATTTAAAATAAGGTCATAGCTAGACATATATAGTTACTATTCAATGGCATAAAGTAATATATTTTCAAAAATAAGAAGACTACACTTGAAACAAGCATAAAACAAAACATAAAATATTAAAGGCTGAATGAAGGTCTGGATGACAGTTTGGACATATAGTCCGACTGACAGTCTGAATGGAAAAACAATGCAAATTACAAAACAGATAACCTAAATGATCTTAATATCAACTGATTTATGCATATGAGATTGCAAGGTAAAGGAAAGAGTGACTAAGCTTATTTTAACAATTAAAACAGTAGAAGAACAAGAGTAACTTACACTAATTAAAAGAGAGCTTGTTTCCTATTATTTAACAAGTCGAATGAAAAATAACTGAAACTAATCTACAACTAAACAGGAATTGACAGAAATGAATCTAGCTATGAGTTGAGCCTAAGATAATAGATTAATCAAATTCTATCTAATTGCAATTATAAAACTAAGAAACAATGCTGAAAAGAAAACTAGAAACAACTATTGTGCAGCTGGCCACTTGTGATTCTAGGAATGGAAACTATTTTAACAACACAGTATAAATCATATAACTTACAACAAACATATATTACAGAAAACAAGGAAATAAACAGTATCAATTTACAATAGAACTAAACTACATACATAGACTGGAAATATAAACTACTTAGTTGCAAGAAAGGAAATAATGAAAACACATAGAAATGGGAGACCGCTGGTTGTTGAGGGGCTCTCTCAGCAATCAGGTTTGCACTTCAATTAATCAACCACTCACGATAGTAGAGACATGTATGCACAGCTGAAAATAGAACTTTATATTGAAGTCAAAATAGATTTTACAGAGCTTCTTTGATAATGACTAATCAACCAACTAACTAGCTAGCTCGACTCTCTCTTGGAGACGTCTTTATATAGGTTTTACATAGGTGAGCAAGTCGACCCTTTTAGTGGTTGACCGCCCCAAAAATAGTCAACCTTAATTGCTAATTAAACAACTATGGGACGTTTGGCAACAACGCGCAGCCACCTTCCTGATCCTTCATGCGTTGGCTCTCCTTGTGTGGGCTATGGCCGTATGGGTATTTATCGACATGGACATGAATCGTGGGGTCACATAGAGAGGGCATGATGACGGGACTTCTAGAGCAAGGGTCATCATAGTAGCAGAATGCATGGACAACAGAGCAACTAAAAACAGTTCTGTGCTTTAAACGTTTGGGAAAATGCCAACTAACAGCGTGCGGATCGATCAAAGGGATGGATGGTGAGCTAAATATGATCTGCGCATGTCCACATGGAGGCTTGTTTGAAAACTATAATCTTAGTGTGAGTGCATGTCCACATGGAGGCTTGTTTGAAAACTATAATATGCAAAACAAATGCATGTATTAGGCATGTTTTTAAAAATCACAGAATTGCTTAGTAAAATCACGAAATAATGGAAATAAACCAAGGCTTGCATAAATTCCAAATGCATTTGTACCTAGGGCTGAATGACAAGAAATATGTCAAAAAGACGACAAAATAGATGCCAAATGAGTAAAATTAACAACTGAGAGTAGTGACAAAACCGAGATCAACACCACATGCACTTTGTTCAGCATGTACTCTTTCTGTTGATATGCCACCCCCAAGCTGGGCTATGAGGCCGCCAGGGTGAAGGAACGCGTACAAGATTATCTCTCAGCCCACAACACATTCTACTCTATATGCTCAACTACAAGTTCAACCATAGGTCTACAGGGATCTCACTAAGTCATCACAAACATGTCACTCCTCCCAACTTCCCCACACAACATAAGGAAAGCATTTTCCTTCACTAATCAATAGTTCCTTTAGGAAATCCAACCCTTATAGTGCTTACCAGTGTGTGTAGTAAGAGTCCAACCTGCTGTATGCTATTAGAGGACCTCTTGGAACTAATTCATGGCTACTCAAGCATCCAAAAGTAGCAAAACTCAAAGGGTAAGGTTCCCTAGCTTATCGACCAACCTCTAAGCTCACCTACAACCAACAATTTTCTCTTCCAATATCCAACTTTGTCTCTAAATTCGAATTCTCGGGTTCAATATAGTTTGGTAATGGCCATGAATAAAAGTGGAAAACTCTACGTAGTGTAGGAAAACATGCACGAGAGAATGATTGATTGAGTGTTGACTCCAAGGGATAAGACATGATGGTGAAAATACAACTGACATAGCTTCCGACCATAGAATAAAATGACTACTAACATCTAACATAACTGTCACAATCCCCATGCTTCAATAACTACATGAAGTGACTTTTCCCACCAACCTCCCACATGCATTCAATGATTGGGTTTAATAGTCAAAATGGAATTAATTGGCTAATTTAAAGCACATGTAGATTTTTAGATGAGTTCTAAGGTAGACACTTGGTAGCATAGGACTTAGTTTCCCCATAGGCCCGCTTTCCTCTTCCCCTCTTGTGGAATCATAGCCCCTCTAGTGCTCTTTACACATCCATCTTGGACCATTTTATTAATTTCTAATATAATATTTACATACATTTCAAATTGGCATGATAAGCCAACCATAGGGTCCAAATAATATATACATCATACATGCCTAGACATTCCCTAGTTGGGCCTTGGCCTTGAGCTATGCACTAGGATCCATACTAGCATATTTACGCCATTTACATAATTTTGATTAATTACATTCCAAGTCAAAATAAGGGGTATTACACCCACATTACTTTGTCAATATAAAAGCTAATTTTGGACAAGAAGTCCACAAGGTTAAAGCGATAACATCCTCCTTACTTTGATTATGTCGATAGGTGTTTATATTTTAGAATTTGGGGCAGGCTAGCGCCTATGCTTTTCCTAGATTGCATGAGGATGAGACAAGTATATTGTCTAGATTGATTTTATGGTAGCAGTTCCAAATTCGAAATAAACAATTATAAAATATATATATATAAAATAACTGGTAGCTATGCATGGATAACTAGTAGTCATTGATGCATGAATAACTCACATGGATAACGGGCAGTTTGTGCAACTATGCATGGAGACCAAGTAAATTGTTCGTGGCACTTACCTTGTGGCCTATCAATGTTCACTGACCACAAGTTAAGTGGCTATGCTAGTGTTAACAAAGCTTATAATTTGATGTTATGCCTTATGCATTGTCTTTAACTTGTAGTTGTTATTTATGTATTCATGCAAGCTATCTCATTATAATGACATAACCACATGTGGGATTTTTTTCCACATTGCCTTTCAAATTTGATTAAGGAGTGCATCCAACCTAAGATATGGGCAACCAACCAAACCATTGTTTCCACATATATTTATAATTAACTAATACATATATGCAAATTCCAACTCTGATTGGTTTATAATTGTATCCACAAAAGTGATATTCTCCTTATAAAGCTAGAAAGTATGTGAGATGTATATGATATACATACAGGGAAACAAAACTTTGCATTGAAAGAAGTAAGGTGCTCTTTCAATTGAGGCGGAAGGGATATATCACACACATAAATTAAAATGGAAAAAAATAGATTATAGATCGTAGAATAATATAGGCTAAGAACACACATTTCCTCTTTAAAAATTACTTAAATGGTTCATAAAGTCTTTGGTCTATATACAAATCATTTTTATACTAAAATATTACTTTAAATTTGCTTATTATTAAACTTTGTAATAGTTTTTCTAAGATTTAAGAGAATTGATAAAAAATCATTTTAACACTAAAATATTATTTTAAATTTGATTATTATTAAATATATCAATAAACTTTGTAATAGTTTTTTAAAAATCTAAAAAAATTAATAATTGATTAGATTATCTAGAGAACACTTCTTTAAATTGAGTTTAATAACTTTAACTAGAATGCAGAATTTATAGTAAAATCATCTGAGATTTAAGTTCAGATGAAGAGAAAGAGATTAAATGTATCGAGGTGTAAACTTTTTTTAGAATACAAATGTTAAGAAAACATTTTAATTTACAAAATTTATGTAATCTTATGTTTATGTCTTTATAAATATTTTAAATATAATTTGAATTAACATATTATTTTTTTATAAAATTTAAAGAATAATTTGTACGAACATATTATTTTCTTTATAATATCTTAAATAACAACCGTCAGCTTTAACATAAGCATAAAAAAAAAGTTATACATCTCTCCTTTAATAAGGATAGAATGGTCAATTGGACTTTTATTCGTCTAATCCCGGTACAAATTGGAGTTCCCCTTGACTGTCAAGTGGATTATGGGCTGTCTCACCTCGGCTACCTTTGCTGTACTTATCAATGGGATCCCTTTGGACTTTTTCCCTGCCTCACGTGGTATTCGTCAAGGCTGTCCACTTTCACCCCTCCTTTTTATCCTGGTCATAGAAGGACTCAGTTTCCTGATTACAGATGCTCGTAATAATGGCCTTATCAAAGGGATTCAGATCTCACCTTCTCTTGCATTAACACATTTGCTCTTTGTGGATGATGTTATTGTCATGGGTACCGGATCTCTTCGTGAATGGGCTGCTTTTGATGTCATTCTGGAAACTTTTTGCTCAGGTATGTCCATTAGTATGGAAAAGTCTGTTCTCTTGCACCATAATATTCCAGAACCGAAACTTCTCTGTTTCTCTAGATCTATTCCCTACAAAATGTCACCCATCACATTGGGCTTATCCTATTTGGGCTTCTTCATAAAACCCCTTAGTTATAATACTAGGGACTGGAACTGGGTGGTGCAAAGATTTGAAAAGAAAATTAGTCTCTGGACCCACAAGATGCTCTCCTTGGGTGGCAGGCTGATCCTGGTTCAATCTATTCTTTGTAGTATCCCGGTCTATTGGATGGGTCTGGCCCCTATTCCGACTGCGACTTTGAATAAGCTCAGGTGTATCACCTTTGCATTTTTATGGGGTTCCACTGGTAATACTCGCCGATATCATTTGGCTAGCTGGTCTGATTTATCCTGGCCAAAAAAATTTGAAGGATGGGGCATCAAGAATTTTTTCTGGTCTAGTATAGCTTTTCGGTTAAAAAACTTCTGGGAGGTTCTTTTTTGTGACAGTCTTTGGCATCGTGTACTCTCAGCCAAGTATATGAAACATGTTTCTGTGGTATCGTGGCTTCGGGGAAATTTTTTTAAGACTCGGGGAGTTTCAGCTATTTGGAGGGGCTTCATTCAAACTATTCCATGGATGGGGAGATATTTGGCATGGCAGGTGGGCAATGGAAATGATATATTGGCAGGCATTGATCCAGTGATCGGTTCCTCAAATACTTTTCACTTTCCTGATGGATTGAGATCCTACTTGGAGGATTTGAATATTATTACTCTTGCTCAGGTACATAATTCTCTTTCGGATGCCTGTCAGTATTGGTACACAGCGGATGAATTGCTGCTAGCTGGGGAATGGAAAGTTATTTGGAACAGGTTTGTCAGGAACTTGGTTCAAAATGGTATTTGTTTATCAGATGATCCAGACTCTCTCCTTTGGGATTTCAATAAAAAAGATGGGAAACTAACTGCAACAAAAGCTTATGAATGTATTGTGCGATCCCACAATCCTGCTCCAGGCAATCGATTATATATAACACTTTGGTCCAAATCGCTTCCGAGGAAGATCAGATGCTTTTCTTGGCTGGTGCTGAGAAATAAAGTTCTCACATGGGACAATCTTCAAAAAAAGGGTAAAATTGGTCCAGGTATTTGCTCTCTTTCTCTCACATGTGAGGAGACAGTACTACACCTCTTCTCTCGATGTATATTTTGGAAGAATTTACAGGTTCTTGTAAGTGATCAGTTTTAGTATCATATTCCACCAGAATATGATTCTATTGAGAAATTTATGGATTATTGGGTCAATTCACTCTCACGCAGCTCGCCTCTCTACTACCTTCCCCATCATACTATCTGGGCCATTTGGAAAGCCCGAAATCTGGCAATCTTTGAGGGGCATATTTTGACTGTCTGTGATGTTTTTCATCAGATTTTATATGCGGCACAACAGACTCTCTCTCGGCCTGTTTTAATTGGCAGGAAAAATAAATCTGATAGACAGATCGGAAACAAACCTGTTTTGTTTTTCCCTTGTGGGTTTTTTGATGGAGCCTCTACCACATCAGCAGCTGGTATCGGGTATAGTGTGTTTTTCAATAAAAATCACCATCTGGATTGCGCGTTGGGGGTCGGATATGGTTCCAATACAAAAGCTGAACTTCTGGGTTTCTGGGCCCTTTTGCTCACTTCCCAAATGATGGGTGTCCCGCTATCCCACATTTATGGTGACTCACAAGTCATCATTAATTGGGCAAAGGGTCTTTCTGCTCTCACCCCACTAGAACTTCATCACTGGTGCAGGGAAACTCAAAAGCTTATATCAAGCTTTCCGGGTCTTACTCTCAGTCACATCTATTGTGAACACAACCGGATTGCAGACAATCTTTCAAAAACAACACTCTCACTTGCTCCGGGTATTGGCTGTTTCTCTGAATTTTTTGATGACCATTTGGTCACATGTGACACATTTTAGCTCTTTTGAGCCTTGGATTAAAGGAGTTTCATTATCCTTTGGATATTCGATTGATGTTTTATGAGTGGTTGCTTTTGGAAAGCAGCTCTGATCCTCTTGGTTCACGATAGATTGGATTGATTGTTAGTGATCCTATTTATGATGAGACTGATATCTGATGGGATACATTTCTATTGCTTGCCATTCCCCCGGCCGCGACTGGATGTGATCCTATATCACTGGTTATTTATGTACTGTAACTCTTTCTGGGTGTGTGTTAACATTGCCCTTTGATTCTTAATAAGAATATCAAGGACAGGTTTTTCTTCCTGAAAAAGGATAGAATGGGCCTCTTTAGCGTAACTACCGGTCCAATTCTGACAGCGTCAGGGTGAATCGTAACCCTAACCCTAGTCCAATACCCAAATCTGTCCTGCGAGTCGAAGTGAGGTTTTTATTCCGGCCTTAACCCGAAGTGCTTGGCCTGGACACGGGGTAAGTTCATCCGCTTCAACATATAATAACGAAGGCAGATAAGTTTGATCCGAGTCTTTGCCAAACGATTACACCCTATGATCCTATGATTTCCAGAAAGCCACTGTTGTTTTGTGGGTCGGTTGTATGAGGGTAGTTTTGACAAGAATCTGTATATCGTGGCTAGGGTTTATTAGGTGATGCCAAATCTTATGCTTATAATTTGCCAGGGATTTATGGCAGTTGAACTTACATCGGGGTTTAAGGTTTAGGGGACAACTAGTCTCTGTGTTAGTTAAAGATGCCGGGGATGACTGCTGTTGAAAGAATTTGTTGCGTGTCATCTGAACCTTTAAGGTTTTGAACGAATCAACCCTTCTGAGGCACTAATTGAACAAGGGTTACAAAAGCCCATTGTTGCATTGTTTATCCATTTTGTTTTTGTTGGATTGTGGTATTTCGATCTGCTATTAAAATTATTTTGTGGTTTAATTCTCGTAGTGGAGGGAGCATGGAAGCCGAATACTGACATATTCGGCAGGAATGCCAAGTGTACGAGGTAATGTTTTGCTTTTGAGGCTAATATTGGTATTCTGTTTTATCCATAATGGTTGTAGGGCTAGTTTGGCAAATTAAGACTTGCACAGATCCATCCAAATCTATGTTTGATATGCATCTTCACGTTGCTAAGCTCTGAGGTTATATCTGTGATTTTGAGATAAGCATCCTTGAACTTCGCTACTTGGAGGTGCATATCAAACCTGGGTTTAGATTCGAGTATTAATACTATTGAACCTAATACACCATTTAGTTTATATGCACCGTTTCACACAAAATATTGGTTTTGATAATAGATATGCATTTCCAGGTCTTAAAACAGAGTTAATTTTTATGAACTCGAGATATGCATCCAGTTTTGCAACTTGGAGGTGTATATCAAACCTGGGTTTGGATTTGTTTGTGCTCGTTTCAATGTTCATTGGACCCAATACACCATTTATATCGAATCCACCGTTTCCCTTACAAATATCCGTTTGATAATATATATCTACCTCCAGGTCTCAGAGCTCAAAGGTAATTTTTATGAAGAATTTGAGATATGTATCCTTGAGCTTTGCATGTGGAAGATGCATATTAAGCCGGGGTGTAGATGTGTTTGTGCTAGTGTCCATATTTGCATGTTTAATAGACCCAATACACCATTTAGATTCAGTACACTGTTTCCTACATAAATATTGGTTTGATAAGATTTTCTTCTCACATATATTTGTTTGCTAATAGATATGCACCTCCAGGTCTTGAAGCTTAGAGATAATTTCTGTCAACTTGAGATATGCGACCTTGAGCTTTTCCACCCTGACGTGCATATCAAACCTCTGTGTTTAAATGATGTATTGAATCTAAATGGTTCATTAAGACACTAATACTTATGAATCTCGTGATCTAACTTTTCTCTGGTTGCATTGATTAAACAAGATTTGCGCTAATTCTATGCTAATTTGCAATATGTTGGTTGCAAGGAACTGACATTATATATAAGCTTATAGCAGTGGATCCATGGTGCTTCAGAATAAAATTTAAGCTTGGAGTTGCGTTCTTTAGTTGGCCTATTTTTGTGTAGACTTTGGTTGTATGAGGTATGGATGATAAAATGTTGCGTTTCATTCACTTTGTTAGCTTACTTTTTTTAAGAATCATCCACTCTTCTAGCAATGGCTAAATATGGTTTACAGTAGCTACTGTGCTCAAATTTAGCTTTATCTCATGAACCCTAACACAGGAATTCTGTGCTGATATTGAGTTTGATGTTTGAGTTCCATGTTCGGGAATGCTGTGAGCTTTCATTTTTGAGGACCTGCTCACTTGTAAAGGTTATCGCTGATTGAATTTAGTGTTTTTTTCTGCCAAAGTAATAAACTTGTATTGAAGGACAAAAGACATATCCGAATGCTTGTTTACGTGTGCTTTCACACACGGAAAAAGGTGTTTTTGATTGCATCTTCAAGCTGAAATAGTCTTTCTTCACTGGATTCAATTTTGAGCTTATTTATGATTCTTCCTTTCTTGGTGTAACTTCCCATCTCTTTATTTATAATTCTTCACATATTGGGGTAACTTCCCATCTCTTTATTTATAATTCTTCACATATGGAGTAGTTTTATATTTATGGTTGATGATGAAACATATAATCTCTTTATTTATAATTCTTCACATATGGAGTAGTTTTATATTTACGGTTGATGATGAAACATATAATTTTGAGATGTATTCTATGCGTTTTTATTCTCTTTGGTCTTGCTCTTCGGATTTGAGGGATGAATTAGTCGTTGGTGTGCTACGATGCATCTTTAATTAAGAGCATTATATTGCAGGAGGGCCAAAATTGAGAGTAGTTTCAAATTGTTAGTGTTTCTGTAAGAGCCTGCTAGATTGTCAGATATACACAAGTGCTTGAAGGCGAAAACTTAGTTCTCTTAAAGAATCTCTCCACACAATTTCTTGAATGAGAAATAGAAATTTTCATTTTTTTTGAAAAATACTTAGTTATATTCACATACCAAATTGCAAAGCATGGAAGGGTATATACAATCCGTATCATAATCACTTCCTCACACTAACTAAAGCAGAAATAAAGTCAGAATATATAGCAAGAGCCGAACTTCTAGCATCCATGATCAACAGATTGCCTTAGCCGACAATTGGTGACATATTTCATCTTGCCATAAAGCCTTACTTTGGAAAGCATTAAAAGTAGACACAGAGCCCATCTCTTGATCAAACATACATACACCTGAGCTTCCATATCACAAAAAGTACAGAAATCCATAAACCAAGAAAGGAATTACACAAAAGCTCACCCATTCCCAAATAAAGCAGCTTGTCAATATAGCTTGTTTTGAAGCAAGCCAGGATGCTGATCCTCAATGAACTCAAATTGACAACTTAAAAAGAATATGCTTGAGCTTCTTTTGGGCATAGTCCACATGAAAGGCCAATATTAGCCAACTTGGTCTTTAGAGGGGAGGGGGATCCCTTGATAGATAACCAACCAAGAAAAAACACGTATCTTATACGAAAGCTACATTGACCAGATACTGTGAAGATGATGGATGAACCCATTGCACCTTTGGATTTGACAAAGTCCTCTTTGCTTTTGAGCATTGGCAATAGGGGCTGCCTTTGATGAGGAGCTGAATGAAGGCGGTGAGAATCATATTGTGTCAGTTGTTTATCGAAACTCTACTCCCAATCCCTCCCTCCTAAAAGGTCTAGACATCCCAATATTCATTTAAAAAAAACTCGGAATCTGAAATAAACACATGTAACTATGATAGAAGGGCGATTAGACATCAAGGGCACAAACTTTGGAGCAAGAGATCTCCACTCTTTCTAGAACTTTTTCCAGGTCCCATAAATCATGCGAACAGAAGATACCCTTCCAACTCAATAGGCATGCTTGATAACCCGACATCATGCCAACTCCAGATTGGATGGGAGGCAAGATCCCACCGTCTGATTTCCCTCCCACTTCCATCAGATGAATCTAGACATAGATCCCTAGGTTGCCTAGATACTCTTAAATAAAATGGACCCATCAACCTAGAACAACAAGGGGAAGAAATGATATCACATAAATGGAGCTGTCTAAAGATTAGATGATTTTGACTTTTTTGGCCATTATTGATGAAATTTGGCGATCTGATCTTTTGCCACTGTCATAACTTCTCATTATTCAAAATTCATTTTAGATTGCAGAAATGGATTCAATGCCCTTAAAAACCCTAGTTTCACCCTAATTATGCATTCTCAACACCTTATATTTACGATGCTAACAATTCTTGCCAGATTTTGGGAAAAATGATCGACAAGTGAGCCGGAAACGAGTTCCATTCGTATAATCTTTGAACTACTCATCACATAGACCAAAGTTCCTCTAGATCCTACCAGTATGTTGTGTTGAAAGAACTCAATACGAATGGAACCAGCCAAGGCATCATTTCCTCTAAACATCGCACCACCCACTTAGCCGCCAAAATATTGCCTTGAGTTACAACATCAAGCAAGCCCAACCCTGCTTCATCCACAAGAATGGTGCAAACACCCCAAGTAACTAAGGGTAGACCTCTAGCACCTCCATACTTGGACCACAAATATGATGGGAGAAATTGCTCAAGTTGATAGAATGCAGATCAGCCAGAGAATCAATAAGGCACATAGTAAACATGGGAGGCCTTTAGAATACGACCCACCATTGTCCGATCTTTATGATTGCAAACATGAAGTTTATTTTACAATCTTTGCAGACACCAATCTCACATAACCTTTGATGGACTAACGATGGCACCCAAAGCATTGCAAAAAGTATCCAGATAAGAAAGGCCCCCTTCAACTAAACCTTGATTAAACCTAATAGATACAAGGGAGTTATCCACAGTGGTTATTAACCATCGCTGAGCCATTTGGAAGCGTATTACCCCTAATTTGACCGGTGATACAAGTTGCCTTCAACAAATACCCCAAGGGATCTACGGTTAACAACATACAAATACAGTGCCAAAGGGCAAGTTTGCCTAATAAAACGATGTGAAGCAATCTAAGGGGACAAGGGTTTGTTCACAAACACAAACCAATGCATCGGAGAACAAAGTGTTCACCATGCCCACACCTAAGCATGACATCATCTCAAAGATGAAGGACCAATCAACTTGATAATTGGCTTTATTCAAGTCCATCTTCAATATCATACATTGTTGACCTTTATCTCTGGCCCACGGGATAAACATAACTCGTCATCACCCAAATTCCTAGAGCTAAAGCCTTCGCCATGATTTTGTACGCAACTGTAAGTAGTGTGATAGAACTTCAACTACCTATGGAGTCTCGTCTTGGATATAAACGTAAATCAGCCAGAGACTCCAAAAGATAAATTAAAGAGAAGACTTACACAACGAAACAATGAAAAGTCATTTCCAATGTAGTCCCACATGGACTTGTAAAACTCACAAGGCAAACCATCCAACCCAAGGGATTTGCCATTCTTCATGGACATCAATACAATAAAAAGTTCATTTCCAGTAATATCCTGATCCAATTTGTCCCTATAACCACACAAGACCTTGCAGGAGACCACCCTGCAGCAAGCACACCATCTGTCATAGCATAACGAACTAAATTGATTGGAAATCATCATTGAACATACCTCTAATCTCTGTAGGCTCCTCAACAAGCAAACCATCTGCTCTGCAGAGACCACGCACCCTTTTCACTGCAACCTTCTTCTTCAGGAGGTCAAAAATGAAATTTTGATCCCTCATCTCTGTTTGGATCCACTAAAGCCAAGAACGGACATTGGCCCCATGGGCAAGATACTCCTCCCTATCTCTCAAGGTCATCTTCAACTTCGCCGACTCTTCCTGAAAAGTGATAGTATGAGTGTCCTCTTCTAAAAATATACAGACCTTCTCTAACCTCTGTCTAACCTCTGTCTGACCATTTACATCTCAGTCTTTGTTTTTTGTTTTACTAGGGGAATTGGCAATTGGGACTGGGCTGGTACTTGTGTGACACGGGGTCCAGGGATCCATTCCTGCTACCACTATACTTCTAGGTGTCCCACAACGCCCAGCAAGCATGTGACACAGGTAAGCCCAGATGTGATTTAAACTCGTGACCTCCTTTACAACATATCAAGCAAATCGGCAATGAACCACACCCGTGCAGGTACATCTCAGTCCTTGTTACTGGGAAGAAAACATTTTGTTGTTTATAGACTATTTATCTATCCATAAAGATAGTTGTATTTCTGAACTTTTAGACTTTGTTTTTGGAAATAAAAATCACATCTGTCTTGATTTTTGTTCTGAAGAATGCTTTCCTTTAACTAATTGTATGACACAATGGACTGCGTTTGTTTTTTAATTGAAGACAAGTTTACGAAAGGATATGAAAACATACGAAGTCTCTAGCTGTTGAAGAGAGGTCTCACTCTTTTGTCTTTGTTTCATTTGAGCAGTTTCCTGTAATTGAAGGTGTCGATAATAACAGAAAAAGAAAAATGTGATTTAAGTAAATGTTGACCACTCATTTAATCGGTGTCCATGATCTCACTGTTTACTTTTCCATTTTTTCCTTTTACGTCCCACTGAAATGCTGAAACACAAAACACAACTGTGATAAAAATCACTCATGTATTTCTAAATATTTGTTAATCGTAAGAAAAAGTGCAGCCACAGCACACAGAGAGACAGTATGGAATCAGAATAACCTTAGAAGCTGTGTTTTTTTTTATTACAGAAAGACAAATATTATGGGATAGCAGAAATCTTCCAGCTGCTCACTAATATGCGCCTTTTAACAAATAAAACCAAAAAATTGCCCACTGGTTGGATGTTCTGCTCTACAATTTTAACAATATTGAAAGTTGAAAAAGATAAATTTAAATAGATAGTTAAAAGACAATGTAGCACTTCATGGTATTTGGGTTTTTCATTTTTGATGTAGGACAACTAGTTGATCTATGCCATGAATTTCTATCAAGAATGAGCTGAATAGTTTTGAAGTTACAGGCAGATGTAATATCATTCATGATAATTGGGTTGAGGTTGTATTGAGAATGTATTTGTGACATCTAACCAGATCAAGATGAATCTTTTCTTTTTCCAAAATAAAAGTGATTTGTATTAACAAAATATACCATATGCATTATAAATATCCAAAATAAGCTCAGGCCCTTGAGTCGTAGTGTCCCATTTAATCATCAACATTTTTATCATGTCATAAAATACCTGCCGTTTTCTTTTATATTTATACCATAAAAAAAATCCTGCTCCATTTAATCATCAACATTTTTATCATGTCATAAAATACCTGCCATTTTCTTTTATATTTATACCATAAAAAAATCCTGCTAGATAGACCATGTATCGCCTTTTTTTTTATGAACTCATTTTCATGGTTTTTATGATAAAAATACCTATTTTTCACTTCTATCCTAAAAAGGTCAATTAGATAGATGATCAAGCATGGTTCCCTCCGCAATAGATGATAAACCAAAGCCTAAAATATATTATTTTGTTGTTGATTATACTTTTTGTATGGCTACATATGAGATATGTCACATGCTTGTTCCGAAGTTAAGAACTTTCCCTCTATAGCCATATACCCATGAAGGCCAGTTTCCCTCTATAGCCATATAGCCATGCATTGTGGCCTTCATTTCTTCTATTGATGTTGAGGTTGGCATTGAGATGTTTACGCTGCATACTGTTGGATTTTGGATGGTTTTCCAAGATGTTAAAGTTTGGTTTTCCAAGATGTTAAAGTTAGGTGTAATAATCATTGTTTATTTTGTTTAATAAGGACATATCTATTTTGCCCTTTATATAGCAGGGTATTCAAAGGAATCACGATGTCCCATCTAATTGCCAACTTTTCTTGTGTGTATGACAACTTTTCATAATATAAAGTTGTATTTTCTATGTAAAACAAAAATTCCTATTATAAAAGACATATTAGTTTTCTTTTTCACTTTTATCATGAAAAGGCTTTACTCGATAGACCATGCAAGGCCTTATTGATTTTTTTAATCATAAAAGACTTTTTGGTTTTGCTTCTATCATAAAAGGGTTTACTAGACAGCATGAGCATGCACTAAATAAACAAGAGGGGCTGCTAAAGGCAGCAAGTCCCTGCCATCAGAAATAGAAGCTTATGGGAGAATAGACCATGCATCACAGAAATTTGGCTCGTAGAAAAATAAGAAAAACTTGATGGCCCTTAGAAAAATAAGAAAAAATAAGAAAAACTTGATGACCACACTCTAAGTTATCAGTAATAAAGCAGTTTCAAGTAAACTTAAAAATAAATTTTCCAGCGAAAATAGAGACAGTCCCTCTAAAAGATCACAAAGAGCATAACCAATTAGACAGTAATTTCGTTAAAACTAATGGAGGAAGTCAAAAATAACAAAAAATAATTTCCAACACATCAACATTCTCCATTTTGACAAAGTATCAACACATCAGACTTCATTGACCAGGAAATGCAGGCTCAACTCAAAAACTTGTAAGGCTTGAAGAATCTTCAGCAGAAAGTAGCAATCAATCAGAATATAAAAGCCACCTGCCCCTAAGCTGAGAATGGTCCTTTTTGTTCAAACATTGGCGTATTGTCCAAAAGCTACTACAGTTGATTGTTCAAATGGTGTGGTTTGCCACCCAAACGCTACGTTTGTGGCTTGATTTCTTTTGTAGAGGATTCAGGCTCCTATGATGCTATAGTCAGATCATGCCATTCAAGTGGCTCTATTGTAGTGATTTCCAGGTGTGGTTGTATAGAGGGAATCCCTTTTTCATTTTTCTTTTCAAAAATTCAAATCATGCATCTTTTACAAGATCCTTGGGTCTTTTTTACGAGATTTGGAGGAATCTCTTCACGGTGTTTACGCCCAAGCCATGCCCTTGGCATGGTTTTGTTTCTTTTCGTTTTTTCCTTGTTGCACATTTATGCTAGATTGTGTTGAAGGCACTATATTCTAGTGGAGTTCAACTCGGCATTGCTAGTGGTGGAGCTTGAGGAGACTCCTCCAGTTGTCACCAATTGTAACCTTCGCCACAAGTTTCCGACAAGAGAGTTGCAACCATCATTCCTTTGCTATTTCATTCGTAAGACTTTGAGATCTAAGTTCTGGGTATTTATTTACCAGCAATGTCAAACTTTATAGTCAGGCATACATTTTGTTGACAATTGCGTGGATTTTGAGGTTCATAGATCAAGGCCTTGGGTAGTTTGCGATGAGCACATTTAGGCGTCAGTGGTTCTCTACTTGGACATTTTGAAGATGTGTATGTTCTTGCAAGCACAACCGCTCTCTTCAGGAGAAAAATTGGTGGCTATCCTCTTTGCCATCACATATGGTCTTTTATCCTCTCATGAAGGGCAGCATGTTGGTGCACCAGCTTGGGTCTCTGCAGTCCGTGGTTGTGCTTTACGTCTTTTGATCATGGTCATGACATTGTTGGTGACTGAGAGCAACGACGCAGCTTTGATCTTCGATTAGAGTGTTTCCTTTTTTGTTTGTAGCCCTCAGCTCTACCACAATTAGTTTCTTGTCCCTATTTCCTTGCAGCAAACATCTTTTGTTCAGGCGCCAATACTTCTGGATCATGTCATTCTCTATTTAGTGCTTTGATTTGTGGGTTGGATGGCCTTGAAACTTTGTGTAGATTAACTAGTTGCACTATCCTTAAGTGAACCAATTATATTCCTTAAGTGAACCGATTCTACTCGAACTAGAAAGAGGTTGCGTGTTGTTTTTATTGAAGATGGGTAAGAGATTGTAGGAATTGCATCAGAAGAAGGCTGTTAATAAAGAAATTGAATTTCTTGCAGTCCACCATTGCCTTGATGCAGGAAGAAAATATTGAACTAAAGAATCAGGTGAGCATAACTTTGACTGAGAAATACCAAAAGGTTGATTTTCTCAAACCTTTTGATATACCTCAATAGCAATAAGATAAAATTGGATTGCAAGATCGATGTTTCCTTTTTCCTAGACAAGGAATAGACAAGAATATTAGAACTGAAGTTTTATAATTCATAATAATATAAACACCTGTTAAAATAATCAATTAGTGCAGCTCAAGGAAAGAGGATGTGTAAAACGATACCTTCCAGGCATTAGCCATATTGCCAAAACACTCTGCAAGCTGAGGATCGATCCTGATAACTTCCAGGCATTAGACATATTGCCAAAACACTCTGGAAATTGAGGATCGATCCTGATAACTTCCAGTCATTATCCATATTGCCAAAACACTCTGCAAATTGAGGATCAATCCTGATAGCTTCCTCATTTTAGTAATGCACATATCAAAATGGTGTAGCTGTATAGATTTTAAAAAAATCAAACACAATAGTAAATTATAAATGCAGATTCACCCCAAAATCATAGTAAATTATAAATGCAGATTCGCCCCAAAATCATAGTAAATCAATTGAATACAATTACTTAGTTAAGCAATTGATACAATTCAAGCATTCAGAAACATCCCGTGCCAATGAATTGACTGTATGCATGTCCACGACAACGCAGCATGCCCAGTTATAACCACGTGCACAAGGCTGGCTGTCGAAGCCAACTGCCGCAAAACACAGAAGGAAGACGTGATTACACCTCATTTAAAAGTCTATGACCAATTCCAAATAAATGGAAATTTGAGTCTATATATTATTTTATTACTAAAAAATAAACACTTGGATTCCATGCATCAGTTAATACAAAAAAGAAATGTTAAATTGTCTATTGAACAGATCGCCCAGATCGCCCATGTGCCCAGGTGCCATCCGTCATCTTTCATCAAAAGAAATGTTAAATGGTCTATTGAACAGATCGCCCAGGTGCCCAGGTGCCATCCATCATCTTTCATCATAGGAATGGAACCCATGCTATGGCAACCTTCATTGTAACTATTCTAATAGCCATCTTCAACGCTGCTACTTTCATGGTTGTATAATAAATTGTTGGATGCTTCATTTTATGTAACTGATATCTTCGTAACTGATATATTAGATGCTATAGGAGATATTGATGAGGCCATTAACGTTGGGGAGTCAATGTATTATTGGGTCACAAGTTGGGGGCGTCCTCTCAATGACAAAATGGATTTAGTTGCTACCTACTTCTTCCCCTGTATTTTACTATGAGTTTGCTTCTTTTGTTGTACAATGCTTCAACATGGTGGATGTTTCTTCCAACCAAAAAATCATGTTGGCCTATTTAGCTTTTGTCGTCCAGTTACCAATGACTTTCCACAGGGCCATGGCGTAGAAGTCACCCAGACTTGCTGGAGATTTCATGGTGTTTGTCACTATCGTCCTCAAGTTTTGTTACAGCCAATATTTTTCCATCAATTAAAGTACTCATCTATTGACAGGCTCCTTCATTAGCCATTGAAAATTACATATTTTTTGATGTAACATCTTTGACATAAGTTCTTTCAGGCTCTCCCATATCTTTGAAGTGGAGCACAATTTCTCAATCCATAAAAGAGCAGGTGCTCCAGCTGTCTTGCAATTTTTGAATAGAGCGAAGTACACGGAAACAACTCACATGTAAGTCGTTGAACCCTATATTATTTTGAATTATTCATTTTCAGTCCATATCACAAACATGCCGTGTGAATAATGGCCTAATGTTTAGCTTATTCCATTGTTGGTTGTAGTTTTCATTCCTGTTATTCCATTGCTTGTTGTAGTTTTCATTCCCGTCAAAAGACCTGGATCTTTTGGCTTTGATGGATCTTGGTAAGTAGACTCATTTTGTTTTTCTTTCTACATTGACCTTTTGGACGTTGTTTTGAAATGACCAAGAGAAATGCTTAAGTAAAGCTCAATGCAAATACATGTAAACTAGTTTTAGTAAAATAAAATTACAATACAAAACTTTTCCAAAACATGTAGTATGAACACTGAACTGAGTCCTTTTCTACTGAAGAACATGTTTGTAGTATATAATTTTTGGTTTCTACCACCCGAAAACACTGAAATCATTCCTAAAGGTAATCACATCTCCTTCCAAGTATATTATTCATCTATTTTATCTAAAGCGATTCATGGCTACAAGTATAATTAGTAATTACTAACAGATTTTACTAGTGATTTTTGTAGACTATAATATTGAGTTTTGGCATGTTAATGGAATCGTAGTGCCAAGATGTCTAAGCTGTGTGAGAAAATTGCAAGAAAATAACATCAAATATGTGAAATATAAAATAGTGGAGGACCTTCAAATATTAGAAAGACGAACAAAGACATTTTGCATGCTCACCCATAAAGTTTATGGTAGTCGTTTTCCACTGCAGTCACAGATCGATAGGTAACTGGATGCCTAGAAGTATAACTTCGAGCATGATCACTGGTTCATTCATGAAATGATCACTGGTTAGCACTGGTGGTATCCTGGCAACATTGTAGAGAAGATGGCAACATTGCAGATAAGAAGATCGAGTGTCCAAATTGATGGCAACATTGCAGATAAGAAAATAAGTGTCCAAATTTATATTGAATAGTTGTATGTGGTGGTGGTGGCAGGAAAAGAAGGCCACTTGACACATTACATCGACACATCAACACATGTCATGCAGTGCAACACATGTTCAAAGAGAGACACATACAGTGCTTTGACATAAATTTAATCTTCGCAAACATGTAAATTTAATCTTAGCAATAAAATCTACATGTAAAATGTATGGAACTAATGCTAACAACAATCGTAGCATTAGTTTGAGAAGTGATATAAACATATTGCAATATATGAATTAACATAAGTTTAAAACCCAAAAATCGTCACCTTGCCTCGATATGAGGCCAAATAAGAGGCCAAATTCTTTGATTTGATAAAAGAACGGTTTCTTGTTATATATTGGTCAGGATAAAGGCGAATGTCATGCCATTGTCAGAAAGAAACTAAAACTTTGTTTATAATGCTTTGAAATGCGGGTCTGTTTATTAAAATGACTACAAACCGGTTCATAGAGTCCCTGCAGCCTAAGGGCAGGGACTAATAAACCAAGGCCTAAAATCGTTTTATTTTTAGTTGAATATACTTATTTGTATTGCTACATATGAGATGTCATATGTTCATTCAAAAGATAAGAACTTGGCCCTCTATAGCAATGCATTGCGGCCTTCATTTCTTCTATTGAGCTTGGCATTGAGATGTTGAAGCTGCATGTTGTTGCGTTTTGGATTACTCTCCATGGTATTGGAGTTGGGTGCAACAATCATTATTTGTTTTGTTAAAGAAATGTTATTATGTAACGTAATGTAATGTAACGTTTCATTAACAAAAATAAAAAGTAATTAAAAAAATAATGTTGACTCATAACATACAATACAAAAACCAAATGAAAAATAATTAAAAAAAATTCATGTGGCATGTGGGGGGCAGCTCAAGTGGTAAAGATGAAAAGTTGTAAAATGTTTGTAAATGGAAGGTCACAAGTTCGAATACCCCCAAAACTTATCCGTGTGCCATGGTTTGGATTTTGTGGATGCACCTAGGGGTATAGTGGTAGTGAGATTGGATTCTTGGACCTTGTGTCACACATGTACCAGTCAATCCTCTGTTGCAGATTCCTCTATTAAAAAAAAATCGTGTGGATTCATAAATTAAAAAATTCACGTGGATTTATTTATGTTTTGATTATTTAATTGAATTTATGTTATTTATCCACATGAATCTGAATAACAATGCTTTCAATTTTGTAGGATTTTGATTCAGGATCGAGTTCAAATGCACAAGATATTCCACTAGTTGAAAAACATTGCAAGTTCTTATCAAGGGCAAGATACCACCAGCAGCTGGTAGATGAAAATGACAACCTCTTTACCCTACCAACTATAACATGTCATCTTCATCCATAATCTTGGTTCATTAACGATAATTCATTATGATCTTGATCTCTTTTATGAAACCTGAGTAGTATGTGGTTGTTAAAAATGTCAAGTGTTGAACAAGAATCCTCAGCGTGTTACACTCACCCATTATTTTAACAATTGACTACCCAATGCTTATGGTATAATACCTCCTATTGCAATAAAAAATACAATAGGTGATATACAAAAGACACATACAAACACTTCATTATGCTCATTTTTTGAAATGTTTGAAGCCAAAAAACTATATTTCGTCCTAAACTGACCAACCCATTCGCTTATACTCAATTAACTAAAAGTTCTGGTGATCCAAAGTATGATATCAAAACCAGCCAAAACATTTCATGACTAGGAGATCCAAAAAGTTGTATGAATTGAGAGTGAAAATGACCATAACACCAAGGTTATTCCAGTTGTTGGAGGGTAGTGATGAATTCTCTCTTCTTATGCATTTTTAAAGTAAATATCAAACTTGTTACAACCGTGCTTTGTAAGATACTTGACCATCTTCTTTACCCATCCTTGATGTTGGAGCAAAATTCTCTTTTTGTAGTAATAATTTTATGATTGTCAAGTCTAATATAGATGTTGCAAATATTACGTTGTTTATCCTTTTACATGTACTCAGTTCTCTAAAACAATTAGTATCACTTATGTCATTTTGCAGTCCTCTTTATTGTCGGTATGATTACTTCAATATTGTTAAATACCGACATATTGTTTTGATGTATAGTTTATGCATAAATGGTTATGCTTTTGGATACTTTAACATGATGAACCTCTTATATATCAATGGTCATCCACGCACTCATGGAAACATTGTTGGGTTCATAAATAGTTCTAGCGACTCTTTATTTTCTACAAATTGTTAATTTGAGGAACACTCCAATGACTAGGAGTTCGTTATGAAAATGAAATCATTA
This sequence comes from Pseudotsuga menziesii, assembly GCA_001517045.1. Classification (NCBI taxonomy): domain Eukaryota; kingdom Viridiplantae; phylum Streptophyta; class Pinopsida; order Pinales; family Pinaceae; genus Pseudotsuga; species Pseudotsuga menziesii. Next base: position 82,023 of record LPNX010813228.1, on the reverse strand, counting down.
AGATTTGTTGTTTTGCATGCAATACATAGTTTGTCTCCTGGTGACAAGTTGTTAACAAACTATACCTTTCATATACCACCAACCATTCGTCAAATATGCTTTGCATTGGGAATACCTTTAGACGTCTCCTTGGGGGTGTAAGAAAAAAATAATTGATTGAATGTATTTTTTCAATGGGATTAATGTAAATATTTTGATCAATTTAAGCTTTGTTTTATAAATGCTTATGGTTGGACATTTACTATTGTAAAAAAATCCATGCTTTTATAATAATTGTTTGGTATAATGTTTGAACAAACAAATTGCATTGTGCTTACTAATATTATCGATGTAATGTTCAATATTTTTGACATTTCAATTTTGACGATGAGCGACCTGTTTACCATCTTCTGTTGCACCCCACTACAATGTCAAATCAAGAGAAGGATGCAAAAAGAGTGCAACTTGAAGAGGAATCATACCAAGCATGGTTAAATCAACCACTTATTCGATTCTCACTACGTCCAAATTCAACAAATATGAATGTCTACAATAACGCTAGTTCTTCATATTTTGACAATGAAGACAATGAAATAGAGGTTGGTATGGATTATTTCTTATAGGATACGAGTGCCATGGAGGCATGTTAGATGAATTCCAAGATGATGAGCTATGGGATAATGCTCATATCACTAATACCTTATTTGAAATCCTGAAATTTGCTTTCACCACCCCTCTTTGGACCTGACTAAACAAATTCTACCCAACTAGGGACTATACAACTTGAAAAAAATGTATGACATGTCAAACACGGGTTTCTCAACACTTTTGAGGTAAGTGACCATTAAGTTCCTTATACTTTGAGGAATATTATCACACAATCAACATTGAAAATGGTCCATTTTATGAACGATCAATGACATTGTCCATTTATATTTCCCACTAATTGCAGGTTATTCAAAGATAAGTTACTTTTGAGTGATAATGTCTTTCCCAGTAGATGCAAAGAGGCAAATGTTGAAAATGTTGGGTGTTGAGTACATATCATATCATATCACGTGTGTCCAAATGATTGTATTCTATATAGAGGAGAATATGCAGACAAAGATATATGTCCAAAATGTGGGCATCACAGGTACCATTAATTAAAAAACAAGAGTAAAGAACATAGTCCTCCTCATAAGATATTAAGGAACATGCATATAATCCCAAGGATTCAAATGATATTTTGTTGTAAATATTTAGATATGTTGCAGGAATGACATGCCTTGCATAGAATCCCAATAGATATATAGCCATGAAGCATATAGAGGATACATGGCTTGAAAGATTCAAGGATTAAGTATGGAGCCTTCAATTGAGCATAGCCATGTATGATGTTAACCCATATTCCCTCCAAAACACCAACAATTATGTTTGTCCTATAGTAATGATTAATAAAAATACCCCCCCATGGTTTTCCGTGAATAATGAACATCTTGTGTTAGCTCTTATAGTCCTTGGTAGAAGACAAGTGAAGAATATGAATGTTTACCTATAACCATTAATCAATGAATTGAAGGAATTATGGGAAGGTATACATGTATACGATGTATCAAGACCCATCCCAACATAGAAGAGTTTTACATTGTATGGTATATGTGCATAAACCACACATGATTATATGGGATTAGGAGTATTCTCTAGTAAACATGTTGATTGTTTTTTTATTCATAACAATATTTTTTGTCATATTTAATTCGGAGCAACTGTATTGATCTTCAACATTGCTAACGTGATTTGTATATAATAACATCACATGTGTTGTAACAAAATGGTATCATGTTTGTAAATGTTGTGGACCTTGTTTCAAAGCTAGGTGGTCAAGCCACCTACAAAAGACGGTGTACGACTACTTCAAGGTATCCATCCTAGAAGACCACCGTTATAGAAGAACAACATCTTCTTTCAAAGGTAAACTAGAGAGAATCCAAAGGATTGAAATAATGACACCAATTAACTAGCTTATGGCATATGAAAAATAAAAAGAGAAGAAAATTACAAAAAAGTTTGATTCAAATGGGGAACCTATGCTCGATGATCCTGAATTCTTCAACACATATGTTTAGAAAATTCCCATTGTGATTAAAAAAAAATTGGTATTTTATGAGCTCCCATATTGGGAGTATCTTAACATTGTCTACTTGATCCCATGCATATATTTAAAAATGTTTCATCTTATTCATGGAGGCACATATCATCAAAACAGAGTGACACAGGTTGTTAGGAGAGATCATTTATTCAAACACTAAAAAGAAACATTCTAAGACAAGAAAGTAGAGGAGAGTCAGGTCCCACTTGGTATTTTAAAGAAGGTTATGTCTTATTGATTTTGAAGAAAGATGATATTTCTTTGGAAAATGAAGTTATATTGGGTGTGAAGGTGACTTCTTTATATGGGTCTAATCTATGACATTGTTTCATTGTAGAAGATCATTTTCAGGGTTGAAATCACATGACCATATGAACTTTCTTAGAGTATGCATGTTAAAAATATGTATTTATTTTTAGTTTTATTTTTTTTACGCCATAAGTTAAAACATAATTAATTTTGTGTGTTTACTTTGTAGTTTCATTATCTTTTACTCGTCCATGTATGTGTGAACCATGAATTCCTCAAGTACCTATGGCATGCCATATCTAAATTATTTGCATCTATACATTGGATTGCATAAAAGGATATTCACATGGCTAGCATTTTACAGTGGCGTCAAGGGATAGCTGAAATTGTTTGTATGTTTGAGAAGGAAATGTCGACGAGTTTCATGGAATTGTAGGTTCATATTCTAATTCACATAGTTGATGAAGTTGAATTAGTCGAGGTGATCTCATGTCATTGGATCTTCTTCTTACATAGGTACATGAAAAAATTGAAGGAATTTGATTGATAAAGGGGAAAACCTGATGTTTCTATGGAAAAGTTACATAGTATATGAGTCGTTCTATTATGCCAGTGAGTACATCAGGCAAATTGAGGAAACACCAAGATAATTGATTTGAGACGACCAAAGGGATGAGGACAAAAGGGAATGGGAGATGCTCCAAACGAACGAAAAAAAGATGCATGATAAAGAGTAAGTTGCTTATATTTTGTCTAATTTCTATATAGTGAATATTCACACTAAACTTTATACTTTATATTTGATCTCATACATGCTATATGTCATTTTGATTTCATGAATTCGAAAATTGATGCCATCAATAAATTCGTTATTTACAATGCAGAGGCAACACGACCGTGTGCTGCATTGTATGAAGAGAAGAGGAGGAAATGGGATAGTGATAGGAAAGAATTCAAATGGTTGAATGGTAGAAGAATGCCTTAGTTTGATCATTTAAAAGAAAATATGTTAATGATATGTACCAACATTTGGGTTGCTAACCAAGTCAGAGAGAAATACAGTGCATCTAGTCATTACCCATGTGCTGAATGATGCATTAAACATAGGGATCAAGTGCAACAACTCGGTAATAATCTCTTTGTGTACACATTTTCAAATTTATAATGCACCTTTGAATTATAAAATCTATATTTATATATTAATGGCCGGGTTATTAGACATATAACACCATCATTTATCCACATTTTTACAGGTGCATTTGTTTCCATCTATGTGGGAATATGGGAATCATTTTCGTACTGAGGATGTTGAAGATGGATGTGTCACACAAGACTATAGAGTGGAAGTTGAGCTAGCTGGACCAAATTTAGTCATGTTATCCACCACGATCAAAACATAATAGGGGGGGATTTATGTTACATCACAAAGATACAAGAAATCATTCAAGTGGACTTCTCACCTTTCCAATGTGTAATTTTTAAGTGCAAGTGGTAAGACACCTTCGACTGGAGTAATGTAAAGGAATATCAACTCTAGAGAGACGTGGGATGAAACTAAGGAGCTTTATGTTTTCCCAAAACATTGTAACCTAGTGTTTTTTTTACCCATATGTGTTGGATAGCGATTGTTGGTCCGTATTAAGACATGACCCTAAATCAAATATATTATTGAGAACAATAGTTGTATCATGACAAATGAGGAATATAATCAAGACGATGCCAACATAGAGTGATATGTCCATGTTTTATTTCATCATTTATAGTGTTGATGTATCATTTTATTATTGGAATTGTTTATTGGAGTATCTGTGATTGCCATTTTGTTAGTTGACCTTTCGAGTTGTCTACCTGTATCTCTTCATCAGGACTAGAAAGTCCACCCATCAATCCCACTTCTTACTATGAATTCTCAACTACTGACATTTTATTATTGTTATCTTTAATTCGCTAATTATATTGATTTTTATTCATTTTATGACAATAGAAATGGAAAGTTAATTGCAACTACTTTCTAAAATATTTTATTCGGTTAACAACAATTTGATTCGCAATGTGTTTGTCTATGGATTGATTGCAAAATAATTTTATTTTAGTTGAAGGTATTTTTATCACATTTCATAAGCTCTCTTTGAAAATACAATATACATTGTAAATAAAAATTACAATATGCTAATATACGCAATTTAATAGAATACTATGTAGAATACAAAATATGGAGTACATTAGGATTTTGATTAAACACATCATGAATGTGCATGTTCCATTATTATTGTAAGATGTGGTAAGCTACAAGCTCATTAATTTCTGACCCTATGGAAATAGTCATTTTATATTAAATATGTAGATTGACTAGTTTTAAAAAATCATTGCCTTGAAATAAAAGAAGTGAGATAAGAAGAAATATAACTTATTATATCAACAATGCACATGATATTAGTTTATATATAATATAATATTTGCATAAATTTAGAATTATATGCATGATTTAATATAACTTTAGAACGTGGTAACTTTAGAATTCCGGTGCTTATGCTTTTCTATGGTGGTTTATTATCGCAATATCTAAGAATCCCTTAATGGCCATTTTTACTATCAATGTTTGAAACCTAAATCAAGGTTCATCTTCAGGACCGACAATAAAGAGGACGCAAAATGGCATAAGTGATACTGATTGTTTCAGAGGAGTGAGTACATGTGAAAGGATAAACAACCTAAGATTTGCAACATCTATCTTAGACTTGACTATCATAAATTACTACAAAATGAGAATTTTGTTCCAACATCGGGCATGGGTAAAGAAGATGGCCAAGTGTATTAAAAAGTGTGGTTGTAACAAGTTTGATATTTACTTTTAAAATGCATAGGAAGAGAGAATTCATCGCCACCCTCCAACAATTGGACCGACCTTGGTGTGTAATTGGGAATTTTCACTCTCAATTCATACAACTTTTTGGATCTCCTAGTCATGGTATGGTTTGGGTAGTATTGATATCATACTTTGAATCACCAGAAATTTCAGTTGACTGAATATAAGCAAATGGGCTAGTAAGTTTATGACGAAATATAGTTTTTTGGCTTCAAACATTTCAAAAAATGAACACAATGAAGTGTTTGTATGTGTCTTTTCTATATCACATATTGTATTTTTTACTATAGTAGGAGGTATTAGACCATCAACATTGGGTAGTCAATCATTAAAATAATGGATGAGGGTGACACGCTAAGGTTTCCCTTCAACCATTGACATTTTTAACAACCACATACTACTCAGGTTTCATGAAAGAGATCAAGCTCATAATGAATTATCGTTAATGAACCAAGATTATGGCTAGAATATGGCATGTTATAATTGGTGGGGTAAAGAAGTTTCCATTTTCATCTACCAACTGTTGGTGGTATTTTGCTACCGATAAGAGCTTGTGGCGTTTTTCAACTAGTGGAATATCTTGTGCATTTGAACTCGATCCTGAATCAAGATCCTGCAAAATTGAAAGCATTGTTATTCATATTCACATGGATAAATAACATAAATTCAATTAAATAATCAAAATATAAATAAAATATGAACTTATTGGATATAGAAAGGGAGGACTTGATGAAAATTTAGCCCACCCTGATAAATGGAAACCTAGCTACCTTGATAAACTGGTCTTTAGGATTAGTGAACCTGGTCTACAATGTGACATCCCTGGAGCCTTGTCATGGAGACTTCCTAGATGGTCTATGCTAGAGAACCAGAAGGGGGAGGGATAGCCCTAGGGACTACATTGCATAGAAGGGATACCTTCCCTGGCAGGTTAATGGGGAATGTGTGATAGATTGGGGTGAGGTGTGGATGGGGTTACCCACACCACTTGGGTAGAATATAGGTTCCTTTGGGTGGGAAGTGTTGTTGTAAATTAAAGGGGAAGAACTGGGAATTTTCCCCTTATGGATTGATATCCCTAGCTTGGGGGTGATACTTTTCAAAGAAAGAGAAGGATTGATAGATCACCTATGCTTGCGAGGAATGTTCTTAGCTTGCAGCTATTTGGAGGACAATTTCATAATATAAGTGCCACTTGTGTATGAATTCCATCAATTTTAGTTATGTTGTGTGATGTTTTCAATTATTGTTTTGGAATTAAATCTATGTATGGATTGATTGAGGATGGCTTGATGCATTGATGTTAGGAATGATTGTATAATTAGACAATTTTAGTTTAAATATTTTATATTATATGCTTTTCACTTCTGCTATTAAAAGTGCATACTATAGTAATCCATTGGGAAGCAAATATGTACCTGGAAGCAAGAGCAAAAATGATTCACAAATTCGAGTACCCCGTGGTCCCAACAAAGTTATAGTTCCTACTAGGTATGTGACACACTACCAATCGATGGGATGGATATGATGTTAAGTGATGAATGGCCGAGATAATTTGGCGCTTATACCACCAACCTTGAAGAACAATTTATGAATTTTAATTGGCAAGGCCAACATTATAAATTGTATGGTATTGAAGGGTACGCTCTTAAGAAAGGTAAATTGTCATTAACGAAAAAGTACAAAAATCCCCTATGAACACGTAACAATGGAAGCAAAGAAAATGTGTACCCAAGAGCCCTCAAGGTTTTATGTTACCAAACCAAGCCAAACAAATTCACGGTATGATACAAATATTACATTTCCAACACGTAGAAGAAGGACTAAGTCAAACCACCAAAACCGGGCAAGGACAAGGATGATTCCATCATAGGAACATGCTCAACTAGAAACAATCCAATTTATTAAGTTTTAAATACAAAGCACTCCTTAAGAGGGTAGAAATGTAACAAATATAAATAATAAATAAATAAATAGTAAAAATAGTAATGATAATAAGAATAATAATCAATATTAGTTTACCGAATTGAAAGTTCAAAAGGAACATACCCCTTACCTTGTGCCCAATAAATGTTATAAGTAAATTGTCACGAGGTCCATTGTAATCATTATATCAATATCAATTTTTCTTATTCAACATTTTTATTGCATAATTTTATTATTAACTAGCGTTTCTGCTAAAAGAAACAATAGACTCACAGAATGTTCTCAATGCAATGATGTTGTTGCATAAACAACTTGGGAATGTGAGTGAAAAAGGTTTAAAGTTATGCATGATCAAGGTATGATTTCTAGGGTTAAGTCTTGTAATTTATACTTGTGTGAGCACCATATTTTTCATAAAGAAAAGAGAGTTATGTTTACTAAAGATCTGTAAAATTTTAGAATTTTTACAACTTTTTCAATCTGATATATTTGGACTAGTCCCCACTGTTGATATATTTGTAACTTTGGAAGATATTCTAATGTATATTAACATTGTATGTTGTTGTACCCCCATTGGAGATGTGTTTTCCTCCTTGCAGGATGTCTTTATTGTGTTTATACCTTGAGGTACAACCTTCATTGTAAGTCGGGGAAATAGTCCCCAGTGTGACATCATGTAATTTGTATTTGGAGTCTCTCTAGGATAATTCATCCATGTTAGTGAAACAGGTCAGCTCAATCATGCAAAAGGTCAGTCACTTGATTACTATAAATAAGGAGGCACTCTCCCTCATTTATACACACCTCACACTCACTCAAGTTTGCATGAGAGAGAGAGAGAGAGAAGGGAGGAGCGATAAATAGTTGTTGAATACTTTTTATTACTGGGATTGATCATATTATGACACAGTCTTTGTGACTGTACTATTATGAGGAAGTTTGCAGGGTTTTCTCCTTTATGGTTTCCCCGATGAAAATCATTGTGTCTTGTGTATATGTTATATCTTATGCATCTAGTTGTACTTGTTATTATTTTAGACAAATATCCTAATTAAGCTAATAAGATCTAGAAAAACTAACATGGTATTAGAGACTCTTTAAAAGAATACACGATGCAACTGCAGAAACTAGGGATTCCTAGTTCAAGGTGTTCTCTCTACATATCATCAAGAAAAGAGGGATATGCTAACTCGCCTCAGTAGGGCACATCTTTTGGTGGAATCCATTTCATATTTGAAGAAGTTTCATTTTTTACCATGTCACTAGTGTCAGGAGAAACTAGGGCATCAATTTGCAGAGGCTTCCCACCTCAGTTTTCAGAAAGTGACCTTGTTGAGTAACTTGCCTCAAGGAGGCACATCTTTCTGTCCAAACATAATTCCCAAACTCCAAGTCTGAAAAAATAGGGTTTCTCTGACAAACCCTAGATCAACCATTAGAGGAAATTTCAATTTAAAATGGGCCTTCCAAAAATAATACAAATTCCATGTCATCATGTATTAGCCAATCAAAATGATTTAAAATTAAAAAAGGAAGCACCTCTTAAACAGTTTTTTAATATAAATTTTGGGATAGGTATCTTAAAAAAAACTACTTTTTTTGTTCGTATTTTTGACATATCTCCGTGTGTGTTTACTCAAATTTCAATCGGGAGATCTCATTGGATGCGGAATTGAATTCCACATCCAACGAGTATCCACTCGGCATACTTTTGACGGGTCACGCTACCCCAAAAACAAGAAATACCTCGGCATACTTTTGACAGGTCACGCTACCCCAAAAACAAGAAATACCTGAAAAAACGTGATGATGTACTCGTTGGATGTGGAATTCAATTTTGCATCCAATGAGATCTCCCTATTGAAATTTGAGTAAACACACATGGAGATATGTCGGAAATACGAACAAAAAAGTAGTTTTTTATTTTCTTCCTCCAAAATTAATAAATATTATTTTCTTATTTTAACTATTATTTTATTAATTTTCCTTAGGAGGCCCATTTTGAGTTGAAATTTCCTCTAATGCAACTCTAGAACCAGATCGGGCACCTCAAATCGGTAAGATCTAAATCTTTTCTATTTCAATTTGAGGTTCTCATTTGAAAAGATGATTCACCATACTCATCCCGAGGACAAGCTTGGAGGGGCTGATAACTTCCGAGCATGGAAGTACAAAATCTCCCTGATCATTGAAGAAAATGACTCGGATCAGTACATCACTAAGGAGGTTCTAGAACTAGAGGGAGATGAGGCTAAGGATGCTCATACGAGAAGCATGGCTGAGGCCAAGAGAATCATTGCAGATTCTATTAAGGATCATGTCATTCCCCATGTGTCTTCATTCAAGACATTGAAGGAAGTATATGATGCTTTGAACAAGATGTTCGAAGGAAAGAACATCAACCAGAAGATGACTTTGAGGAACCAGTTGAAGAATGTGAAGATACAACACTTTGAGACTATATAGTCTTACTTCACAAGGGTTGCTCAAATCAAAGAACAACTTGAAGCGGTTGAAGAGAATGTAGAAGGAGAAATTGTAATGACTACCTTGAATGTTCTCCCTAGATCATGGGACTCATTAATTCAAGGAATTTATGCAAGAAGGAGGTTGATCTCCTTCAACAAACTTCAAGAAGAATGTGCACAAGAAGAAGCTCGATTCGTGACAAGAGAAGAGAAGATGGGAGCAACTAAAGATCAAGCTCTCACAGTTCACACCAGGAAAAACTTCAAGAAGAAGGAGAAGAAGGAGAACTTTCATCACAAGAAGAAGAAGGAAAAGAAGAAAAATAAGACCAAGAGAGATCCTTCAAATGTTCGATGCTATACTTGTGATGAAAAGGGACGTTTTGTAAGAGATTGTCCCATCAAGAAAAGGAGACAACATGCTCATGTTTTCGAAGACGATGAACCAACAAAAAAAAGATTCAGAAGAGAGAAGGATGATTTAGATGAAGAGTATGTGCTAATATCAACACTTACTGGCACTATCTCACATAGAATCAATGATTGGCTTGTGGATAGTGGAGCTTCTAAACACACGACGGGATACAAGGAATCATTCGTTAATATGTTTGAACATGAGTCGCCTCACAAGGTGAAACTTGGGGATGATTACCAATACTCCATGAAAGGGAGTGGAGAAGCTTCATATAAGATTGACTATAGGAAATCCTTAAAGATGAAGGATGTGCTATGTGTTCCAGCATTGAAGAAGAATCTTCCCTCCATCTCTGCTCTAGATGCAAAGGGAATTAGAGTTGCATTTGTCGATGGCCAAGTTCTAATGTGGCCTAAAGGTAAGACAATAAAGGATGCAACAATGATTGGAGAAGAAGACATATGCTTGTAGAAGCTAAATGGAAATCTTGAACAAGCACCGGTTCATGAGTCAATTGAACCAAGCGAACTATGGAACCGAATGCTTGCAGATGTGTGCTAAATAGCACTATCGATGGCAAGCAAAGTAGTCTATGGATTTCCATAGATACATGAAAAGCATGAAGGCATTTGCAAAGGATGTGCACAAGGAAGGAATGCAAAGAAGAAATTTCCCAGTAGTGAGAACAAGGCCAAAGGAATACTGTAGATAATACGCTCGGATGTATGCGGACCCATGTCTTCTATATCATTAGGTGAGTATGTGTACTATGTTTCCTTTATAGATGGTTTCTCACGTAATACTTGGATATATTTCTTGAAAGGGAAAAATGAAGTTTTTAGTAAGTTCAAGAAACATAAAGCCTTAGTCGAGAACCAAACCGATGGGAAGATAAAGACTCTGTAGTGAGATAATAGCAGAGAATTCACCTTAGAAGAATTCAAGGAACTCTGCAGAGAATCTGGGATTAAGAGGGAGTTGAGCACTCCATACAATCCTTAGCATAATGGGGTTACGGAATGAAAGAACCGAACCATCATGGAAGAAACAAAAGCAATGTTGCATGGTCTGGATTTTCCTGTGCACCTTTGGGTGGAGGTAGCAAGGACAACTGTGTATGTACAAAACCGTACTCCTCATAGAGTACTTAACAACAAGACTCCTGAAAAGGCTTTCTTAGGAGAGAAACCAAAAGCCATCCATCTAAGGATATTTGGCTACCCAATGTACATACATATCCAAAAGGAGAAAAGGACCAAGCTTGATCCTTCTAGGAAGAAGGGTATATTCGTAGGATATAGTGATACATCAAATGCCTACCAAATATACTTCCCAGAATTCAAGAAGATCGACATCAGTAGAGATGTAACCTTTGATGAAGACTTGACATACTTCAGATCCAATAGGAAACCTATTCAAGAGGTCGAGGAACCTGCATATATGAGAGCTCGAGATATGGAAATTTGTTTCAAGGAATTCTACAATCGGTGCAGACACTGCTTGTTCCTCTACCCTGTATGATACAAGCATAGAACAAAAAAACACAGCAGCATATCCTTTCCCTAGATAGTTAATTTAATCAACATAAAACCACTCTCATACCTCAGATCTGAATGCTTTTGTCCTTGTTCCAGTGTTCTGAATGCAATCTTCAGTACCTGCAAAGAAAGATCAAAAGACAACACAACAAGATGAGATCAACATGATAAATTAACAATCTATGTTAGTGATCAAGGAATCTAACAATATTTAACTGATATTGACACAAATCAAGTATGGGAAAGGGGAACACTTTTGTATTAATGAATAAAGAAGGTACAGCTACAGCCAAAGCCTTTATGTTTCTAGCTTTGTCTTCCACAATGGACTTACAAAAATTATCACTCACAACAAGCTCTTCACACATAGACTCACTCAAACTTACCTCTAAACCAGATATCGGTCCAACAACATAAGGATGCTTTCTTTGGTCTCCCCCCACTCACTTCATGAAGGCTTCATTTATAGGCCAAATGAGATGAGGTTCACTTAGAAAATGGATAGGAGGTTATCCCTACAAGTGAGGAAGGCGAATTCCACCTCTCCCTAGCTAGTAGGAACCAACTCCACAAAGGCTTTCATATGGAAGCTTCTAGAATCTTTTTTTTTCTTGTTTTAAGTCCACCAATGCTTTTAGCTTAAGGGGAAAAGGCATCAACGCTTTTTTCTCACAGGGAAAGAGCACTGATGGTGCCTAGTGTCAAGAGACAAAAGGCGCTGATGCTCTTTGCTCAATAGGACAGTACATCGACGAAGCTCTGCCATAACTGAGTAAAAGTGCCGATCTCTCCAAGGATGGAAAAAATGCACCATAGGAATCTCTGACCAGGCTCTCTGAAGGGTAATCAAGAAACAATGGATTTTTCAGGTGCAACGAAATTCCCCCCAAAGTATGAAGCTAGAAGGATGTGATAGGTAAAATAATTTTCTAGACATAAATACAGTATTATAGGCAGTAAGAGATGAGTTCACAACTGACATAATACCAATAACTAACTTGTCTAACTCAATCATGGCTGCGGACCAATACACTGCGAATCCATGAAGATGACCGTGTCATGGCTACCAAGAATACACTGTATATCCATTATCAATGACGTAGAGAGCGAAACATGGTTACGTAACATACAAAGTAAATCCATGTTATCCGAACCCAATACTAGACATAGCCACCGAACATACAATGTGGATCCATGCAATGTCTCCAAATAATATTCCATCGCAACCGGAGGATAAGCAATTATGATGATGAATCCTAACTGCTCAGGGTCTTCATTCCAATCCCTAATCGATACGATTCTATCCATGTGAATAGATGTCTCATTAGAGGAATTTTGGGGTCTAAAATGGGCCTCCTAAGGAAAATAATAAAATAATAGTTAAATTAATAAAATAATATTGATTAATTTTGGAGGAAGAAAGAAAAAAACTACTTTTTGTGTTCGTATTTTCGACATATCTCCCTGTGTTTTTACTCAAATTTCGATCGGGAGAGCTCGTTGGATGCGGAATTTGATGGACCCCGCTACCCCAAAAACAAGAAATACCTTAAAAAATGTGATGATGATGTCATCATCACATTTTTTAAGGTATTTCTTGTTTTTGGGGTAGCGGGGTCTGTCAAAAGTATGCAGTGTGGGTACTCGTTGGATTTGGAATCAAATTCTGCATCCAACAAGCTCTCTCGATTGAAATTTGAGTAAAAACACAATGAGATATGTCGAAAATACGAACAAAAAAAGTAGTTTTTTTTAATGAAAAATATGTCAATTCAACCATTATGGTTGACTTATTTTATTGAAATTCTATTGGTTCTTGAATTCCAACTCACAAAAACTTATTTTGGCACATTTTCTTATAAGGCCCACTTTAGACCCCAAATTTCCTCTAATGTGACGTCGGACATGGTAGAAACCACTTGATTACTAGTCATTGATGTATACTGTTAACAAGTGCGAGGGAAATCACCATTAATGTCAATAATTCCCAAGATATCTCAGTACATTCTCCCAAGTCTGAATATATGTTTTGATGTCGAACAATTGATAGAATATTTCAATTAGAGGTCATTGATGAAAACATGCTGTTGAAAGAAAGGAAACCTGTAATTGAGGCATGCAGGCTTCAAGGTACTTGACAAGGCTTCTGAATCTAGTTCCTAGATAGTGTGTTGAAGTCAACATGAATAGACTCGTCGAAGGAGGACCATGATGTTTCCCCCATCATCGACACAAAACATGGAACAAAAGTTGATTTTGAAGTGATGAGACAACCATGATAATGACTCAGACATGACCGAATTTATAGGAAGGTAAAGTTACTAATAAGTAGAATTACGAAAGAGACAACCTTTGAACAATTTGCAGCACGACCAATGACTTGGCAGCATTGACTTGATGAGACAAAAACTAGGTGTAGCAAGGAATATAATGAAACATTCTTTGAATTGACTCAAAGGAGTCAGGTGACTCATGAAAGTGGATTGACTCAGAGACAAGATGAATACCCAACTGTTCATAAATGCTAATGCAGACAGGTGCCATGTTCAAAGGTGGACTATGAGATGCCATAAATACAAATGCAAAAATATTCCCCTTTCCCCTTAATTTCCCCATCACGAAGGATGAGTGTCTCTTTTCGTTTTTACGAGTTCAAAGAGAGTAACAAACACTCGTTTAGCTCATCAAGCGATGAGTCCATTCTCACATGTTTTACAAACCTGAGAAATGAGGGGTTCAGTCCCATAAAGGGTCATTCATTGTTTGATTTTATGAGTCCAACTAAAGTAAACTCACTTGTCGTTTCATGTTTAGAAAGTTTGAAATGACTAAGAAGACTCAAGATTGGAAATTTTCGTAAATTTAGTCCCCGAGTCTCGAAAAAGTATAAACTAATTCCCAAGAGAAATCTTCCAGTCATGATTGGTTGGAGTATACCTTTTTCGTAAGTAGTTCCCCCTGGTCTAAAAAAGGGGTAAATTATCACCAGGAAGATGACTCTTCAGGTCCTTTTATGAGCGTGAAGAAGACAAGTTCACTCAATGATCTTTTCATATTTTAAGAGTCCGAAAAGAGATTAAATAGGACTCTATTAGGGTTCTTTTTTCATAATCCAATTTTAACGAGTTTGAAAGACAATAAAATTATACTCGATACCTCTTCACTAAGTTTTTTCCTAGCACGCCAAAGGTATAAAAGGCGCTCCGAACCTTTTTCATGTTTGAATCCAGAGCACGAAAAAGCGATAAAGTAAGCTTAAACCACTTTTCACGTTTTAACCAGAGCACTAAAAATGAAAAGTAAGCTCAACACCATCTTACTGTTTTTAACAAGCTCAAAGATTCATTGAAAGAATGTTCAGAGTATCTGCTTCTTTTTTTAACAATATTGGAACAAAGAAAAAACTATGCTCAAAGGGTCATTTCATGGTTTAGCGAGCTGAAAACTAAAGAAAGTATGCTCAAAATAACTCCCATTGATGGGTGATTTCCTAGCATGATGTCTAGTGGTTGGTACTTGCCCCTAGAATAACTGTCAAGTAGCTTAGTTCCAATATAAAGAGGCAGGGTACATGCCCCCCAAGCTTTGTTTTGTCTGCTTTATAAGAAGATGAAATGAAGGTTCAAGTATTGAGTCTTGACACAATGGAAGAATCCGTTTCATTTTTTAACGAGATTGACACAAAAAATGAACTCTTCTCAAGGTCAGTTTTATTTTTTAACGAAATTGAAACCAAGAATAAACACTACTCTAGGTGGCTTGTTTAATTTTTACACAAGCTTGAAACATAAAATAACTATGCTTGTGGGGACCTGTTTCATTTTTACGCAAGCTTGAAACAGAGAATAACTATGCCCGAGGACATCCGTTTCATTTTTTAATGAGCTTGACACAGAATGGGAACTATGCTCACTAACATCTGTTTCATTTTTTAATGAGCTTGACATAGAATAGGAACTATACTCACAAAGTCTGTTTCATTTTTTAACGAGCATGACACAAAATAAGAACTACGCTAACAAACAGTTCTAAACCAACATGACATCCAGAGGTTGGTGGGTTTCCCCCTTACATAAGATAATATAGACTTAACTCCAGTATGATGTCCAGAGGTTGGTGGGTTTCCCCCTTACATAAGAATATATAGACTTAACTCCAGTATGATGTCCAGAGGTTGGAGCCATGCCCCCCATTTTACCTATGATGGGAAGAAGCTAACTAGAAGGGGAAGGAACCACAAGAACATGCAGGACATTTAGGGAAGTATGATGCCTAGGAGTCATACGATGATCGGGTTTAACAAAGGAAAGCTGATCAATGGTCACAATATTCCCATCATGTGGAAAATACATCACTCGAAAGAGTGTGGACACTACATCTTTCATGGCATAAACATAATCTCTCCCAAGGAGGATATTAAAATCTAAGGGACCTTGGACTACCATAATATCGATGCAGACAGTTTTTCCTTCTAAAGTAATAGGCAAACGAGGAAGGATCCATAAAGGCGTAGCAGGTCTTCGACTAAAAAGTATCTGCTCGATAGTTGGCACAAGCGGAGGATAACCTATGGATTTCCAAGCAGTAGAGGATAGAATACTAACAGAATCCCCTTCGTCAACAATAGTGCGGGGTATACTCTTAGCAGTAACTCTCACATATATCTGGAAAGGAACACTCGAATGAAGATGAGATTCTATTAGGTTACTCTAGTGAAAGGAAATAACCTCACTACTTAGAGAGGGTTCTTTCGAAAGAGACAAAACTTCCTATTGCATAAAACAATTAGAACTAACTACTAAAACTTCAGCTGGATGGTTTTCACTCTCGATTAGAAGAGAGGGACAAGACGAAGACTGTGTCAAAGGGGCTACTTCAGTCTCAACACTCTCTGACTAAAGAGTGGGATCAGGTGGATATGACATCGACTCGACCACTTTAACTTCACTCTCCAAAGGAAGAGTGGGATCAACCAAGGATGGACTTGGATCGACCGCTTCAACTTCACTCTTCAAGGAAAGAGTGGGATCGACCGAGGTTAGAACTAGATCGACCACTTTATCAACCAATGGGATGTCAAGGGACAAATTACAATAACCTATTGGAAGCCATTGCTGAAGAACAATAAGATCTTTCAACAACTTAGAAGCTTCATCCATGAGAGGACAAAGCTAAGTAAGATGCATATCCTTACATAGCAAGCAAGGATGTCTGACCTTTCTGTTTCGACTCTTAAGCACAGAGTCATTGGTTGATGGGGCATCATCAACATGATGATTAGAGACTGATGACATAGGTTGTTTAGACCACACTTTTGCTACATGGGAAAGACTGGGACAATCCTTGAGAATGTGATCACCCTTGCAAAGTCGTGACAAGGGAACTTAGGTTTATGCAAGCCGAAAATAGGTACATCAATACTCCCAGCATGATGATTAGTGGCTAGTGGGATTCCAACCTGACGATCAGAGGTTGGATCTATGACCTTCTGCTTAGTGTTCTTCTTCTTAGCCTTCCTTTTCGTCTTCTTCTTACCAGCCCGTTTACTAAAATTAGAGTTTTCAATAGGTGAAGAGGAAGAAAGGGAAGTCGATTCAACATTTGACGATGAAGAAGAAGGATTAACAAGAGGTTGATGCTCATGCGGTAAAGGACCACGGTTCGAAACAAAGGATGCATTTGGTATGATAGGATTAGAGAATAACCATACATGTAATCCTATAGTCAATCCGAGAATGTTAAAAGTGGCCATAAAGGGAGGACCAACAACTCCACAAGGGGGAGAAACAAAAGGCATACCCTGAAAAGGGGTCTCTTGACTGGTGGTCCTAGGAGAGTCTCCCATATCTGACCTCTCTAAGAATCTCTTAAGTACCACACAAAACAAACACTACTCAAGTCTAAAAGCAACAAGCAAATTGTGTGGATAGGAGTGGATGAACGGTCAAGATCCTCACGAGATTATCAAGGCTTCAAGGAGGATTGGGACTGTACCCTTTCCTGAATACCCGACTACTTGGACGACACATGCTTAGTAATCTCCCCGAGTGTTGTTCTCGGTGTATTGCGATGCCAAAATGACCAAAAGGTTAACTTAGTTGGTCACATGAATCCTAAGAGGGTCTCCCAATATACACTAGGTACGAGGGAGCTCAACTCCATAATGGTGCTGTCTAATGCATAACCGTACGAAAGGGGCCTTCTGATATACAATCGAGTACGTGAAGCACCTTTCTATATACTTCAAGGGTATGTCAAAGGTCATTCGATATACCAATGGTACGTGGAAGAACCACACAGTCCATAGAATGCAGTGCAGGCATAAAATGACAACTGCCATGGTTAACGACGTCAGTTATGTCACTAACTTACACACAATTACTAGATGATTTTAAACCTAAGATAGCGTTAATTTTATCTTGAGTAGTTAAGTGGATGCATGAGGTGTAGACAGGAAATGTAAAAAGAATGCAAATCCTAGCTACATGACAATGCACATTTATCTTTTGATGAAAGCTACCTAGGGTAAGGAAAGAGTTTTCTGTTAAAGAAGATAGAAATCAGATATCTAAGAAAACCAAGTTCTAGTCAAATCCAACTATGAAGCTTCAAAGACCAACATCAATCACAATTCTTGAAAAGACAATTTGTTATTTTTCTTATCTTTTGATTGAGTTTTCTGTTCAAACAAACATGAATCTCAATAGTAAAGAAAAGAAGAATTATTTCCTAGAGTGTAACAATTCTAACTTTCTGCATTAATAATCCAAAAAGCACAAGTGGAATCAAATATGCAATAAATATTAACAATGTATAAAACAAAGTAGGGAAGCACTTTTATTTTCCAAATGCATGTATCAAAATGAACTTGATAATTAAACTCTATTCAGATTTACAAACAAAAAAAGAGAGAACATCTACAACACTCCATTCATTCAGAAATCAAAAGGAAGATGCCAAAAAATAAAATTTGCATGCAGTATGGGACCTACCTCGACGCACAGGAGAAGCTTCCACTAGAGCGCTGGCAGAAGGTCGACGCTTTCTGTCCACTGCAACAAGGCGCCGATGGTGCTTTGTGTAAATTGAGAAAAGGTGCTGAAGGCGCTAACTGTCAAGAGGCAAAAGGCGCATTTGGAACAATGATGCTCTATCAGATCAGGCTAAGTGCGCTGACGGATCTGTAAGTGGAAAAAATTAAAGATCTGCACAAGGAACCAAAAAATGGAATGAGCTGGACTGATAGAAGTAAAAGGAACTTCCAAAATAGGCAATCGACAAAGTAACAAGATGGATCACTCACCTTATCCACTGAAATGAGCTAAGGAAGAAAATGCAAATTTCACAAGTGAGAAAGTTACCAACAATTGTAAATCTAACTGGATCTGCTCCAGATATGATTGGATCTGCCCCATATCTGTCTGGATTAAGCTATCCCCAATGAATTCACCAATTTTGTTTTAAGGAATTCTGCAACCAGTGTGGACGCCACTTGTTTCTCTACCCTATATGATACAAGCATAGAAAAAAAAACCACATCAGCATATCCTTTCCCTAGATAGTTAATTTACTCAACATAAAACCACTCTCATACCTTAGATCTGAATGCTTTTGTCCTTGTTCCAATGTTTTGCACGCAATCTTCAGTACTTGCAAAGAAAGATCAAAAGACAACACAACAAGATGAGAGCAACATGATAAATTAACAATCTATGCTAGTGATCAAGGAATCTAACAATATTTAACTGATATTGACACAAATCAACTATGGGAAAGGGGAACACTTTTGTATTAATGAATAAAGAAGGTAAAGCTACAACCAAAGCCTTGATGCTGCTAGCTTTGTCTTCCATAATGGACTTACAACACTTCTCACTCACAAAAATCTCTTCACAGATAGACTCACTCAAACTTGCCTCTAAACCAGATCTCAGTCCAACAACATAAGGATGCTTTCTTTGGTCTCCCCCCACTCACTTCATGAAGGCTTCATTTGTAGGCTAAATGAGATGAGATTCACTTAGGAAATGGATAGGAGGTGATCCCTATAGGAGAGGAAGTTGAATGACACCTTAGGAACCAAATCCATGGAGGATTTCATACGGAAGCTTCTAGAATCTTCTTTTTTCTTGTTTTAAGTCCATCGGCGCTTTTGGTTTAAGGGGAAAAGGCACCAACATTTTTTTCTCACAGGGAAAGAGCATCGACGACGCCTAGTGTCAAGAGACAAAAGGCGTCCGTGCTCTTTTCTCAATAGGATAGTGCACTGACGACACTCTGTCATAACTGAGTAAAAGCGTCAGTATCTCCAAGGATGGAAAAAAGTCACCATAGGAATCTTTGACTAGGCTCTCTAAAGGGTAATCAAGAAATAGTGGATTTTTTAGGTGCAATAAAATTGGAGAACAAATTCCAGAACCCTATGAAGATCACGACATGGCAGAACCACAAGAGCCAATAGAGACAATTCTTGAGAAGGAATCCCATAAGAGGAAACCAACATGGGCATAGGATCTCATACGAGAAGTAGAAAGGTATGGTACTCTAGAAGGAACACATGAGAGAGAAAAAGGGAAAATCCCTACAATAGCTATGTGGCCCAACTATGTGACATCATTGACAAAGAACCTTCCACCTATGAAGAGGCTACATAAAAGAAAGAATGGAAGGATGCTATGATCGAGAAATATCAATCAATTATGTGTGGGAGATAGTTTTGAAAATGAAAAAATAAGTCTACCGTGACTTCAAAGTGGATCTACAAGATCAAGCATACTACAAATGGCAGCATTGAGAAATACAAGGCAAGGTTCATAGCACGAGGCTTCTCACAAAAAGAATGGATAGACTATGAAGAGACATTTGCACCTGTGGCGAGGTGCACTTCCATTAGGACCATACTTACATTGGGAGCAGTTATGAAATTGAAAATACACTAGATGGATGTCAAGATGACTTTCTTTAATGGTGTAGTTGAGGAGGAAGTGTGCGCGGAACAACCATTGGGATTTGAGACACATGACATGAAGACCCATGTGTGAAAATTGAAGAAGGCTTCGTATGGATTGAAACAAGCACCAAGGACATGGTATGATAGGATGGATAGCTTCCTGATGAGCCTATGATTTACCAACAGTAAAGTGGATTCCAACCTTTACTTCAAGGTTGAAGACAGAATACTAGTGATGCTCCTGCTATATGTCAATGACTTGTTTCTGACAGGCGAAGAGGAACTCATTAAAGATGCAAGGAGGAGACTTTCTATAGAGTTCGAGATGAAAGACCTAGGTATGATGCACTACTTCTTAGGCATAGAGGTGTGGCAGAGTGCATATGGGATCTTCCTTGGTCAAGGAAAGTATGCAGTGGAGATTCTGAAGAGATTCAGAATGTTGGATTGCAAGGCAATAGCCACACCTATGACATATAACTTCAAGCTTCTAAGTGATGCTTCATCCGAGACGGTTGATGCCACAATGTATCGTCAGATGATTGGATCATTGATTTACCTGACGAATACGAGGCCAAACATATTCTTTGCGGTGAACACCCTGAGCCAGTTCCTAATAGATCTGAGACATGTTCACATGATAGCATGTACTGAGGTGCCTAAAAGGTACAGTGGATTATTGGCTCAAATATGATGCGAATCAGAAGATTAACCTACACAGTTATGTTGATTTAGATTGGGGAGATAGCGCCACTGACAGGAAGAGCATCTCAGGTTGTTTCTTTAGTTTGGGATCTAGCATGATCTACTGGTTCAGTAGGAAGCAATCATGTGTGGGGCTGAGTACAACCGAGGCAAAGTATGTTGTCGCTTGCTCGGTTAGTTTTGAGGCAGTGTGGCTACGAAAGCTACCATATGACTTGTTTGATCTCCAATTGGATGTGACTTGTATCTTTTGTGACAATCAGATTTGCGTGAAGTTGTCAGAAAACCCTGTGTTCCATGACAAGTCGAAACACATGAAGATCAAGTTCCACTATATCAGGGATATGATGCAGAGAGGAGCAGTGAATCTCCAGTACATGGAAACGAATGAGCAAATAGACGATGTGTTTACCAAACCTCTAATGAGAGTGAAGTTCAATTACTTCAGAGAAAGACTTGGTGTGATTCAAATTGAGACCGCTCGAAAGAGGGAGTGATGTGTTTTAGAATAGCTAGAGAGACAGGTTGTTTGAGCGTAAAATCCTGGAGAAGATCGTATGTTGCTCATATGTAATCAGTCTTGTAGGTTGTCTGTGGATGTAATAAGTCACAGCGAAGCTCGCAGGTTATCCTTGGATGTAATCAGTACTGATATGATTCTATGTTAGAAATAACGGATGCATAATATCTCACATGGGAAATTAGACAGGTTGTCCAAGCGGGAAAAATCCTGGTGAAGAAGGATGCTCAAACATAATAAATATTGTAGGTTGTCCTCAGATGTAATCAGTCTTAGCGAAGCTCGCAGGTTTTTCCTTGGACATAATTAGTCCTAAGACATGTTATTTGAGTGTAAATATGATCCCTGGCGTGGTATGCAGGTTACTTGAATGTAATAAGTCTTGTGGGTTGTCTGAGTGTAAAAGGGGTCCTGGCATAATACGCAAGTTACTTGGATGTAATACGCCCTGAAAGTTATCTGAACGGAAAAGATCCTGGATGCAGGTTTTTCATATGTAATAAGTCCTTGAGATTGACTTGGAACGTAAAAGTCCTGATGTAGCAGGTTGTTTGGTCATAATCAATCCTTACATATATATCTATATATGTGTGTGCTCCCATGTTGAGATTATTAGGTCATGAAGCACGTGAAGTTCACCCAGGAGGTTCTCCTTTACTGGTAGAACGCAGGTTGACCATGGATTCTCTATGTGCTCTGTTTTGTTTTGTGAAGAACAAAATAGATGATCTGGATGTGATGAGATAAAGGTAGAAGACACAAGTTATTTTTGTGGCAATGTAAAGAAGGTCCTGGACAGTCCTTATGAGATGGCTTGCTCGAAGATGTGATGAAGAGCTGGATGAGGATTAGGCCTACATCCAACATGAAAAAGGGTTGGCTCTGTAGAAACTTCTGATGATAGATAATACCATTTGATGATCGATAATATGATGATGGAAGCAGTTATGATGATGACTCTATGGCTTTGTGATGATGACTCTATGATGAAGACTTGACAAGATTTGCTGATGACTGTGGAAGAGAGGGAATACATTCCTAGTTAAGAGGGAGTGTTGATGTATTTGTAACTTTGGAAGATATTCTGATGTATATAATCATTGTATGTTGTTGTACCCCCATTGGAGATGTGTTTTCCTCCTTGTGGGATGTCTTTATATTGTCTATACCTTGAGGTACAATATGTGTTGTAAGTCGAGGAAATAGTCCCCAATGTGACATCATGTAATGTGTATTTGGAGTATCTCTAGGAGAAGTCGTCCCTGTAAGTGAAATAGGTCGGCCCATTCATGTAAACGATCAGTCACTTGATTAGTATAAATAGGGAGGCACTCTCCCTCATTTATACACACCTCACATTCACTCAAGTTTGCATGAGAGAGAGAGAGAGAGACAGGGGAGGAGAGATAGATAGATGCTGAATACTTCTTATTACTGGGATTGATGATCTTATGCCATAGTCTTTGTGACTGTACTATTCTGAGGAAGTTTGCGGGGTTTTCTCCTTTATGGTTTCCCCGATGAAAATATTTGTCTTGTGTATCTGTTATATCTTCTGCATCTAGCTGTACTTGTTATTATTTCAGAAAAATATCTTAATTAAGCTAATAATATATAGAAAAACTAACACCCACTATGTCTATACTAATGGTTCTATATATATTTTAACTTTTATAAATGTTAATTCTAAAAGATTGTGGGTGTATTGTATTATAAATAAGTCGGATGCCTTAATCACCAGTGAATCTGGCATCAGTTCATTGAAACTTTTGGTGAAATATGTGCATATTTTATTGCTTTGTTATCACCAGACAATTTAATGAAGAATGAGTAATTATAGCGACTATAAGTGCGGTCAATTTAATATTGCTATAAATTATTGCGTTTAACTTGTACGTCGGATCTAATGTTAATGTTAGTCAATCGTGAGGAGTCCCCTTATAATAATGTTTCCATACTTAAACATCTCTTCAATACATTGCTATCGTTGTCGAACGACCCGACCTTTCAATTTTCGCAGCTCTGATGTCGCATAGCCGATGGGAAGCAATAAATATTGTGTAACAAACTGTCGTGCCTTGCATTCCCTTAAAGTTTATCAATATATATTTGAAAGAAATTTATTATTGTATTTTTTTTTTTCTGAATTGAACTTTGTAGTGGGAAAAATGTATTTTTTTGTGCAACAAGTATTGATGAAATATGGTTCCATCTTACCTGCAAAACGAAGAATGACATAGTTAAATCGACAATTCTTATAGGTCAGTGTTTAACCTTTAACCATATAAATACTCTTACCATTGATGCTCTTAAAATACAGACAGTTGGGGCCCACAATACATTGGTGCCATCTTGAAACATCTTACCAAACTCAAAGAACTCTTATTCGACTTTAACTTTAGGTACACATGATCACCGATGTTGAACTCTCTTGGATTTCTTTTTAAATCTATGTAACTTTTGTGCCAATCATGAGCAACTTTTAAGTTTTGTTGCATTTCTTTCACCATTTGTTCGATCTCCTTTAACATGTTAGGTCCTAGATTTTTTTCTCTTCATTTTTGACCATACAATACATCGAATAGACTCATATTTAATGAAGCATGTTATCCATTATTATAATCAAATTCTACTAAATGCAAATAGTTCTCCTATTTGCCTGGTTTATCCATAACATACGGTTGCAACATGTATTCTAACATTGGGTTAGTTCTTTCACTTTTTTTATATGTTTGATGATGGTAAGAAGTATTGAAATTCAGCCGAGTATCTGGACCTTTAAACATGGACTTCAAGAAATTACTTGTAAATTTTGCATGTCTATCAGAAATCACAACTTTTAGAATTCGATGAAAAAAAATTACACAACTAGCTCCAATTTAGGCTCTCCCAAACAGTGTAGCAGGTTCATGAATTATCAGTTTCAGACATGGATGGTATTCATTGACATATTAAATAAAGAAAAAAGTGAAATAAATTGAATTCATTGGGCACAAGTGTGTCAAATAGCACAATATTGGAAACTAGTCAAATTACATGAAAATCTAGACTAGGTATTGGAAATTCATATGAAAATCATACTTTTGAATTATGGAAGTACATGAACAACTTCTTAAGTTCAATATGACATAAATCACATCATATATTAGCCAATATACCATCCATAAGATTTTCATGGCTTGGAATTGCTCAGTATAATAACCATCATAGAAAAGGATTGGAAAACTTAACGAATTCAGACGATTGGATTTATAAAACTTTATCTAATATCGAACCATGCCTGTATCAGATTCAAGACCCGAAATTAAACCAATGTCAATGGCTTAATTCCATAAACCACACATCTCATTCAAGGAGTAGTAGGGGCACATCTCCCAAGTCTGAGTAGCTTAGAGCTCTCAATACAAAACTAAATTGTCAAAATATATGAATGTGGTGTGCCCTCAATTTTTATAAACTTGTTAGCTCCTTGGATAAGCTATCTAGCTTGTTGATTCCTCCCTATAGGCCCTTCTTTCTAGGATTCGAACCAATCATGCTTGAGAAGTATTTGGAAAGTTGCTAGCTCATGTTGATCTTCCTTATCTCATCTAATGCACCCTCCTTAGATAAATTTTGACCTTGTATCCTTAGTTGGTGCTTTGTGTATTTTTCTAATCCCTTCTAAAGCCTTCTTACAAAAATATGAAAAGTCCCTTCTTTTCTACTTTCGGCTGCTTTCCTGCTTTTTGAGCTACTTTCTTACTTTTTTGTCTGTTTCTACTTTTCCTGCTTTTCCTAGATTCCTCTGCTTTTCCTTTGGTTTTTCTCGAGTCGTTTCTACTTCTTTTTGCTTTCCGTACTTGCCTGCTTTCTGGTTTTCCTGAATTGGATTATTTTGTGTTGCTTTCTATCTTTTTGTGTCTTTGTGGATTTTTCTTAATTTTTTCCCTAGTTGTCATTTAGCATGACAACTCATTGGGTCCACTAATCCCTCTTATGCGCCCTTGTGGTCCCTCCTAAGCATATCCAACTTATCACAATATTAAATAAATAAACATTAATTAAATATTCACAAACTATGAGATTTATCACTTCCCTTAGTTTAATTTAATTAAACTAATTAGAAATGGGCCAAATATTAATCCTAAGTAATTTATTTAGTTTTTATACTAGGATCCATGGGGATCCAATGGCCTAGAATCCTCATGGTGTTACTGAAAAAATGGGGACATTACAGTCCTCCACTCCCAAAAATGGCTTGTCCTCAAGCAAGAAACCAACTCTAACCATATATATATACCAAACCAATGAATTCACCTTTCATTCTATGTTGTTGACTGACTAGAGTTTGAATCCTCAATCCTAAGATAAGTACCAAAGGTCCATCATGTTTTTGATGCACCACTCTGATTGTCACCATTCCCCAATGACTAACTCTTCTTCCTCTCCAACAAAATTTTGAACTCGGTTGAGACAATTGAGAAAATTGCATGGATCCATTTGTCTCCTCTATAAGGCTCCAAATGTCTGTGCCACCTTTGGAAAGTTGTCATTCCAAGTAATTATAGGTTCTATTATCACTCCAAGAAATCACTCCCTGATTGTAGAAGGGTGTAAGCTTGGTAAATTAAATAGATCAATAATGTGGAGGAAAAGAGGATCAATTTAGATGACATTATAAACTCACATTCATTTAGAAATACATCAATCACTTGAAATACCAAGGCTTTCAACTATGCAACTCAGAAGGTTTTAATCAAAATGTGAAAACATGGAGAAGACTCATTAAGCTAGCATAAAATACTTATACAACAGCATATGTAAATGGCCAGACATAACAAGTGAATACTTGCAGCTTTAGCTTATGAATGCACTGATAAGATAACAACTATCAGGCAGTAAGACAAACATCAAAAGCAAAATATTTAAGTCTAGTATATCAACGAAGAGATGGAATGACAACCTTCTGTTTTTTAATATACATAAACTTGAAAAGAAAAGAAATGGAAAACTAAGTAAACATAGTGAAAGAAGCTCGATATCAAGATATATTAATGGACATCTCCAAAAGGTGAAAAGTACAAGTCTTCAACAAATAGAACCACAGTCTTTAGATTGTTTTCCTCCTTTATGATACTCTATTTCATCCTTTATATAGAAATATTACAAGCTTATCTAGATCCATAATAAATGGATCTCATAATCACTTCACCTATATTTAATTTGTTGAAGATATCCAACTCAAATTCGAATTTGCGAGTAACAGAGTATACAATTTTTGGAAATATGGTGCTCAAAGATTCACCTATATTTCACAAATAAAAATAGATTTTGGGAAACTGAGAGAGTTTATTGAATAGAATCCCATTATTATGAAATACCTCTTTTAGTTTCTAAAAATACTCTTCCAGCTGATTAGAATCTATCTCCCAAAAAGGTGACTATAACAGGAAAATCCAGATTTTCAAATCTAGTCATATCCCCACATTTTAGGATTTGATCTCTAGAAATATATCTCTAGAATATTTCTATTGATAAAATGAAGTGCCACCTGCACTCATGGATGAGATTTGATAATATATTTGATTAATCATCATCATCTTCTCCTAAATACACTCAACCAAGTCGAATTTGACCTTTTCACCAAAATAATACATTCTGGAATTTTTTTGAAAATGATGCCTCATCTTGCAGGGGACTTTTGACTACCTTCCCAAGCTCTAAATGTAGATATTAAAGTACGATTGGAAATATGAGGATATCTAGTTGTCAATCAACTATTTTAGCATGTAAAACGACCTCTCCGTGGCTGAGAAAATCGAGTTTTCCCAAGGCAATTTATCGTTTGAAAAACCTACAATTTTGGTGGCAAAGATAGCCTCGAATTTTATATTTAAGCTGCTGAAAGCTAGGCTTTTGGTGGCTAATGAACAATTTAAATGTCTGCCTAAGCCACCGAAACCTAATTTTTGACATTTTTGAAGAAAAAACAAAATCCAATGTTTTTCAAACTTTATTACATACCTAAAGCTCTAAAAAATGAGCCAAAATAAATTTAGAAATTTATTTTTCAATGACTTCCTATCACCTAAAATAGACAAACTTGACTATTTTATTTGAGGAGATAACATCTGGCTCCTACTCGGGGATGGAAACATCCCTGTGAGGTTCCAAGAACCACATATATGATGCCTTTCTTGGACAAACAAAATACATAACCTAGTATAGTGTTCCATTGGGCATGGAGTCTTTTAGCCTGTGTAACTTATCTCTCTACACCTTCAAAAACTACCATCCTACCTTTATTCACATAAACTGATTGATATTTCTACTGCAAAGTGGAAGAAAAGAAATGCTCAGACAACGAGCTTATTTCCTACACTACCCTACTCTAACCAGTTCTACAATTGGTTAAGTGAATGCTGACTTCCATAACAACCATTAAAGCAAATTGAAAATTGAAGAAACCTTGTCTCTGTCACTGATCAATACCTAATGCTTGAAATGCAGCAATAGTGATAAAAAGTTATTCACAAAACCAAAATCATTTGGAAATACTGATAAATTTAAAAAATCTAAATTCTTCACGTTCTCTGAAATGTATGATTCTATGTAAGTTGCCACTAGATCTTTGAAACTGATATCAGGAATCTGCTAGTCTTCATGAAAAAGTTGCACCTCAATGACTGCTTTTTTGCCAGAAGATTGATGACTTTCTTGTTCTTTTGTGATCAGCTTGTGGTCATCAAAAACTATGACCTCCTCTTTAGAATAGTGCTCAGAAGATAATGATAAAGCAGTGTTTGAATGACAAAGATTATGATCTACTAGAAATATGTAATTACCTATACAATCATAGGTTATCATAGGTTTTACTTGGTTTTCAAACTGATTATAAAATTTAAATGAATACTTGTCTCTGGAATACTCTACAAATGTTGAAGAATTTGGTTCACAATCTGAAGAAAACTTACATGCTCGCTGCTGTTCCAAATCTGCTTCAAACTCGTTACTTGGCTGCTCAAAATCTGAAGTATACTGACATTCTGTTTTCCCATGTGCTTGCCACTTTTCAAAGAAGTCTCGACCTCAGATCCTTTTGGAAGCATGGATTTTCCCCTCTACCTCTTGAACATTTTCAAACAAGCTCCTTAATGATGAAGATTTCCTTTCTAGCAGAAGAAGGGCAAGTTCTGAATGAATACCCATAACATAATATATCATGGCAGTTGTCTCTGTAGGACGGATCTCCAAAGGCATGTCATAATAGTTGTTGTAAAACCTTCGATTGAAGACAAACAAAGCTTCACCTCTCTCTCTCTTCAAAGCATAAAAATCAGCAAGCTATGAATCTAGTGATTTGTACTCACCCCAATATTTCACAAAAGCATTAGAAAAATTTATCCAAGAACCAATGGAGTCAGATCTTAGACTCTTAAACCATGCAGCAACATCTTTGATCAAATACTTAGAGAAATATCTCATGATCACATCCTCATGAATAATCTGAAAACGATCAACAAAATCCTCAAAGGATTCTAAATGCTTCTCTGCTGAAACTTGATTTTCTCTAGAAAACAAGGGAAGATATTCATAACAGTCAAGAGGATAAGGATGAAGGAGATAAGGCAACCTCAAATGCTTGAACATATTCATCCTAATTTTGATTTGAAAGGCTGAAGGCTGATCATGAGGGATAGCAAGTTGTTGACAAGGTTCAGAAGTAATGGCAAGAGGAGTTGAAATATGACAAGGTTTTAAATCAATTTTGATTTCTTCAAGGTTACATGGCTGATCAAATTCTAAAGGAAATTGAATACAGTGGTCATCTTTATCAATGGGTTGAGGCAAAAAGACCGATTCAACGTTTACAATGCAAGCAGGCTGCAAATCTTCTTCTAAAGATGGATTGATTAAAGAAGGCTGATAATCATCAAAATATACAAAACAGAGGATAATTCTTTTAACATGTGAAGGGAAAAGTATGAAGGAACTAATAAAGAACAACAGTAGCTCATAAAGCAAACTAATGAGCTGACACCTGGATTTAGAATTTAGTTTCTTCATCTTCTTTGAATCAAATTCTCCCCAGTGGAGTCTTGAATGTGGAGTCACCAGGAAAATGATTACAGTCAAATTTTATGTCTGTCTCTTGTCTACCATCAAGAAACAGATCTATGCCATTCTCCCAGGGAAAATCTGCTTTCACTTTCGATCCCCGACAACGACGCCATTTTGTTATCACTCCAAGAAATCACTCCCTGACTGTAGAAGGGTGTAAGCTTGGTAACTTAAATAGATCGATAATGTGGAGGAAAAGAGGATAAAATCAGATGACATTATAAACTCACATTCATTTAGAAATACATCAATCACTTGAAAGACCAAGGCTTTCAACTATGCAACTCAGAAGGTTTTAATCAAAGTGCGGAAACATGGAGAAGACTCATTAAGCTAGCAGATAATACTTATACAACTACATATGTAAATGGCCAGACATAACAAGTGAATACTTGCAGGTTTAGCTTATGAATGCACTGATAAGATAACAACTATCAGGCATTAAGACAAACATCAGAAGCAAAATATTTAAATCTAGTATATCAACGAAGAGATGGGATGACAACCTTTTGTTATTGAATATACATAAACTTGGAAAGAAAAGAAATGGAAAACTAAGTAAACATAGTGAAAGAATCTCGATGCCAAGATATATTAATGGACATCTCCAAAAGGTGAAAAGTACGAGTCTTCAAGAAATAGAACCACAGTCTTCAGACTGTTTTCCTCCTTTATGCTACTCTATTTCATCCTTTATATAGAAATATTACAAGATTATCTAGATCCATAATAAGTGGATCTCATAATCATTTCAACTATATTTAGTTTGTTGAAGATATCCAACTCAAATTTGAATTTGCGAGGTGGTTGGAAAAAACAGAGTATACAATTTATGGAAATATGGTGCTCAAATATTCACCTATATTTCACAAATAAAAATAGATATTGGGAAACCAAGAGAGGTTATTGAAGAGAATCCCGTTCTTATGAAATACCTATTTTATTTTCTAAAACTACTCTTTCAGCTGATTAGAATCTGTCTCCCAAAAAGGTGACTAAAACAGGAAAATCCAGATTTCCAAATCTAGTCATATCCCTACATTTTAGGATTTGATCCCTATAATATTTATATTGATCAATGAAGTGCCACCTGCAATAATGGATGATATTTGATGACATATTTGATTAATCATCATCATCTGCTCCTAAATACACTCAACCAAGTCGAATTTGACCTTTTGACCAAAATAATACATGATGGAAAATTTCTGAAAATGATGCCTCATCTTGTGGGGGAATTTTGACTGCCTTCCCGAGCTCTAAATGCAGATATGAAAGTACCATTGGAAATATTAGTATTTCTAGTTGTCAATCGACTATTTGAGCGTGTAAAACGACCTCTCCATGGCTAAGAAAATTGAGTTTTCCCAAGGTAGTTTATCGTTTGAAAAACTTGCGATTTCGGTGGCTAAGATAGCCTTGAATTTTATATTTAAGCTGCCGAAAGCTACGCTTTCGGTGGCTAATGAATAGTTGAAATGTCCGCCTAAGCCAGTGAAACCTGAGTTTTGACCTTTTTGAAGAAAAAACAAAATCCAATGTTTTTCAAACTTTATTACATACCTAAAGTTCTAAAAAATGAGCCAAAATAAATTTAGAATTTTTTTTTTCAATGACTTCCTATCACCTAAAATAAACAAACTTGACTATTTTATTTGAGGAGATAGCAGGTTCCCACAACCATATTGGAATCCCATCAGTTCCCATTCTTCTAAAAACTTCCACCATTAGATTCAACAGTGTTTGGACCTCTTCATGTGTAAGATTATTTCTTCCATGTGTTGTTTCACCCCACATTCTATGAATGCAATATGTTAAATATTCCATATATATGCATACCAAATCCTTGGGTTTATGTGTACCCAAGGCATCCAATGGTTTCAATACATTTCTTTTTTGTTTCTCACATAATATGACAATGTCATATGCATCTATAAATCTGCTACAAATGCAAAGAAAACTCTTACCAATGTGAGCCAAGCTTGCACACCCTTTAGTCTCCATCTTTGTTATGTATCTAACCATCCAATCCATGGATGAACAAAAAACTTTGCTTTTTGATTCATATTGTATGTGATCATCCATATTACTCATGATGAATTCTTCCACCCATAAAGTTATATCATGAAGTATTTCTTGCAAGGCTTGTATGTAAAAAATGCTTCACCAATGCCAACAAGTATTGTGCATCCATGAATATTCAATTTGGTGATATACTTTTCTACCAAATACTTGGATAAATAAATACCACTATATGCAGCCTCAAATGGTATGTACTCAACAATATCTCCCTTGGATAAATCATCCTCACTACTCTTCTTCAAATCAACAAGTGCTTGGCCAAAATTTTCTTCATCTTTCCTCTTCATAAGCGCCTTCAAATCTGAATTTTACTCATTATCCGTCATCACATGACGAGGCTCCTTCACAAAACTAAAAATGTAATCAACCATATGAAATTTATTTATAATGGTATTGGAGGAAAAATATATCCCTCCCAACTACATAGGAAACTTCTCTTCAAACTTGAAGGAAAGGAATATATAACAAGCAAAAACCTTACCTTCTTTTGTGCCCAACATCATTCTGGATTTGGCCACAAGATTCTTCATCTAGTATATGGATGCATGTGCAATGAGAGTACCAAATTGCTTCCATGAATATCCCTACTACTTCTCACATATCAAGGCAACAAATACAATATAGAGACAAGGAACATCTCCATTCCCATGCTCATACAACTTTTCTCTAGTCACCTATAGGGGCAACTCATAATTTTTCTGGTACCAATCTAGCACTTGACCAACCTTCTCCATGAAAATATCTTCTTCATGCACATTCCATTCATATTTATCTCCTTTCTCACATGATGCCTCATGGAATGATGTGCTAGTTAGTCTTCTTGTAAGACAAGCAATACTAGTGCAATCTTGGGTCTCCATCTCCACTATGTACTCACCTATCCAATCCATGGACAAATAAGTATCTTTGCTTGCAAATCTGTATGGTATGTATTCTTGAATATACTTCTGCAACAAGAAAAATGTTTGGCCAAGATCTTCTATGGCATATCCTTTAACCAACACTTGCATATAAGAGCTTTATTCATGTTAATCCTCCAAATTAAGTTCCTCCATCATACCCAATGCATTTCTTTCCATGAAAGTTGAAAGGTGTGGTACATTCAACTCCTTTTGAAGTTGATATATATACAACTTTGACTCTTGAATATCCTTTTGGGTTCTCTCCAAAGAAACATATGCAACCTCCAATTCACTACCAAACCTTTATATTTCATCTTCCTCTCTTCTGAGTGCATAATGGCATATTTTTGAAACACCAAGAAGATGATTCCTATCTGGGAGCAAGTTCATTTAGATTTCCTTCATATTAGAAACTTCTTGTTTGAGAGTTTTGAAATATCCTAAGAAAGCTTCTACTTCCAATCCTTCTTCTGAATCTCTCCAACAACATCTTGACACAAAAGCATTGGCATCAACAAAAAGTTCCTTGGATGGTGTGAGATTCTCTTCACCCTCCTTTAGTGATCCACCCAAATGGTGTGACTCACAAAGAGGTTTTTTCAAAAAATGGTATTCTTCCAAGGGATGAAACATTGAGATCTCCTCTTCATCCTCCCCACGAACATGACTTGGAAAAGCATGCTCTTCTTCTTTGAATTCCACTGGAAGACACACATATTATATATAGGATTCATTCTCTTCCAAACCCTCATGTGGCTGAGAAGATTCTATCATTTTGACATCATCGTCCTCTTCTCTTTCTTCTTCTTCTTCTTCTGTGAGATCAAATTCACAATGTAGTCCAAGTCGTGACTGAAAAGTTGATCCTAGGAAAACTTTTGTTGCTACAAAATTTTCATCTTCATGCTCAAGGGCACTTGTGCTTGCAATAGTTTCTTCAAGGCTTATCTCTATGTCACCAATATAGAGACTTGAGCATCCATCAATAGAAGTTATTTCATCCTTGTCCAGAGTGTCATATGTTTTTATCCTTTCACCTCTGGATTGTTCTTCCGCATCGTTGATGGAAATAACTAGTTCTTCTTCTATCTTGCAATAACCTGACAGTGACTAACACTCCTCCATCTAGGCCTCTTATTCTTCATCACCTATAGAGTTAGGTGACTCATGATTATTCTCAATGAATATGGATAGATGATTTGTGCTTTCATTCTGCTCAAGTGCTTCATCTCACTGTCGATTCTTCTTCAAACAACTTAAGGATTTTTTGTTTTCTTCTTTCAATGGCTCTTCTTCTGAGCACTTGTTTGATCCATTTTTCTCGAATTTATGCTCCACTTATTTTCATATTTTCTCAACCATGTATTCTGGCATTATTTCATTTGTGCATATCTTTCTAACCTCCATTTTATAGTAAAATTGGAAATATATGAGTTCCAAAATTTCTTCCTTTAATGCTTGATACCCTCTGAAGTAATAGAAGGATTCCTTCGGATTTGCCTGATCATCAACCGATATATACCTTGATGGAAAAGGCATAATGTCTCCATCTGATATCTAGTCACAAGAGTAACCATACTCCATGCATATGAAGTGACAGTAAGAGCGACATGTTGGTTCTTCATCTATGGAGTTGTACTCTTCTTCATACAACTCATAATCACCTTGTTCAATTCTAATGGGTACTAATCTCATGGATGCAACTTCAAACTTGAGATATTACTTTCCACAGGAGTAGAGGAAATTAATTTGATACCACTGTAATGTACCAATCACATTCTATTCTACATTAATTATTCCTTCCAAAATTTTCAACAAATACAGTGAAAATAGAGGGATTAAACTAGTTACTTTTAACTCATATCATGAGGGAATTTTAAAAAATATGGAAGGTGGGAGGGTTTTGATAGCTCAAATATCCTTTGTACAACATATTGGGACCATTTATGTTTTGATATCAACTCTTTTGAATTCTACTCCAAGGCTGCATGGCTACACCAACATGCAAACTAGATCCTCAACTTGGCACTTCCCGAGGGATAAGGGTGAATCGTTTCAAATTGGGAAGGATCATAATAATCATACTTACTATCATAAATAATTTATGGTTCAAATTTACATTTTTAACAATGATTTGAAAATATTTAGAGGCATTACAAGCAAAATTGTCAATTGGGACTACACAACTAGCTCCAATTCAGGCTCACCCAAATAGTGCATGAGAGTCACAAATTATCAATTTCAGACATGGATAGTATTCATTAACATATTAGATAATATAATGAATTGAAATAAATCTAATTCATTGGGAAGGAGTGTGTCAAATAGTGCAATACTGGAAACTAGTCAAATTACATGAAAATCTAGACTAGGTATTGGAAATTAATATGAATTTCATACTTTTGCATTGTGGAAATTCAGGAATGAATTAAGAATATCAATATGACAGAAATTAAATCATACATCATCCAAGGTACCATCCAAAATAGTTTGATATATTGGCGTTACTCAGTACAACAACCATCATAGAAAAGGACCGGAAAACTTAATGAATTTGGACGACTGCCTTCATAAAAATTTCTATAATATCGAACCAAACTTGTATCATATTCAAGAACTGAAATTAAAACAATGTCATGTTGAATTACATCAACTACACATCCCATTGAAGGAGTAGCAAGGACACATATCCCAGCTATGACTAGGGGTACATCTCCCCAAGTCTAAATAGATTAGATCTCTCAATATAAAGCTAAAATTTCAAAAGATATGAATGTGGTGCTCCCTCCATCTTTTATAAACTTGTTATATTTTTGGATAAGCTATCTAGCTTGTTGTTTCCTCCTTTCAGGCCTTGCTTTCTGGGAATTTGAAACAATCATGCTTGAGAAGTCTTTGGAAAGTTGCTAACTCATGTCGACTTTCCTTATTTCGTATATTGCACCCTCCTTGGATAAATTTCAACCTTGTAGATTTAGCTGGTGCTTTGTTTATTTTTCTATTCCCTTCTAAATCCTTCTTACAAAATATGGAAAGTCCTGTATTTTCTTCTTTGAGCTACTTTCCTGTTTTTTGAGTTTCTTTCTTACTTTTCTGTCTTTTTCTGTTTTTTTTGCTTTATCATGCTTTTCCTGTTCTTTTTCCTACTTTTCCACTTCTTTTTGCTTTCTGGACTTTCCTTCTTTTCCTGCGCACTTTCTGCTTTTCCTAAATTGGCTGCTTTTGTGTTGCTTTCTATCTTTTTATGGCTTTGTGTATTTTTCTTGATTGTTTCACCTAGTTGCCATTTAGCATGACAACTCACTAGGTCCACTAATTCCTCTTATGCACCCTCATGGTCCCTCCTAAGCATATCCAACTTATCACAATATTAAACATTCACAAACTATGAGTTTTATCACTTCACTTAGTTTAATTTAATTAAACTAATTAAACATGGACAAATATAAATCCTAAATAATTTATTTAGTTTTTCCACTAGGATCCATAGGGATCTAATGGTCTAGTGAATCCTCTTGGTGCTATCAAAAAATTGGGGACATTAGAAAATATTCTCTCTAGTTTTGAAGCTTACCATTGTAAGGTTTATACTTGCACTTGTAGTAGCACAAGATTTAATGTTTGAGCAACTAGATGTAGAAATGGCTTTCTTACATGGTGATCTCAAGGAAGTAATTTATATGGATTAGCTTGAGGCATATAAAGAAAGAGGCAAAGAAAATTTGGTTTACAGACTCAAGAAATATCTGCATGGATTGAAACAGACACCAAGGATGTGGTAAATAAAAATTGATTCCTTCATGAAGAGCTAAGGTTTCCATAGAAGTGAAGTTTAACATTGTGAATATTATAAAAGGTTTGATAATGGTAGTTTAATTATTTTGTTGTTGTATGGTGATGGTATTTTGGTTGCAATCCCCAACATGAAGAAAGTAATTGATCTTAAGGCTCTCCAAATTTTCCCTAAGTGTGCAAATAGTGACATCAAAACTATGAAGCATACTATCAATTATATGTACTTTCAAAGTAACTAGAAGGTATGAAACCATAAAGAGTGGTTGTTTTCCATAGACTGCTTCATATGGTGTAATTTTTGAAGCCCTATGATAAGTGGTATTATGCCACCATTTTGTCAAAGGTAACCAATGTTCCCATTGGTGTTGTTTTTTGGATGCAAAAGATATCAAATAGGTTTCAAAGCACGTGTACACTACTTACATATGACTATTTGTTTGGGGATGATAATATCTTCTCATTTTCAATTGGGTGCCCTATAGTTTAAATATTTCTTTCCAAAATTTTCTAGTGAATGTTAGCTCACAATCTAACACAATGAAGGTAGGAATGCCATGAAGTTTGGAAATTTAGTCTAGAAAAAAATGGGCAACTATTGCCGGTGTAAATGGATGTTTGAGAGCACAAAAATGAACATATTTGGAAAGTTGGTCAACTAGCACCATGATCACATATTTTTAACCTTCTTTCGAATGACAAACAATAAAATCCATGGAAATATCGGTCCAAGTAGTGGTGTATTGGAAATAGTTGCAATGATCCGAGAGTCTTCACGGTCTCACCATTGTTCCTTTACCAAGTTCAACATTCCGCTAAAAAAATAAGAATATCCTTTTCCATGCCATCCTAGAAGAGGGAGTACCTAGCACATGCATAAATTTTTTGAAATCCTGAGTAACCAGTAAGAAGAAATTAATGCAATTCTGTTAATATTATCTATCTTAAAGCAGAGTTAGGTACCATAAAAAATAAATATTTATACTGCAATGTATCTTGTTGACCCATTTATCATGATTTGGGGATGACAAGCTCTATTAAAAAAACTACTCTAGGATGTAGTGATCCATCTTGATATGGAAGCATAACGCTATGAGATACAATTTCCATGTGTCAACTACATGTAGGATGGCCATCATTTCTTTCTCGTGGGTAGACTTGCCCAAAATCCTGTCACACAATTGCTTATTGGA
Organism: Pseudotsuga menziesii; assembly: GCA_001517045.1. Taxonomy (NCBI): domain Eukaryota; kingdom Viridiplantae; phylum Streptophyta; class Pinopsida; order Pinales; family Pinaceae; genus Pseudotsuga; species Pseudotsuga menziesii. The sequence goes on along the minus strand of LPNX010813228.1, from coordinate 44,204 downwards.
GAATGCTAAGGGTATTATGTCTTGTATTAAAACTACACTTAAACCTTTTTTCAATAAGCATCACATTCCAATACAAAAGTTTTAGTAAAATCATGCATGACTAAGACTGGCGTGGTGTACATGGCTTGCTTTAAGACTGAGAATGCTTGTTATGTCACTTCATTCCATGCAAAGTATTTTTCCTTGAGCAGGTTGATAATGGAGTGGATTTACCATATTTCTTCATAGACTTCCAATAGTAGCTGATAGGGCCTAAAAACCCATGTAGACTCTTCAAGGTTTTAATCTTCTTGAGGTCCACTCTCACCCCATCTTATCCTAGAATGTGACCCAAGTATTTGACCTTTGAGATAACAAAAGCACCTTTTGGAGTGTTTAATGAAAAATTGATGGCCGGGAAGTAGTTGTATGGATTTATCAACATGCTATACATGGGAATCTCAATTTTTATTGTAAATCAGGATGTCATCAAATAAAATTAGCACGGAATCACAAACATATGGCCTCAAAATTTTATTAAGTAGACTATAAAAGGTATAAGCATCATTACAAATTCCAAAGGATGTTACCAAAAACTCATAATGTCCTTCATGTGCGTGAATAGTTTTCTTTGGAATATCATCCTCTTTCATCCTAATTTGGTGGTATCCTAAAGGATGGTCAAGTTTGGTGAAAAAATTGGCACCATCAATTTCATCCAGAAGATCATCAATGACAAGGATGGGGGATTTATCTTTGATGGTCAACTTATTGTGGACACAAAATTTAGGACACATATGCCAAGTTCCTTTTTTTTTAATTATGACCACTCGGAATAAATACATGTCAGTGTTGGGATGAGTGAATCCTCATCCAATAGCTCTTTAAGGATCTTTTCAATTTCATTATTTTTTTCAAATGGGTGCATCTACGGTCTTAAATTCAGCGATTGAATACACATAATCAAGGAAATACCATGATAATCCTCGCCTCTAGATGGGGTAAACCCTTCAATGTCTCAAATACCTATTGATGTTTATCTAAAACACTACGCAAGACAAGATGGATTCCTGTTGTACTGTTATCTAGAGATCGATGTCATGGAAGTGAGCAATAACTCTAGAGTGGTGTTTCTTCAATATTTTTCCCATCCGATGAGAACTTTATGGTTTCATAGGATCCTGCTTGTATCCCTTCCAGGGTGTGAGTAGTAGAGTCTTGAGTGAAACTAAAATATAATTATGTGAATTCCATGGTAACTATCTCCAATGTGCATACCATTGTTCCCCTAAAACTATATCACAACCACCCATATCTATAGAAAACATATTAGTTTTGAGATGATAGTAACCCAATTAAAATCTCACATTTTTACGATGTCTCCACATTTCATCATCCCACCATTATCTATCATTCTTTGAAAGTTAGGAATCGAATGGACATAATAGTGGATTTCTTTATCCACTTGTCGGTGAATAAAGTTGTGGGTGTTTCCATTATCAACCAAAACTACCACTTTGTGGTGCTTGATGTAACCCAAAATTTTAAGGTTTGTGAGAATGCAATACTATATAAAGCATAAAGAGATATGAGAAGTTCATCTTGATGGACTCCATGATCCAATTATTCTTGCATGGGAAAAATTTGGTTGGCAACCTCAAACTTAGGGGTACCATCCATAATGATGTCTTCAAAATGGGCAGGACCAGTTGCGTCAATTTGGAATAACTTATGTTATTTACATTTATGACCCATATCATAGCATACGTTTCATCACAAGTATAACAAAGTCCTCGTCTTTGTTGGTATGCCATTTGTTAGAGGCAACCTATGTACTTTTAAGAAAGGAGAACTAATTGTGCTTGAGGAATTGACCTATGTAGGGTGTGAGTGGGGATTGAAAGAGGGTTTGTTGGTTCCCATTGATCATTATTTCTAATTCTATATCCCTCTAAGACGCCTCAAACCAAGTAGTAAAATGTTTCATTTTAACTTGTACCATAATCACCTCCTTAAGGACACTAATGAAACATTTTTTATACAAATAATATCTTAAGTTCTCTGTAGGGATGGATAATTACCCAAAGGTTGATATAAAGTCTATGACTGAGCCTATTTAGTGTAACTTGGTAAGAAACCCCAAATAATGACTTTTTCATTGTAATAGTCATGGAGATATTTAATAAATAAACTCCAAGTGATAAGGTTCCCATAGGTTTTTATGCCACTCCCACTTTTGTTATTTTTCTGGATCCAACTACAATACTCCTACTCTAAGATTCATCATATAATCAATAATGCCAAGAAAGGTGAAGCAGTGTTCCATCTGGGTGATCCATCCTAATGGGTTAGAACCATCAAACTTGTTCAAGTATATTCTAGGAAATCATTTCCAATTGTTATTATCCACAAGGTGTGGGATATGGATGTGAGGACCTAAAGAGGGTCTTTTATGGCTAAACAGTCATGAGTGAGATGTTCCTTCCTAGTATGGCTCACTATGTTGTGTATTCCAAACAACTTCTTTTGACATGCCATGAGTTGTTAGTTAAGTACGGGATTTATTTATCCTTTCCAACTTTTGATATAAATTCTCATCCAATTTTTTAAATCTAGGTTGCATACTTTCCCTCGAAGTTGATGCATATCTTTCATATATCAGTCATAATTGTCCTAGATGTTTGATTTAAGAGTATTGTCTTATTCTTCCAAGAAATCAAACCTAATGGAATTAAAGCATGTGTTCATTTTGCCTGTGGTCTTGAAATGTGGTCTATAGGGAGGAGTATTGCCCACCATGGGATTGTTAAGTGAGAGTAAGGTTTGTAGAGTCCTAAAGATCAAGAAGTGTCAAGAGCTATAGCTCTCTGATATACATGTGGGGTCCAACAATAATAGTCAACCTAATATTTCAAGGCACTAGATAAGGAGGCTTGACCATACCTTTATATGTATTACTCAATGACCAGGTACGAGAGAGTCATCTCCTCATGTTTTTTCCTTAGTGTACTATAGCAAGAAGATAGTCGATGAATTTTATCTAAATTTTATTCCATGTATACCTAGGGGACCTACAATATATACAAGAGTACATGGAAGTGAAATTTTGTATATAGGTGTTATCTGATGCGGTACTACTCGAAGGGGTACCAACAAAGGTCATAAGGGTCTCCAACAATGTGACTTAGTAGCACTTGTATTTTATGTGTGGAAGCTTCCCCAAACACATGTTCACCCACTAGATGACAGATCTCTATGTTATTTAAATATGCAAGAACAAGTCTCCATAAAAAATTTAAAATTTGAGCTCGTTAACCCCAGAAAGGGTTACACAATCACCGGAAAATAACTTACTTGTCAAGGTAAATGTTTGAATCTAGGATTTTGAAATAAGCATAATTCCTTGTAAAACCCTGATTTGGAGACAATCTTGAAGCTTTTGTGACTCTGAAATTTATGCAATTTTGAGTTTAAAATTTTGTTTAGTGCTATCTTGATAATTTTACTCTAAAATTATACAAGTTTTAATAAATTCTAAATTTCCCAAATCCTGTTGATTTTGGCCTTCTCGAAAGAGAAAAGTTGTACATGCATCCAATACTTCAAATCTGAATATCAAATTTGGAATAGAAACACTATTGTCCATTTTCTTATGATGTCACTAGTGAGAATCAATTTGCATCTTTCCAACTCCAAATATAACAGTTTTACCGAGAACACATGTTAAGGGTTAGTCACCAAATCTAACTTACACAAGGTTTATCTTCAAATGTATAACAACTCGGAACATTAAATTTTGAACCATTTTACTCCCTTATGTCCTTGATGTAAACTAAAAATTTCAGACCATAAAACTTCATGAAAAAAATTTGGAAGCCAAATTCCAAGATGACTCATTTGAATGAGCCAAACCTTTTGGATTGGTGAAAAAAATGAACTCACAAAGAGTGCATCTCCAAAATTATAGTGATCGGGATGATGAAATTTTAACACAAGTTACTTACATATGTTATTTCTTTACCCTAAAAAATTTAGATCTGAAACTTCGCCGAAAACAATTTGGAGTGAAAATTCCAAGGTGGTTCGTTTGAAAGAGCCAAACCCTGATTTTAAAAGTTATTCATTTTTTGACCCAAAATATAGCTTTAATACCAATTTTAATATACTTAAATCAAGAAATCCAAATAAACATAGAAAAACACAAGACATAATAGATAGAACCCAAAAAATATATCTTGTATGAAAGATATTCAAAATAGAGAGCAAAGCTCCAAATACAGTAATAATTACATAGCTTACTACCCTATATATTGCTTCAATTAAAAAATCCCTAACTACTTGTGGTCATGATATTAATGAGGGTCAACAACTTACGAGCCTTTATTCAATATAGAGGGACTTTTTTTCTTTAAGTTACTACCCACTAACTATCTAATCGACCTTATGTCCTTATACATTGATAAAGTAAGGGGGTTAGGGTAGGGCCCTAATAAAGCACCGAATTGGATAATTTCCAAGAAGAGGCAGTTGTTAGTTGGTTCATGGTAAATCATGGTAAGGAGCATTGGAATGTTGTGAAGTGGATACTCATATATTTTAAGCATCACTTCAAATATTGTTATTTTCTACAAATTGACATATTTACAAATTTGATTTTGGTGGAGAAACAGATAGAGGAAATTATACCACATGATATACTTCCACTCTTAATAGTAGAGTTATAAGATAAACATATAAGTTTCAACCATTGGTGACATTATCAACCACTAAAGCAAAATATGTGGCATGAACTGAGAACATTAAAGAGGCAATATGGCTAGAGTGGTTGATGGATTACTTCAAGATACTATAGGGGGAGATCACTTTGAATTATGACAATCGAAGTGATTCACTTAGTGAATAATCCATCATGTTATGGTCGCACGAAGAATATTTATGTTAAGTACCATTTCATATGGAAAGTGGTGAAAGAAAGTAGGATCCTGTTGGAGAAAATTGATATTTAAGAGAATAATGTAGATAAGCTTAGAAATATAATAAGAACAAAGAAGTTTTAATGGTGAAAAACATTTATGTGTTTATTGAAAATGTGATGAAGGTAACATTAAGCAATGGTACACAAGTTGAAAACATAGGATAGGAACTTCTTGTATATCTATTTCAAGTGGGAGAATGTTAGGAGGTGAAGTCAATATTTAGATCATTGAATTTTTCATGTATAGTGGTATACGACTATGCCATCACGTAATTAATATGTGTTTGGTGTTCGGGAGAAGGGAGGGGGCATAGAGGGATGTGCCAAGAACTTGTGTTTCAAGGAAAATCCCCCGAGGTGAAAATTTCTAAAATTTTATTATGTATATATGTTCATTCGAGAACCCTCATATGTATTTTATAAAAATGGAGTGACCCCTTGCATTGTATCACAAAAGAAGAAAGCGTTATAAGTTTTTTCCAAGCATTAATAAAAGATCAAAGATTCCATTTCCCCATGCTTTTACTTGCGCACAACAAGGTTTCAATGTAAATATCATGGTATATTGTTATTGTTTTTTGCTTATTTTTTTTATAGTTTTCTCATGTCAATATAAAGGTTTTCTCAAGCAAAAATGGCTCACCAACAAAGATAGGGAACCTGATATAATTGTAACCAAAAGTATGCTCCATGCCATTAATGTAAAGAACATAAGCTATTTTAAATTGATATGACCGCTCCTACCCATTTTAAAGACATCATTATGAAAAATACCCCTTAGTTTGAGTCTGTTGACCAAAATCCTCCAATGCAAGAAGTGGAACCTAAAGTCCATAAAAAAGAACCATTCAACTCTATTTGTACTTTATCTTATATTTCAGATACATAGACCTTGAAACTTTTGGATTACATCAAGCAATACAAAGTGGTAGTCTTGTTTTACAGTGGAAACACCAACAACTTTATTCACTGGAGAGTGGATAAAGAACTCCACTATTATGTCCACCGGATTCCCAACTTTCAGAAATGATAGCCAATGGAGAAATTATGAAATGTGGGGTGCACAAAAGTGAGACTCCAATTGGGTGACAATCATCTCAAAACTCATATGTTGGCTATAGATATGGGTGGTTGTGATGTAGTTTCAGGGACAAAATGGATACACACATGGGGGATATCTACCATGGAATTAAACTAATTATACATAATTTTTACTTAAAACTCTCATACTCACTCCCTAGAAGGGATCTAGGAAGGCTCCCCTAAAACCATAAGTTCTCATCGGATAGAAAAATTATTGAAAAAAGGCCACTTTATAATTATTGTTCACTTCCATGCCATCCAATCTCTTGATAGCACTACACCAGGGTTATGTCTGAACATGTAGATCATTTTGGACAACCATCAACAGGTCATTGAGACACCGAGGGGTTTAACCCCCATCCAGAGGAGAGTATGATGACAATATTCCCTTTATTCCAGGAAGTTGGCCACCAAATGTACAATCGTATAAGCACCTATTTCCACAAAATAATGAAATTGATAAAATAATTCATAAGCTAATAGAATCAGGAGTCATTCGTGTCAGCGTTGTTTGTATTCATCCCCAATGGTCATGGTTTTAAAGAAAGAAAGCATTTGGTGCATGTGTCCTAATTTCTGTGCCCTCAATAAGTTGATCATCAAAGCATTAGGGGAATTTTGAGGTTTAAAATGGGCCCGATAAGAGATATAATAAAATTTTGTGAGTTAGGAATTTTGTGGGGCATGTATATTTACAACTCACCTTTTACACATAGTTAAGTTAAATTGAAAAGTTGTCTAGAAATAAAATCAATAAAAAGATATTCTTTAATGTGACTAAAAGTTGAGTACTTTTGAATACATAAATTGATTTTGATTATAATATGATGGCGTTAGCTTTCCACCCGACCATTTGCACCGATCGGACGACCAACAATGCGTGATGTGACAGCTCACGTGAGCTAAGTCATCCGATCGGTGCAAATGGTTGGGTGGAAAGCTAATGCCTAATATGATAAATGTACTTATAGTACTCATAAAATAAATTAAAGTATATTAGTTTTGAAATGTTTAATATTATTTTCATGTGGTTCACAACTGTGGAAGATAATAATTCTCCATGATAATAATTCTCATGGGGGGCACCCAAAGGGGCCTCACCCTATCAGCTCTAGGTTTGGGAGCCTAACCTCGAAGGAACCAGATAATTTAACCTTTTACCTTAGCTACTTCGGCCTTGGACTCAAAAGCACCAAACAACTGAGCTACCCCTCGACACTATACCTTTTTTAATATAACTTATTCAATATTCAAAATATGTTTATAAGACCATGTATTTATAATTCTGAATTTTAAACATAAATTAAACTTATATGGATAAATTGTCAATTCTTTCAAAGTGTATGTTCATTATATAAATCTAACTTATATTCATTAAAATTAAAAACCAATCATCTATTTATATAAATATAAACATTATTTAAATATATGAATCATCTATTTATATAAATATCTACATTATTTAAATATATTTGTACATATTTTACATTAAGTATCTGTAATTTTAAAAGCCTATTTTTTGTTTTATGTATTCATTTAGGAATCTATATATATTTAACTTTTCATTTATTTTATTTTAAACAAAATATTATAATACTTTTTTTTCAAAAAAAAAAAAACTATAACTTGTTATTCATTACAATCAAAGTTACATAGATATTCACTAAAACAGAGATAGTACTGAGAGACTACTCAGTATATCCATCAGTCTATGTCCACTACACTTCAATACATCAAAATATTCTCCAGAGACAGTAAGAGAATACAAAAATTATATACATCCCACATGTCAACACCATACTATCCTAAAATATTACTGTCATCCTTCTCGACAAAAACAAATAACATGTAAAACAATTCTTTTTGAAGTTAGACTTGAACAAATAGAAAAATAGATATGACATTTAACAGACTTAAAAAACATAAACTGATCCAACATCAACCAATAGTTCATCAATGATCTCCTCAAAGTGTAAGAAACCATCTATAATTCAAACAACCAACTTTGAGAGTTTGTATGTTTCCCGATTAAATCCCTGTATATATGAGTAAACGAGATATATAGAAGAATATATTGATCTAATCTCTAAATATGTTAACCCATTGATCAATAATAAGAACTTACAGATTTGATTTGACATTGGCCTAGTCGATAATGATTTTAGAATCACATGTAACCTGAAGATTGTCAATCCCTTTCTTCCTAGCAAACCAAAGTAGACTCTATAAAGCAATAAGTTCTTCTTTAGTAATAGTCCCAAAACCACCCCCCATCCTCATCCAGATAATATGCCCATATTTTATTTTCAAGAACACCTCTACACCACATAATTGATCTTTCTTTGCCCCATGAAAAGATCCTGTAGGAATGAATTCAACCAAATAATGCATTAAAAGGGAGCTCACCTTTTTCATCATCTTCTCTTTAAAGTATTCAAAAAACATAGATATAATTATTGAGCACACCAAGTAATAAGAGGGATTAATGTTTTAAAAAATGATGTAGTTTCTTGCTCTCCAAATTTCCCAAACCAAATACAAAGGGAGCTCTTTAAATTTGACGTTTTTGTGAAACCGGGTGAATAGATAGTCCTGTAAGTCAAAGGATCCCCATATATCCTGAAAGTTAATAATTTTGTTCAATTATTCCCATATAATTATGAGAAAACTAAAGTGAAAAAATATATGGGACATAGTTTCCATCTCATTTATGCAAATAACACACATATCTAGACCATTAAAACCTCTTTTAGGCAGATTATCCCGGGTAAAAATTTGTTTTCAAGGCAAATTCAAATAAAGAATTTTATCTTTAACGAAAATCTCCTTTTCCAAAGATATTTTTCCCACCACTTGGGAGGTTTTACCATTTCCTCACTAGAGACAGATTGATATTCCATCTTTGCAATTAGAATCCCATTCGAATGTTTCCAAACCCAAACAATCTTATCATTTTCATTCCTTAGTCGAATACTTGCTCTATTTAAGATCGTAAAATAGTTATTTCACTCAGTTTCAGAGTCACCAGGCAACTCCAAGTCTCTAGAAGTTAACCAGTAGGAATAATCTTTATCACTACATGCCAATCTCCTTAACTCAACAATAACCTGAATATTTTTATTGTGAAGCTCAGAAATTAACCTCTCAAACAAATGAAATTTCCTTCATCACTAATAAAGGGAACAACTCCCACAAAAACCTATGTTCCTCTACCATTATTCCATGAAAATATTTCAACCAGATTTGAGTAACATTTTTTTTAATATCCTCCAAATAATCGAAGCATCAATAACTGACTTATGAGGAAAATCTTTTTGAATCCTCCAAATAATATTTTTTAATATCCTCCAGATAATATTTTTTTGAATCCGTTGTGTGATATACCATCTCTTGATATATTTTTCTTTAATAATGCAGCTTTATAATCCATCCTTAGTAGTTCTACTCCACAAATTCTTCATGCTCAGAGGAGAGTTGAACCATCCTAAGTGTTTCAAACCCTAACCTCCCATATTTTTGGGAAAAGATAAGCTTTCCCAAGAATATAGATGGAATTTTTTCATCTAAGATTACCATCCCAAATGAATTGAAACATTCATTGTCTAATTACATTGATGACAAATGACAGAATCATAGTCAGAGATATCCAATACACGAGGATTCTTTCTAAAACAGACTTAGCCAAAATAAGTATTCCACCTAAAGAAAGATCTCTGAAGGTCGAACTGATAATCCTCATTTCAACCATTTGAATCAACCAGTTCCAAACCTCTTTTCTATAGCAATTCAGTTTCAAATAATAACATATATATTTAAAACCAACATCCAGAACTTCCATTCTATAAGGAAAAATATGAGCAATTTGTTCCATAATTCCATGATCAAAACTGAAGTACAAAAACATTGACATTTGTGAACTAACAACCATCCCCAAAGTTGTACAAAACATGTTAATTAGGTCTATAAAGTATCCACAATCAGACATTGTTCCTTTACAAAAATCGAGAATGCATCAACAAAAAGCAAGTTTGTTATAGACAAAGTATGAGAGATATTGATATCTTGGAATTTCTTGTTTTCTTTGGCTGCAACAATAAGCCTACTGAGACCCCCAATGACTAAGAGAAACAGGAGAGTGGGAAAAGGACATCCCTGCTGAATACCGATGCTACAATTAAAATAGGAAGTTGAAGAACCATTCACCAATATAGAATTTTTTTCTAAAGTGATACGAGCCATAACCCAATTAGTAACATTAGTAGGGAGACTAAATCAAGACAAATCTCAAAAAATTCCAATAAACAAAATCATAAGATTTGATCATTTCCATTTTAAGAATAAAGGCTTGAATAATATTTGTCTTAATGGAATGAAGGAATTCTTGGGAAACTCCCATAGCATCAAGAATATGTTTGTTGGATAAAAATCCAAACTGCTCCTTTGAGATGTTCTTCCCCGATGTTGGCTTGATATGATTTGAAATAACCTTAGTAATTACTTTATAGATCAAATTACATAAGGAAATATGCATGTAATCATTGAAGGATCCAGGTTTATCCTTCTTAGGGATTAATACAATAAAAGTTGCATTAATTTTTCTAGGCACATACCCCTTTTTCCTAGAATCTTCCACGACATCAACTAAATATTTACACACCAAATAATAAAAGTGAAGAAATAACTCCATTTCCCACCCATCAGGACCCAGTATTTTTTTCTTAGCAAATTTTTTTAACACTTATTTAACATCTTCCGAGCCCACTCCATCCCTAACTTTGATGCCTTGCTCTTCATTAAAAAAACTAGAATAATGTATCGACACCTTCTTTTGATCATTTAAGTTAAAAGAAGTATTTTGCTGAAAAATTTCCTTGAAATACTTGACAACCTCAATTTTTATAGAGGACTAGCCATGTACTAAAGCACCCTCTTCATTTCTCACTTCTCAGGTAGCATTAATGTTCCTTCTTTGATTGGAATAGTTGTGAAAGAACTTAGTATTGTTGTCTTCCTGGGAAATCCAAGTAACTATGCTTTTTAGTCTCCACGTGTCTTCCTCCTATCTCAAAATATTATCCTTCCTAGATTCAAGGCTAACCAAATTATCCTTATTTGTTGAAGAGAAAAAATTATCATCCATCAGACAAGATAAAAGCTTCTATCTCCTTTTCAATCTGAACTAATTCTTTTATGGTTTCCTTCTTCTTCTCTTTATCCCACTCACTACATCCTTTTTTAGATACATCAGTATTTTAAATAATTTTAGCATCGGGGGCATATTGTCAGTCTGAAAATAAGATAACAATTTGGCTCTAACCAATTCACAAAAAGAAGGTTCCTCAAGCCAAGTGTGGTTGAATTTAAAAGGGAAATGTAAATTGGTTATCCCAAAATCCAGCTATAAGACAATAGCCTTATGATTTGATACTCAGAGAAAACCCAGAATCTGAACCTCCCCATCAAAAGGTAAAAATATTATTCCATAAGAAATATGTTGAGTCGCTTGGCAATGTTAGCTGTACCTATTCTCCCATTTGTCCAATTTGGTCCCAAAACACTTGGAACAACATCAAATTATTTAGCATCTTCGAAAATGTTTCTAAAATAATATGCTAAAGGATCCACCACATTCCTAGAACCCCAAGTTTCAGAGGCATCCAATGTAATATTGATATCCCCTCCCACAATGTAAAGACCCAATTCAAAAATTCCCAACAAAGGCAAAATTTGGGGAAAATTTTCCTTGACTAGTCTTGACTCTAGGGGATTCGAATGGTACAAGAGGGTCTCGAATTGTTTAGGTAATGATATGGGGAGTCTTAGGACCATCAACTTGATTTGAGATCATTGGTAAAAATGGTAAAGTACTAGTAATTTAAATACATATTCAAATCAATTTGACAACATTGGTAAAAATGGTAAAGTACTAGTAATTTATGGTGCAATTCCCCCTAGGGTATGGTTAGAAATGGCTCTCCAACTACAATGCGACCCTCCCAAATTGTCAAACATAGTATGGAAGTTGTTATTAGACGTCATTTACTATCATTTGATATGGTTAAAATTTCTGCAACAAAGGTTTAAAGCTTCATATTCGAGTGCATAAATTGAATGGTATTTGCTTAAGGGAAATGACATGTAAATGCTCATCTTTGACTCACAAATGTTGTAAATAATGGTTCAGAACAGAGAAAAATGAATATATACCATTAAAAAAATGTAAATATCTCACTAACATCATATAACATCAGATCCAAGTCGCAACATACATCATGTATACAACTCCATTGAAATGGGAAATCAACACATGGAGGCTAGTTACAACAACGCTTGGAGATGTGGACATTTTCATATGCATTTCTGCTTATTTCGACTTATATAGAGGATGGAAAACATATTACAGATACATAAATCATTCACCAATTCTTGGGCATCAACTGGACTCAATGGGGCACAACCACCATTCACACAAGTGCGCCATCGTAGAGAAATATGTAAAAATTAAAGTGGGGATTGAGAGAATGGGAGGAAATATGGGTCATGAACAGTAGAAGCCTCTTATATGCAGTAAAAAAACTCCATTAATATCCAAATTATATTTCAGGTTGGCCTCTCCCACATCCAACTTGGATGAGAATCCCACTCTCTCGAAATTGGCTCACTAGCAGGGTAAGTGAGCACTCACCATGCAATGAACAAGGTAGTGCTTTCCAAAATGCCAAAGGCAAATTCTAAAATGATAAAAATACATTCTCATTCATCATGACATATTTCTATAGCCTTCCTAAGTCCCTCCAAGGTCGAATTCACTCCCATAGGCTTCCTCCAACTCATCCTTGATGTTTAGTAACCTCCATGACACGTGTCCTTCTCCTCAACCCTTCATCTTCGTCCAAATTTGAATGGCTGACATCAAACCCAAAATGCACCCTCTTGGAGGATAGTTTTAGTCCAGAGATGTCAGATTGTCATAGGTCTGCAATCATTTCTGACTTGTCATATAATATTCCATCATTGTTGTCATAAAGCGCAGAGAATCTCTCCCCAAGTGACGCCTAGTTTCTTCCTAGCCTCTTCCTCTTCTATGGGGAGTTACTCCTCTTCACCCATTCAAATAGTTGGGCTCATGATATGTCACTTGACACCTCTTCACCTTCCAAGAATGCTCCATTACTCATAATTTCAAATTTGGGGTTAAGTCATGACATGTGTAAGGAAGAATCTAGTCACCTTAGGTCTCCATGAACCTCCAAATGTCCTTATGAAGCAATGCCACTTTATGTTTTCCATATTTATTATTTGTATGACCCAATTTAATTTTTAAATGACAAACCAAGGTTCTATTGGGTCACATATCTCCCTTATTTCAATATTTAATGCCTCCTCCCCAACCTAGGGAACTAGTAGGTGGGTGAAACAATGCCAACTAGTAGTCTCATTGAGATGGGGACATGACAGTCCTCCCCACCCAATATTGCTTGTCCTCAAGAAATGCCAAGTTTGGATTCTACAAAAAAAATTTCTCTTCCCAATTGGCTTCCTCAACAAGAAAAACCTTCCATTGTACCAAGTATTCTTTTATTGTTCTGTTTCATAATCTCCTCTCCCTTGTTTTCAATATTTTGTCTGGAATGAGAACAATTTGTCCTTCATCATCCAAAGGAGGTAAAGTATCTGAAACTGGAATATGATGACCTATAAACTTCTTTAGACATTAAACATGGAATACATTATGAATTTTAATTCCCATGGGAAGCTCCAATTCATAGGCTAGAGTCTCCAACCTTTCGAAACACTTTGTAGGGACCATAAAAACTTGGTTTGAGTTTTTTCTGAACCTTTACCCTTTATGGTGGTCTTTTGTAGGTATTAAACCTCAAATACACGAAGTCATTCACTTGGAAGTGCATCTCCACTCTATGTTGGTATGCATATTATTTTTGCTGATTTTGGGCAACCTCCAAGTTATCTTTCAAATCCTTCAAAATTTCTTGACTTTATTCAATCCAATATTTAGTATTTGGAGATCTACTATAAAAAAAATGTGGTCAATAAAAGTGTATGCATCATAACCATAAATTTATTTGAAGGGAGACATGCCAATGGACATATGAAAAGTAGTATTGTAACAAAACTCACCCAAATGCAACCATTTTATCCATGTTTTTTGCTGCCCACTAACATAGTTTCTCAAGTAGCCTTCCAACCATTGATTCACCCTCTCTATTTGGACATATGTTTTTGGATTATAGTTTGTGCTAGGTGTCAAATTGGTCCCCAGCATTTTGAAGAGTTCTTGCCAAAATGCACTAAAAAATCTGTTATCTCTATCACTAGCAATGCTATTAGGAGGCCCATGCAATCTGAAAACTTCTTTAAAAAATAGTTCGGCCACTTGTGTAACAGTAAAAGTGGTAGTAACAACAAAGAAATTAGAAAATTTAGTGAGCCTATCCACCACCACAAATATGCAATCCTTACCAAATACCTTGGTAAAACTAGTGATGAAGTCCATGGAAATGCTCTCCCATTTTTGTTCTGGAATAGGCAAGGGATGTAAGAGGCCATCTAGATGAGTGTGCTCAAATTTATTTTGATGACATGTGGGGATTTCATTAACATACTTCATAACATCATCCTTCAACCCTTTCCATGATAATATTTCCCTCAACATTCAGTATGTTTTGGAGAAACTGGGGTGATCTGCTAGAGGAGAATCATAAGCTTTCTTTAAAATTTCCTACTTCAAACTTGAACTAGGGACCAAATAGATTTTATCTTTGTAGTATATTATTCCTTCCAACACCTTATACCTATCGTCATGGTTAGTCCCATAAAAAATTTCACAAGAAAACTTATCCTTGGCATACTCTACTTCTAATGTGGCTTTCCAATTTTCTGCTACATCCATTAGAGAAATAAAAGGTCTTCTAGATAAGGAATCAACTACCACATTATTTTTGCACTTCACATATTCAACATCAAAGTCAAATTATTGAATCTTACTCATCCATTTTTTTTTCCTTTCATTTAGATCCTTTTGAGTGAGGAAGTACCTTAAGTTGTTATGGTCAATTTTGACCACAAATTTGTTTCCCACCAAGTATTGTCTAAAATTTATCAAAGAATGCACGATGGATAAAATTTATTTATCATAAATGGAGTAAATCTTCTCATGTGGCTGTAGCTTCCTACTCTCAAAATATATTGGGTGTTGTCCTTGTTTTAAGACTACTCCAATGCCCTCTCCTTATGCTTCACATTCCAAGACAAATGGTTTAGAAAAATCAGGCAAGGCTAGAATATGACAATTGCTTATTACCTATTTCATTCTTTGGAAATATTTTCCATTCCTTTCATGCCATTGGAAAGCGTATTTCTTTGTCAAATCATGAAATTTTTTGAAAGTTTCCCCAACCCGATTTCAAGCCTTTTGGCTTCTCTGCATGGTTTAATGCCCCAACCCTTTAATGCATAATTTTTATCAAAATTTAACTTGACTGAAACACATGTGAAACTTTTTCTCAATTTCAAACAATTCAGAAATTTTCTTTTGACTGGAAAATTTAAATACTCAGAAATATTTCGGACATTCACACACATGAAATTAACATGCTTGTTTTTTTACCAATGGTCCAGGACAAAACCCCTAAGGGAAAACTTGTTTTCTAAGTGAGAGAGATTTTATTTTTCTTCAATAAAAATACAAGAATAAAATTCAGCAGTACTTATAAATTTCCAGTCTCGAAATTTGAACCCCAACGCTGAAAATACTTTCTTGAAAAATATGCTTGAAAACCTTGAAATTCGTGCTGGTTAACTGTTGTACGGACAACAATTAATACTTCAATTTTTACCTCGAAAAATGTGCCTACCGTACTACTATACAGAATTCTGAAAATTGTGCAGACGGTGTTGTAAGGCCACCTCAAGAAGCATGTAGACCGTACTACTGTATGAAAGTTTTGGGAAATGTGTAGTCTGCACATAGTACATAATTCTTGAATTCTGTGCAAGAAAAACAACCTCGATTTCTGTGCCAAAAATCTGCTATATAGTACCTCGATTTTTATGCCCACTTTTCTCTTCTCCTTCCTCGTAATTTGTGCAAAACTCTTCTCAAAATTTGTGCCTAAATGCAATCTTCAGATTCTCTCTCCTTGTTCAAAATTCTTCAAACCCTCACTCTTTCTTGTTCTCTCTCTCTCTCTCCAAAAATCTCTTTTGGAAATGATCACAATGAAATGAACTTTTTCCTTTCCCTAACCTTTTTGTTCTTGGTAACTTCCTTGTCAATTTAACGGTCAAGATTAGATTAGATGAAGGGTTCACATTAAATGCTCCATTAAAAAAATTAAATGACATTTAGTGCACTCATGTCATTTAATAAAGTTGAGAAACCCCTTTTTTTATTTAATCACTCAACTTTTAAATGTGAACTTAGGAAAATACCCACTTAACTTTTTAGTAAAGTCACTTTAAAAATATAAAGTGTATCTCACTTCATTAAATGCACAAAATGACTAGGAGTCACATTTAAGTGTCCTTGTCCACCCCAAGGCAAAACTAGGTGGACAAACAAGTACTTCCTAGGTAAATTTTCAACACTCCCTCTTACCGAGGAAAGTGTTTTTCATCACTCCCAACTTATCTCTGAAGTAGACGTGCTTCCCTCTACCCAAATCCTTCGTGAGAATGTCATCCACTTGTGCATCTGTAGAAACATATTGCAACCGAACATCCCCTCTCTAAACATAGTCCTTAATGAAGTGATATCTAATCTCAATGTGCTTTGACCTGTCATGAAATACCAGATTCTCAGAGAGCTTGATGCAACTATGATTATCACTCTATATAACTATGGGACTCAGCTCCATATCAAACAAATCCACCATCAACTTGCAAATCCACAAGGCCTCACAATTGCCCTGACTGGCTGTCATATACTCAACCTCAGTAGAACTCAATGCCACAAACTTTTGCTTCCTGCTGAAACACGACAAAACTACTGAACCCAAGCTAAAGCAATAACTAGAAGTTCTCTTTTGGTCCGAAACACTACCTGCCAAATCTGAATCTGTATAGCCAACCAACCCCACTCCACCAGATCTCCTATAATCCAATCCATAATCAGTTGTGCCTGCAAGATATCTCAAGATGTGTTTTGCAGCAGTCCAATGCATTCTCCTGGGCTCCACCATGAACTGAATGAGCATTTACTGCAAAACTCATATCTGGTCTAGTGTTGACCAAATACATCAATGAACCAATCAACTGACAATATAAGGTAGGGTCCACCCACTCTCCCTTTGAAGCATGAATATTTTCCCAGTTGGTGAGCATGGGTGTCGACATCGGTCTGCAATATGTCATCTGAAATCTCTTTAGAACATCTGCAACATATATTCCTTACCCCAGGAAAACATGTCCATCCTCCTGCCAAACCTCCATCCCCAAATAGTAATGCATCAGTCCAAGGTCTGTCATATTGAACCCTGAAGCAAGATCCTTCTTGCATGCATCAATCAGGTGATCTCCCCTAGTAATGAACAAGTCATCAACATACAACAGAAGAATAAGTGAAACACCACCAACCACAATGTAGTATAGGTTGGGATCTGCTTCACTCTTCTGAAACCCAATCGAAAGCAAGTAAGTATCGATCCTAGAATACCAAGCCCGAGGGGATTTCTTCAGACCATACAAGGCCTTTTTTAGCTTGCAAACATGAGTGTCTCTCTCACATACCTCAAAGCCCTGTGGCTGCTACAAATATACCTCCTCATGTAGAAAACCATTGAGGAAAGTGGTTTTCACATCCATCTAATGGATCTTCCAACCCTTCTCTGCAACGACGGAGATCACTGCCTTGATCGAAGAAAATATGGCCACTGGTGCAAATGTCTCATCATAGTCAACTCCCTCGACCTGTGAGAAACCACATGCAACAAAACGATCTTTGAACTTCTCAATACTGCCACCTGCAACATGCTTTATCTTGTAAAGCCATTTGGAAGTCACAACTGACTTCCCATCTGGTCTCAGAACCACTTCCCACACCCCATTATTCATGATGGAGTTGTAATCCTCCATCAAGGAATCTCTCCATACCTAGTGTACGAAATCCTCCTCATAAGTATCAGGAACAGTATCACACAAGCTAGTCACCTGTGCCATATAGATGGAAAATATCTTAGGTTCCTTCCTCTCCCTGACCTCCCTCTTGGGAAGTCCAACTGACTCCTCTGCTTCCTTCATCAACTCCTTAAGCCAACTTGGATTTCTCTTCCTGGAGGAATCATCCTGTCTCAGACTCTCCTCAATCTCCTCATCAGACAGCTGTCTCCCTAAAGAAGTCTTAACAACCTGAGAACCTGTCCCTGGTGAACCTGTACCTATACCACTCAAACTCGAATCACCTAAAGGTATCACCAGTGAACCTGTGATCCGAGAACCTATCCATGTACTAGATGTACCTATGGACCGAGCCCCTGCAACTGAATAACATGTAACCTGTGACACAGTCACAGTTGAAACCAATGACCCTAAACTCTGAGCTGTCACTTGTGTAGTACCCTATTGATCCTCTATCTCAGAATCAAGAGACCTTTTGAAGGATTCCTCCTCCTCAAACTTCACCTCCCTTCTCACCACAACTTTTCTTTGTGTAGGAAGGTATATCTGAAAATCCTTCGATGCCTCATCGCAACCAACAAAAATACCACGCTCAGCTATAGCCTCCAACTTTGTCCTCTTCTCAGAAGGGACATGAGAGTATGTAAGGCAACCAAAAATCCGAAAATTACCTATCTCAGGCACTTCCCCCGTGAATGTATCCTCGGGATTTTTACTCCCCAATGCACAGTGTAGACTCTTGTTGATAACATAAACAACAGTACTACATGCCTCTACCCATAGAAAGAAAGGAAGACTCTGATCATGCAACGTGGCTCTAGTTACACCCACTATAGAATGGTTCTTCCTTTTAGCCACTCCATTCTATTGTGGAGTGTAAGGAACAACCAACTGCCTCTTTATCCCCTCCTGTTGACAATACTCATCAAAAGCGCGAGAAGTATACTCACCTCCATTGTCTGACCGAAGTACCTTGATCTTATTTCCTCTCTGGTTCTCCACAAGAGCTTTGAACTCTTGGAATTGAAGCAAGACTTCCTCTTATCTCTTACTTCTAAGGAAATAGATCCAGGTCTTCCTAGAAAATTCATCAATGAAAGTGATGTAATACTGATATCCTGTCAAAGAGGAAAATGACATGGGACCACACTGATATGAATGAATCAATTGAATCACTCCCTCTAATTTGGAATCACTGCTTGGAAAAGCAGTCTTGGTGTACTTTCCCAAAGCACACCCTCTACATACACCACTCAACTCTGTGCTAAAATTTGGCATACATGTGATCATGTCTCTCAGCATCTGCAAAGATGGATGGTGAAGATGGGCCATCCTCCTATGCCAAAGCTCACACAACTCACTGTTTCTTTGAGTGTGTGACAATTCGTGATGTGGATATAAGAGAAGCTTGTACAATTTCCTGCATCTGACTCTAATCACTCGTGAATCAGATGGACCTGCTGCCTTGGGAAAGATGTGAACTTTCCCATCAAGAACATATACATCGAAACCTCTGTCCTTAATCATGGAAACTAGAATAAGGTTCTTCTTGATCCCAGGGACATACAAGACATCCCTCATGTACATAGGATACATGGAATCCCTGTCAAAATGGACAGTCCCTCGCCCAATTGCACTCAGCATTGTGCCATCTTCCAATACAACCTCCATCTCCAAGGCTGACTCTGACATCTTTGTGAACATGTCACGATCACCTGTCATATGACTGGAAGCTCCACTATCAATGTACCAAGTGGAGGAAGTAGTGGTGGCACTCAACGAATGCCCAACAATCATGGAATGCTCCACGTGGTCCTCAAAATCCTTGCTGGTGATAGAAGATCATTCTCTCAACACCAACACCTACAAAGAGAGAAAAATATCTCTCATATCTCACTACAAACTCATCGATCTCCATTGTAGCTGTAGTCTGCTGCTTCTTCTTCTTCTTGTTAGGACACTGTCCAACATAGTGTCCCATCTTTTGACATGCAAATCATTTCACTTTGCTCATGTCCTTCTTCTCTCCATCATGCTATTTGGATCCCTCCTTGGAACCCTTCTTGAACTTCTTCTTCTTCTTTCCCTTCATTTCTAAAGCAACATTCTCTTCATCATCCCTCTGATGTGATGAGTTGCCCTGTATGAAGCCTCTCCGTATCTCCTCCTATGTGAGATCATCCCACAATCGATCCCATGTGGGTATGTTCTCCCCTCCAATAATGGTCTAAACAAATACGGTCCACTGCTATGACACTCCATTTAGTGCTGTATGCACCATCTTAGGAATGCCAACCACCTCTCCTATAGCTGCTAGCTCATCTCTTACCTGTGTGATATTGGTAAGATATGATGCCATTCCTTCTCCTTTACCCATGCATACACTCTTAAACTTCTCTCTCTATACCATCTTCATGTTTTCATTGGAACTCTGATAAATATTTTCCAAATCTATCCACATCTCAAATGCAAGGTCTTTGGATGACATGTGAGGGATCACATGATCCATCACTGCATCAAGAATGACTCTTCTTTCCCTCACATCCTTCTTCATGAAAGCTGCCTTATCTGTTGCATCAGAAGGTACTACTACAGGCTTTGTTGTTGTCCCATGAACTATATCCTATAGTTCATTTTCTTCAAGAATCAAACTAATTCTAGCCTTACAAGGGCTAAAATTTGCAGCTCCATCTATTCTATCTTCCACTCTAAGACCGAAAACCATTGCTGCAACCTGTAACCTCAAGCAAGCTATTCAAGACTTCTTTTCTTCAAACCCCAATTTCTGAATGTTTAAAAATTCTGAATCTTTAATGTTGCTTTGATACCATGATTTTTTTTTTAAGTTTCCCCAACCCGGTTTCAAGCCTTTTGGCTTCTCTGCATGGTTTAATTCCCAACCCTTCAATTCATAAATTTTATCAAATTTTAAATTGACTAAAACACATATGAAACTTTTTATCAATTTCAAACAATTCAGAAATTTTCTTTTGACTAGAAAATTTAAATACTCAGAAAATTTTCAGAAATTCACACACATGAAATTAACATGCTTGTTTTCTACCAATGGTCCAAGAAAAAACCCCTAAGGGAAAACATGTTTTTTGAGTGAGAGAGATTTTATTTTTCTTCAGTAAAAATACAAGAATAAAATTCAGCAGTACTTATCAATTTTCAATCTCGAAATTTGAACCCCAACATTGAAAATCCTTTCTCGAAAAATGTGCTAGACAGACTCGAAATTTGTGTTGGTTAACTGCTATATGGGCATCAATTAATACTTTGATTTTTACCTCGTAAAACATTTTCACTGTACTGTTGTACGGAATTCTGAAAAACTATGTAGACCGTACTATACATCCACATCGTGAAAACCATACTGCTGTACGTAAATCTTGGGAAATGCGTAGTACGAAATCCTTGAATTTTGTGCAAGAAAAACAACCTCGATTTTTGTGCCAAAACTTTGTTGTACGGTCCCTCGATTTTTGTGCCCACTCTGCTCTTCTCCTTCCTCGAAATTTGTTCAAAACTCTTCTCAAAATTTGTGCTTAAATACAATCTTCAGATTCTCTCTCTTGGTTCAAAGTTCTTCAAACCCTCTCTCTCCAAAAATCTCTTTTGGGAATGATCACAATGAAATGAACTTTTGCCTTACCCTAGCCTTTTTTTCTTGGTAACATCCCTGTCAATATAACGGTCAAGATTAGATTAGATGAAGGGTTCACATTAAATGCTCCATTAAAAAAAATTAAATGACATTTAGTGCACTCATGTCATTTAATAAAGTTGAGCAACCCTTTTTTTTATTTAATCACTCGCTTAACTTTTAAATGTGAACTTAGGAAAATACCCACTTAACTTTTTAATAACGTCACTTTAAAAATAGAAAGGGCCTCTCACTTCATTAAATGCACAAAATGACTAGGATTCACATTTAAGTGTACTTGCCACCCCAAGGCAAAACTAGGTGGACAAACACTTCCTAGGTAACTTTTCAACAAATTAGTGAGAGGTGAAGTGAGTTGGGACGATGCCATTCTATAATGGCTCTTATTTTCTCCATATCTACCTTCACACCATCTTGACCAATGATGTCTCCAAGATACAAGATATTTGTCAAACCAAACTCATATTTTGACAGCTTAGCAAACAAAGATTGATCATGCATATTTTTAAATATTTCTTCTAGATGATGCAAATGTTCCTTCCAAGTTTTGCTGTAAATAAGACTTTCATCAAAGAAAATTAGTAAAAAATTACGAAGTTGCTTGTGGAATATATTTTTCATGCAAGATTGGAATGTGGAAGGTTCATTTGTCAAGCCAAAGGGCATGGAAACAAACTCAATATGACCATAGTGGCATCTGAAAGTAGTCTTTGGTATGTCTTCTTCACCCATTCGAATTTGATGATAACGAGATCTAAGGTAAATATTTGAGAAGAACTTGGCTCCATGGAGCTCATCCATGAGCTTATCAATCCTTGGGATGGAATATCTATTCTTCATTGTCTTCTTATTCAATGCTCTAAAATCAATGCAATTCCTCAAAGTTCCATCCTTTTTATTTACCATAACAACTAAAGAGGTATATGGGTTGGAACTAAGCCTTATGAGACCCAACTCGAAGAGTTCTTTAATGGCCTCCTCAATATCATCTCAAATCCTTTTGGGGTGTCTATAGGGCTGCATTTTGATAGTTTTTGTTCCTATATCTAATTCAATGATATTCTCCACCCCTTTGTATGGTAATCTTCCTAGGGGAAGGCCTCCAAAAACCTTCTCATACTTACTCAATAATTTCTCTATCTCTTTAGGATGCTTGGAAACCTTCAAGTTAGGTTTAGGAGATGTAATTAAACATTCATCAACCCATTCTATATCTCCATGATTCAAGATAGACCTCATACTATGAGAGGACACCACTTGATTTGGGTAAGTGTGCATCCCCCTCAACAAGATGGTTTTCCCTTCCGAATTTTTTAACCTTATTTCAGGGACTTGGTAGTTGACTGTATCCTCCCCTAAATAATACAACCATTGTACTCCAAAAACCACATTTGTATCAGCCACATTCACTACATAAAAATTGTCAGTGACAATATAATTTCCTACAGTAACTTGAAGCTTTGGAATCCATTTAGTGCAGTCCATAGAATTGTTACTTGGAATGATGACTGTGAAACCATCAAATTTTTCATCTTGTAGCTTTCTCCTCTCCACTAAGGATTAATCTATGAAGTTATGAGTGGCTCCTCCATCCACTAGAACCGTGACCTTTTGTCCTTGTATGTTACCCTTGAGCCTCAAGGTGTGGAATCTAGGTACAGCTGAGAGTGCTACAATTTTTCTTGTCTCAGGAGTGGGTTGTTCTTATTCTGATGTTTCATACCCCTCTTCTTGGGCTGCAATTCGTTCTTCCAGCTCCTCCCCCTCTTCATCATCTTCAGATAAAACATCAATGTGTGCCTTCCCCTTTGCACACTTATGTCCCGAAACCCAAGGTTGTTAGCATGTGAAATATAGCTTATTTCTTATAAGTTCCTATTTGCTTGGTCCTCCTCTACTTTCTTTGGAAAAAGGAGTCATTTTTCCATGGTTTCTTACCTTCCTTGAATTTGGAAGGGAAATCAGGTTTGGAAGGATATTTGGTTTTTGGAACCACATTCTGCAAATCTCTTGTCAAATTCATGGAATCCTTCAATGTAGTTGGCTTATGCAATTTCACGAGCCCTCTCAAAGGTTCTTCAATCCTTCACTAAATAATAAAACCAAATTATCCATAGATACATCAGAAACCATTACTAAAAGCTTTTCAAATTCTAACATATATGCTTTAGGAGGACCAACTTGCTTCAATTGTGCTAGTTCCATGAAGGAAGTTCGAGGTCTTTCCTCTCAAACCTCTCCATTAATGAATTGGAGAAATCTTCATAAGATAAAATATGATAATTTCCCTAGGTTCTAAGACCATGGAACCACCAATCACTAGCTTCCCCTTCAATATGTAAAATGGTAATTTTTAATGCATCTTCTTTAACCATAGGATTTAACTGAAAATACACACTTAATTTTTGCAACCAAGCACTGGTAGACATTTGAGAGGAACCATCAAAGAAAGGAATAGTTACTTTTACCATGGTGTATTTTAATTCATTATTAATATGAGGTTCCCTATAGCTACTTCATCCTTGCTTAAACTGAAGGGAGGCTTTAATGAACTGATCTAAAGGTAGGACTTTCCTACATTCATCTCTTAGTTGCTGCCAATCATTTGTTGCTTCCCTCACATCATAAGTAGTGTAAGGGACTTATTTGGACTCTAAAAACTTAGTTATTGCAGGTCCATTCTAAGTATTGAACTCATGGGGTCAGTTATGAGGTCCAATCTTGGAAAAAATGCTTCCCCATTGGTCTTCTTCTCAACACGAGGCGAACTACTACTACTCCCGAGTGTTGACTTGCCCCCAAGTTGGATAGACAACAATTCGAATCCTTGCATAAAATGTTTGTTCATACCTTAAAGAGATGATTTACTGAATGTCTTAAGGTCCTCATTATTTTCTTTGTCATCCATATCTCTCAGTCCTAGTTTTTCCTTAATCTCCTCGTAAGAAGAACTAACTTCTCCACTTCCTTCCCTTTCACTGTTAATATCCCCACTCTTAGTGTCTAATGGAGGAATGTCATAATTTTAAAAAATTAATATATACTTTTAATAGGTGCTAATATCATGCTCAGATACCACTATAATGACTCATTCTAAAAATTCCCAACAAAGGAAAACTTTGGGGAAAAACTTTCTTCACTAGTCTTGACTCTAGGGGATTCAAATGGCACAAGAGGGTCTCAAATTGGTTATGGAATGACATGGGGAGTATTAGTACCACTCAATGGAATCTCTGATAAATTTATGAAATGTTATAGACATATTCAACTCGATTTGGGAACATTGGTAAAAATGTTAAAATTACTAGTAATTTATGGTGCAATTCCCCCTAGGGTATGGGAAGAAATGGATCTCCGAATCCTATTTGACCCTCCCAAATTTTAAAATATAGTATGGGTTTTTTATTAGACTTCATTTAATTTCATTTTATATGGTTAATATTTCTGCAACATAGGTTTAAATCTTCATATTCAAATGCATAAATTTAGTGGTATTTGCTTAAGGTAAATGACATGTAAATGCTCAACTTTGACTCACAAATGGTGTAAATAATTGTTCAGAACAGATAAAAGAGAATATATACCATTAAAATCATGCAAATGTCTCACTAAAATCATATAACATCATATCCAATTTGCATACATCAAATATACAACTCCATTGAAATGGGAAATCAACACATGGAAACTACTTACAACAAAGCTTGGAAATGTGGACATTTTCATATGTATTTATGTTGATTTCGACTTAAATATAGGATGGGAACATATTACAGATTCATAAATCATTCACCCATTCTTGGGAATCAACTGTACTGAATGGGGAACAACCACCATTCACACAAGTGCGTCATCATAGAGAAATATGGAAATATTGAAGTGGGGATTGAGAGAATGGGAGGAAAGATGGCTCAATAACAGTAGAAACCTTCTATGTGAAGTAAACATACTCCACTAAACTCCAAATTATAGGTCTTGGTGGCCTCTCCCACATCCAACTTGGGTGAGAATTTCACTCTCTTGAAATTGGCTCACTAACAGGGTAAGTGAGCACTCACCGTGCAATGGACAAGCTATTGCTTTCCAAAATGCCAAAGGAAAATTCTCAAATTATAAAAATCCATTATTATTCCTCATGAAATATTTTTATAACATTGCTAAGTCCCTCCATGGTTGAATCCACTCACACAGGCTTCCTCCAACTCATTCTTGATGTTTAGTAACCTCCATGACACTTATCCTTCTACTCAACATATTCCTCCAAATTCAAAAGGATGCCACCAAACCCCAAATGCACCCTTTTGGAGGATATTTTTATCCCTGACATGTCATATTTTCATAGGTCTTCAATCAGATCTACAATCAGGTCTGACTTTTCATAAAATCTTCCATTAAAACGCATGGAATCTCTCTCCAAGTGGCACCTAGTTTCTTCCTAGCCTCTTTCTCTTCTATGGGGAGTTACTCCTCTTCACCCATTAGAATAATTGGTCTCATGATATGTCACTTTACACCTATTCACCTTCCAATAACGTTCCATTACACATAATTTCAAATTTGGGGTTAATTCATGACATGTGTAAGAAAGAATCTAGTCACCCAAGGTCTCCATGAACCTCCAAATGTCCTTATGAAGCAATGCCACTTTATTTTCTCCACATTTATTATTTATATGACCCAATTTAATGTTTTAATGACAAACTAAGGTTATGTTTGGTCCCATATCTCCCTTATTTCAATATTTAATGCCTCATCCCCAACCTTGGGAACTAGTAGGTGGGTGAAACATTGTCAACTAGTAGTCTCATTGAGATGGGGACATGACAGTCCTCCCCACCAAATATTGCTTGTACCCAAGAAATGCCAAGTTTTAATTCTGCAAAATGTATTCCTCTTCCCAAGTAGTTTCCTCAGTAGGAAAACCCTTCCATTGTACCAAGTATTATTTTATTGTTCCACTTCTTAATCTCCTCTCCCTTGTTTTCAAGATTTTGTCTGGAATGAGAACAAGTTGTCCTTCATCATCCAAAGGAGGTAAGGTATCTGAAACTGAAATATGCTGACCTATACCCTTATTTAGACATGAAACATGAAATACATTATGAAATTTACTTCCCATGAAAAGCTCCAATTCATAGGCCACTTCTCCAACCTTTCGAATCATTTTGTAGGGACCATAAAACCTTGGTTTGAGTCTTTATGAACCTTTACCCTTTATGGTGGTTTTTTTTGTATGGCTGAAACCTCAAATACACCAAGTCATTCACTTGTAAGTGCCTCTCCACTCTATGTTGGTCTGCATATTGTTTTTGTTGATTTTTGGAAACCTGCAAGTTATCTTTCAAAGCCTTCACAATTTATTGACTTTCTTCTATCCAATATTTAGCCTTTGGAGCTCTACTATCACAAAAATGTGGTCAATAAAATTGGATGCATCATAACCATAAATTTCTTTGAAAGGATACATTCCAATGGACATATGAAAAGTAGTATTGTAACAAAACTCACCCAAATGCAAACATTTTATCCATGCTTTTTGCTTCCCACTAACATAGTTCCTCAAGTAGCCTTACAACCATTGATTCACCCTCTTTTTTTGAACATAATTTTGTGGATGATGGCTTGTTATAGGTTTAAAATTTTTCCCCCGCCATTTTGAAGAGTTCTTTCCAAAATGCACTCAAAAATCTGCTATCTATGTGACTGACAATGCTCTTAGGAAGCCCATGCAATCTGAAAAATTCTTTGAAAAATAGTTCAGCTACTTGTGCAGCAGTAAAAGTGGTAGTAACAATGAAGAAATGATAAAATTTAGTGAGCCTATCCACCACCACAAATATGCAATCCTTACCAAATACCTTGGGAAAACCAGTGATGAAGTCCATGGAAATGCTCTCCCATTTTTGTTCTGGAATAGGAAAGGGATGTAGGAGGCCAGTTGGATGAGTGTGCTCCAATTTGTTTTGCTTACATGTGTGGAATTCATTAACATACTTCAGAACATAAACCTTCAACCATTTCCATGATAATCTTTCCCTCAACATTTGGTATGTTTGAAGAAACTAGGGTGACCTACTAGAGGAGAATCATGAGCTTTCTTTAAAGTTGCCTCCTTCAAGCTCAAACTTGGGACCAAATAGATTATATATTTGTAGTAGATGACTACTTCCAACACCTTATACCTATCATCATGGTTATTCCCATCAAAAATTTCACAAGAAAACTTATCCTTGGCATACTCTACTTCTAATGTGGCTTTCCAATTTTTTGCTACATCCATTAGAGAAATAGAAGGTCTTCTAGACAAGGCATCAACTACCACAATATTTTTTCCCTTCAAAAATTCAATATCAAATTCAAATTCTCGAATATTACTTACCCACTTTTTTTCCCTTTCATTTAGATCCTTTTGAGTGAGGAAGTACCTTAAGCTGTTATGGTCAGTTTTGACCACAAATTTGTCTCCCACCAAGTATTGTCTAAACTTGATCAAAGAACGCATGTTAGCTAACATTTATTTATCATAAATGGAGTAAATATTCTCATGTGGCTATAGCTTCCTACTCTCAAAATATATTGGGTGTTGTCCTTTTTTTAGGACTGCTCCAATGCCCTCTCCTGATGCATCACATTCCAAGACAAATGGTTTAGAAAAATCAGGCAAGGCTATAATAGGACAATTTCTTATTACCTCTTTCATTCCTTGGATATCTTTTTCACCCTCTTCATGCCATTGGAAAGCATCTTTCTTTGTAAAATTAGTGATAGGTGAAGTGAGTTGGGAGAACCCCTTTCACAAAATTTCTATAGTAGGTGCAAAATCCAATGAATCCTCTCAATTCAGTGAGATTTTTGGGATGAGGCCATTCTATAATGGATCTCATTTTCTACATATCCACCTTCACACCATCTTGACCAATGGTGTTTCCAAAATACAAGATATCTTCTAAACCAAACTCACATTTTGACAGCTTAGCAAACAAATATTGATCATGCATAATCTTTAATACCTATTTTAGATGATGCAAATGTTTCTTCCAAGTTTTATTGTAAATAAGAATGTCATTAAAGAAAACTAGTGCAAACTTACGAAGTTGCTTGTGGAAGATATTGTTCATGCAATATTAGAATGTGGAAGGTGCATTTGTCAAGCCAAATGGCATGGAAACAAACTCAAGGTGACCATAGTGGCATTTTAAAGCAGTCTTTGGTATGTCTTCTTCCCTCATTCGAAATTGATGATAACCAGATCTAAGGTAAATCTTTGAGAAGAACTTGGCTCCATGGAGCTCATCAATCCTTGGGATGGGATATTTATTCTTCATTGTCTTCTTATTCAATTCTCTAAAATCAATGCACATTCTCAAAGTTCCATCCTTTTTCTTTACCATAACAATTGAAGAAGCATATGGGATGGAGCTAGGCGTTATGAGACCCAAATCCAAGAGTTCGTTAATGGCCTCCTCAATCTCATCTCGAATCCTTTTGGGGTGTATATAGGGCTTAATTTTGATAGGTTATGTTCTTATCTCTAACTCAATGATATGCTCCACCCCTCTGTCTGGTGGTCTTCCTGGGGAAGGTCTCCAAAAACCTTCTCATACTTACTCAATAATTTCTCTATCTCTTTAGGATGCTTGGAAACCTTCAATGAGGTTGAGGAGATGTAATTAAAAATTTAGCACCCCATTATATATCTCCATGCTTCAATATAGTCCTCATACTATGAGAGGAAACCACCTGATTTGGGTAAGTGTGCATTCCCCTCAACAATATGGGTTTCCCTTCCAAATTTTTGAACCTTATTTCAGGGACTTGGTAGTTCACTGAATGCTCCCCTAAAGAATACAACCATTTTACTCCCAAAACTATATTTTTATCAGGCATATTCACTACATAAAAATTGTCAGTCACAATACGATTTCCTATAGTAACTTGAAGCTTTGGAATCCGTTTATTGCAATCCATAGAATTGTTACCTAGAATGATGGTTGTGAAACCATAAAAAGTTTCATCTTGTAGCTTTATCGTCTCCACCAATGCTGCATCTATAAAGTTATGAGTGGCTCCTCCATCCACTAGAACTGTGACCTTTCGGCCTTGTATGTTACCCTTAAGCCCCTGGGTGTGGAATCTAGGTACACCTGAGAGTGCTGCAATTTTTCCTATCTCGGGAGTGGGTTTTTATTCTTATATTGTTCCATACCCATCTTCTTGAGCTGAAATTTGTGCTTCCTCCTCCTCCCCCTCTTCATTATCTTCATAGAAAACTTCAATGTAATGTTCCTTCCCCTTTGCACACTTATGTCCCGGAACCCAAGGTTCTTGGCATGTGAAACATAGCTTCTTTCTTCTAAGTTCTTATTTGCTTGGTCCTCCATTATTTTCTTTGGAAAAAGAGTCCTTTTTCCATGGTTTCTTACCTTCTTTGAATTTGGAACGGAAAATAGGCTTGGGGGGGGTTTATTGGTTCTTGGCAACACATTATGCAAATCTCTTATCAAATTCATGGCATCCTTCAATGTAGCTAGCTTCTGGGATTTAAAGAGCCCTCTCAAAGGTTCTGTCAATCCTTCAATAAACAATAAAACCAACTTATCCATAGATACATCAGAAACCATTAATGAAATCTTTTCAAATTCTAGCATATATGCTTCAGGAGTTCCAACTTACTTCAATTGTGCTAGTTCCTTGAAAGGAAGTTCGGGGTATTTTCTCTCAAAAATATCCATTAATGCATGGGAGAAACCTTCATAAGATAAAATATGATCATATCCAAAGGTTCTGATACCATGGAACCACCAATCACTATCTTCCTCTTGAAGATGTAAAATGGCCATTTTTAATGCATCTTCTTCAACCGTAGGATTTAACTGAAAATACACACTTAATTTTTGCAACCAACCACTAGCAGACATTTGTGAGGAACCATCAAAGGAAGGAATAGTTACTTTTCCCATGGTGTATATTAATTCATGATTAAGAGGAGGTTCCCTATTCCCACTTCCTCCTTGCTTAAACTAGAGAGATTCTTTAATGAACTGATGGAAAGATAGGACTTTCCTACATTCATCACTTAGTTGCTGCCAATCATTTGTTGCTTCCCTCAAATCATAAGTAGTGTAAGGGAATTATTTGGACTCTAAAAAATTAGGTATTGCAGGTCCATTTTGAATCTTGAACTCATGGGGTCATTTATGAGGTCCAATCTTCCAAAAAATGGCTTCCCCATTGGCCCTCTTCTCAACATGAGGTGAACTACTACTACTCCCGGGTGTTGACTTCCCCCCAAGTTGGCTAGCCAACAATTAGAATCCTTGCATAAAATGTTTGGTCATCCATTCAAGAGATGATTTAATGAATGTCTGAAGGTCCTCATTATTTTCTTTTTCATCCTACATATCTCTCAGTCCTAGTTTTGCCTTAATCTCCTTGTAAGAAGAACTAACTTCTCCACTTCCTTCCCTTTCATTGTTAATGTATCCAGTCTCAGTGTATAATGGAGGAAGGTCATCATTTGGAAACATGAATATAAAATACTAACAGGTTCTAAGATCATGCTCTGGCACCATTGTAATGACCCAATTCGAAAATTCCCTACAAAGGCATAATTTGGGGAAAATTTGCCTTGACTAGTCTTGACTCTAGGGGATTCGAATGGCACAAGAGGGTCTCGTATTGTTTATGGAATGATATAGAGAGTCTTAGGACCACTCAATGGACTCTCTAGTAATTTTTTGACAATTTACGGACATCTTCAAATCGATTTGGGAACATTGGTAAAGTAAAATTACTAGTAATTTATGGTGCAATTCCCCCTATGGTATGGGAAGAAATGGCTCTCCAACTCCTATGCAAACCTCCAAAAATGTCAAATAGAGTATGGGGATTTTTATTATACTTCATTTACTATCATTTGATATGGTTAATATTTTTTCAACAGAGGTTTAAAGCTTCATATTTGAATGCATAAATTTAGTGGTATTTTCTTAATGGAAATGACATGTAAATGCTCAACTTTGATTCACAAATGGCATAAATAATGGTTCAAAGCATAGAAAAATGAATATATACCATTAAATACATGGAAATAGCTCACTAACAACATATAGCATCAGATCCAAGTCGCAACATACATCATACATACAACTCCATTGAAATGGGAAATCAACACATGGAAACTAGTTGCAACAAAGCTTGGAAATGTGGAGATTTGCATATGTATTTCTATTGATTTGGAATTACAGAGAGGATGTGGAGCATTTTACAGAGACATAAATCATTCAACCATGTCTGGGAATCAAATGGACTCAATTGGGCACAACCACCATTCACACAAATGCACCATCATACAAAAATATGGAAAGATGGGTCACAAACAGTAGCACCCTTCTATCTACAGTAAACACACTCCATTAAGTTCCAGATGAGAGTTTAGGGTGGCCTCTCCCACAACCAACTTAGATGAGAATCTCACTCTCTCGGAATTGGCTCACTAGCAGGGTAAGTGAGCACTCCCATGCAATGGAAAAGCTATTGCTTTCCAAAGTGCCAAAGGAAAATTCTCAAATGATAAAAATCCATTCTCATTCCTCAAGACATATTTTTATAACCTTCCTAAGGCCCTCCAAGGTCGAATTCAATCCCATGGGCTTCCTCCAACTCATCCTTGATGTTTAGTAACCTCCATGACACTTGTCCTTCTCCTCAACCTTTCATCTTCCTCCAAATTCAAATGGCTGCCACCAAATCCCAAATACGCCCTCTTGGAAGATATTTTTAGCCCTGACATGTCATATTGTCATAGTTTTGCAATTAGTTCTAACTTTTCATAGAGTATTCCATCATTGTTTTCATAAAACGTAGGGAATCTCTCTCCAAGTGGCACCTAGTTTCTTGCTAGCCTTTTCCTCTTCTATGGGGAGTTACTCCTCTTCACCCATTCAAATCCTTGGGCTCATGATATGTCACTTGACACCTCTTCACCTTCTAAGAACGTTCCATTACTCATAATTTCAAATTTTGGGTTAATTCATGACATGTGTAAGGAAGAATCTAGTCACCCAAGGTCTCCATGAACCTCCAAATGTCCTTATGAAGCAATGCCACTTTATTTTCTCCATATTTATTATTTGTATGACCCAATTTGATGTGTAAATTACAAACTAAGGTTCTCTTGGGTCCCATAGCTCTCTTATTGCAATATTTAATGCCTCCTCCCCAACCTAGGGAACTAGTAGGTGGGTGAAACATTGTCAAGTAGTAGTCTCATTGATATGGGGGCATCACACACAATCATTGAAGAGTCACACAACAACTCGGAGACTGAGATCAAATCCCAGAATTCATTTCTCTTATTATAGAACCCATACACATTTAAGGTTATGATCAATTTGTCTAATCCTCTGATCCTACCTTCAATTAATAACCCTGCAATAGTTGAGAAAAGCTCAAAATCAGCTATTATCGGATTCCAGGCAACTAAAAGACCATCAAAATACCCCTTAACATCTAACCCACAATATTTCCACATGAGACATATCTTTAAAAATAAATCACAAGCCTTGACCAAAGGGGCCATAATCTCTTGTAACATAATTTATTTGATTTATGAATCTTAATTTGATTTATTTCTTTATTTTGGGTTAATAAATATGTTAGCCATTCAACTTTAAAATAGAATCTCATTAAAAATATATATTCAAATTTATTACAACACGATATACATTGATATTGCTATATCCATTATCGTACCAAGTGTTGTTTTAAAACCATATTACTATAATTACGCCAAAGGAATTTTCCCTATGGAGACACAGTCTCAAAATATTCCTCATCTCCCTGGCCGTTAACAATTCGACAGGTGTCGTGTCGGATTAGCGAATGGAGCCTGGATAGGTGTTCTGTCTCGGTTTTTTTACTGCATTTTAGTTCGGTCCTCGATTTTGCAATCTCGATTGGGGAACTTCTGTCTCGCAGACCACGGGTGTCCTCTGTGTTACGACCGATGTTGCACATTAATGGATTGATGAAATTGATGGATTGATTTCCAGTTGCGGGTCGTTCTTTGCAATTGTTGTTTAGCATGTTTTTTCTGACAGGTGGCTTGCGTGTTTTCACTACACTTCTATCTGTTGTCCTAAACCTCTGGTCTTGGAATTTTTTTGTATAGGATTTTACTATCCTTCCATGTAGTTCATTTCTCTCGATTCGGTAGAGTCCTTTCCCAGACTTTATGCCGAGGATTTTGCGAAAGTTTAGGTCCAACAGTTTTTGTGGGTTTAGCCTAAGATGTTCTCGACGAGTTTTTTTGCTTTAGGATCACAATTCGGTCGAGGTTTCATTTCATTGGTGCTTCACTCAATTGAATACACTTTTCATGTGTCCCTTCATCCACTGACATTAATGTTTCATCAATGCGTTGTTGCTCAATTAATGCAAGAAAGCTTGTCATATGATTCAGACATGGGTTGAATATCTTCATATTTGCTCAGCTTATGACGATCTTCAAAATATTGTTACAATACTGCATTTTCCGCATTTGTTGTTGCACCGCCTTTGCTTTGCACATATAAATAGACCTTCAGGTAACCACATATTGATTTTGTTGCGCTTCATTTACCCTTTACAGTTTCCAACAAAGGTTTCGTACCTTCTTTAAATTTGCAGGTATTTCTTTAGTCTGCTTAAATGTTTTGAATATTTATTTAGTCTAATTATGAAATGGTCAAACACCCTTGCTTTGTTTTGTTGATATTACTGCTATGTTGCAGAAATAGGAACTTTGAAGTTTTTCTTTTTCTGCTTTCAGCTTTCCAAGGTAAGAAAGGAGAAAAAGTTATTTATGTAAATAGAACTTGGGCCACTTTTCGGCATTCCTCCTTCTACAATGCAGAGCGAGGGATTCAATTTTATCCAAAGAAAAATAAATGAAAAATCAATTCCGCAGTGTGGAATGTGTCATTCATTATTTTTCAATGATAAGGGAAATGTATTCCCGATTTCCTCCTTTGGTCTATGGAATGAAAGCACAAATCGAGAAATACGATAACAAATTCTGTGAAAGACTATTCCAATTTCTGAATTCCGCCCTACGAAAATGGGAGGTCCAAAATACAGTATTCCCTAAAATTGTTTTTTCCCAGCATGCAAAATT
The DNA here is from genome assembly GCA_001517045.1 of Pseudotsuga menziesii. Lineage (NCBI taxonomy): Eukaryota > Viridiplantae > Streptophyta > Pinopsida > Pinales > Pinaceae > Pseudotsuga > Pseudotsuga menziesii. The sequence goes on along the minus strand of LPNX010813228.1, from coordinate 9,206 downwards.
TCGATATGTTTTTACCTGAAATAAATTTCTTTCCAACTACCTTTTTCTGCTATGTGGAATTTGAAAGCCAGAAACGCCAAATTCCAACTTTCACAAACTATGTATTGTGAAAATTGAAAGTTACATATTTGCAATGAAATGCAAGCAGAAATCGGTAAATACACACACTTTCTCTATTTCCGCATTCCGCACTATGAAAACCATAGGTCGGAAATACACAGTTTTATTACAAACTTGTAAATTCTGATTTCTGTGTAACTAAGTTGCACAATCATTTTTTTCTCTTTTTTTTAAGAATCCGAGGTTGATTCAACAACAAAAAAATCTTCAATAACAAAAATTATTTATGCAAATAGAATTTGCGAGAGCGAGGGAGTCAATTTTCTCCAAAGAAAAATTGATAAAAAAACATTTCCACAGTGCGGATCGAGGCATTCAGTTTTTTTTCAACTAGTAAGGGAAATGTATTCTCGAATTCCGCCTTTGGTCTATGGAATGAAAGTACAAATCAAAAAATAAGATAAAAAATTCTGTGAAAGACTATTATGATTTCTGAATTCCACCCTGCGGAAACGAGAGGTCCAAAACACAGTATTCCCTGATATTTTTTTTTCCTAGCAATCAAAATTTCGATACATTTTTACCTGAAATAAATTTCTTTCCATCTTCCACTTTCCGCTGTGCGGAATTTCAAAAGCCGCAAACGCCAAATCCCAACTTTCCCAAACTATGTATTGCGTAAATCGAAAGTTACATATTTGCCAGCGGAAATCGGTAAATACACAAAGTTTCGCAGTTTCTGCATTCCTCACTATGAAAACCAGAGGTCGGAAATACATAGTTTTATTACGAACTTGTAAATTCCAATTTCCATCTAACTATGTTGCATAATCATTTATTTCTCATTTTTTTTAAGAAACTGAAGTTGATTGAACAAAAAAACATCTTAAATAACAAAAATTATTTATGCAAATAGAATTTGGGTAGCGCTTCCCATTTCGTTTTCAGCAGTGCGGAACGACGAAATCGATTTTTTCCAACTCGTCAAGAAAATATATTCCCATTTTCCGTCTTCCACCTATGCGGATTTCGGATTTTAATTCTTTCTTTCCAAGTTCCCATTTTTTCTTTGGAGAATGCGTAAAACGAAATTTACATGTTCGTATTTCCCTTTGTGCTTTCTGACTTCCAGCTTCTGCATTGAGAAAAACGGAAGTCAAAAAAATGAGAAAAACAAAGATCGAGTATTTGACATTTTTCCTTCACAAATTATTTTGCTTCCACTTTCGAAACTACAAATTGCCTAACCCAAAATTTGGATACGTTTTTAGTTTAAATAAATTTATTTCTGACTTTCGCTTTCCGCTTTTAGTGGAACGCAGAAACTGGAAATGCCAAATCCAAGTTTTAGCATTAATATTTATAACAAATAATGAATAATAATCCATATTTATTATTTATAATATGCACATCATGAATAACAATAACCAGAATCATGAAATATGGGACATTTTGGAATTTAGAATCGAGATTTCAACATTTTGAAATCGAGAAATGCCTTTTTGAAGCACAATTATAGGAATACAGTTTTTTTCCTATTGACACCGTATGTTCTCATTTCAGTTTCCGTGAATTCCTATTTTCGATTATTATTTCCATTACATTATAATATCACATTGGATTATTTCATTTCAAAACTTCAGTGCTAAACTGTCATTATATATAAATCTTTGAAGAACAACATTTATCTATCTAACGACGTTGTTGGAGAAAAAGGTTTAAGATGAATAAAAATGGAATTTTGCTCATTGATGTTAGACAAAAGTGTTTTATACACAATGACAATTTTGAAGAAGCTTAAAAATAACAAAATGTGTCCATAATCATTATTTTCATTTTACAAAAAAAGGTAGTAAACACCAAATGGTAATGGTACAAAGTGATGTGTTGGACATTCATCTACGCTACAATCCTCACCCATTTCCATACGTTTTGCTAGCTAAATTTCCATACATTTTTCTAGCTAAAGTGCAACCATTTCCATATGTATTTGCACTTCCTTTCTTCTACAGCCCCTTCTTCGAAAGTAGAACTCCCAATTTATCTTCCCATCTCCTCCCATTCCGGCCTTTGGTATCGCCATGTTGGCAATTCTTTCTTCGACAACCATGAGACGGGAAGTAATGATGCTCAGGAGTCCAATTTTTGTGCATATAAAAAACCATAAATGAGGTCCAAATGATATTTTCCTTAGTAGGAGGCTCTATTTATTCACTAAATCTTACAAATGCTATCATGAGTTCGGGATTTTCATGATGTAGTATATATCTATAACTTGGGATTAATGTGATATGTATATAATTCCCTTATCTCTTGGAGTATGCGAAAGGTCACTTAATCGCTGATATGAAAGCCCGGAACAGGAGAAGAATCCAAGATGTGAAATATGTTGCATTTGAAAGATTTGGTCTTTGGAGCGCCTGATATTGACGATGATTTAATGATTAAGAAAGATATTCCATATATTTAATGATTAAGCAACAAGGTTATATTTATAGCATTATAAGAAGGCATTGATAAGGTGACAAATGTCAAGTTTACACATTATGGGATAACTTAAGGCTGACAATAGGTGAGGGTAACAGTCATTTTTGTGATTAATATGATGACGTGATAATATTTCAGTATGCTCAAGTGACCTTTCAAGTTGTCGAAGAGATAAGAGAATTATATACAAATGACATTAATCAAGAAAATTCATTATAGATATATACTACATCATGAAAATACCGATCTTGTAATAACATTTTGTAAGATTTAGTCAATAAATATCATCATAGGACATTTCTGAATTCAGAAATCTATGTCCTATGTTTTGCAATAAAGAACACCAATTCTTCCGATTTGCCACATTTAGGATGCAGATCACCTATTTTCGACATCTTGAGATTCAGAAATGCTAAGTGTTCAAATATAGAACTGCACATTGTTTTAGGTAAGGAATTCAGCGTAAAGATGCAAGGCTACTATAACAGTGGTCGTTTCCGCATTACGTGTCCCACTTTTCATCGCCCGCTTTTCAAGGTAGGAAAGCTGAAGAAGTTGTTTATGTAAATAGAACTTGGGTAGCGCTTCCGCATTTCGCTTTCTGCAGTAAGGAACGGGGGAAATGTGATCCGTATTTCTGACTTCCGTCAATGCCAATTCCATATTTTTAATTTATCTTGCCGATTTTCGATTTCCACTTTGGAGAATGCTGAAATCATAATTTACATTTTCAAATATAAGTTTCCGTGCTTTTCCTCGTCTGCAATGCAGAAACCAGAAAAGTCTGTCGCACTTCTTTTTCCAGAATGTTGAAATCGGACCTTTCAAGTTTCTCTTTTCATGTTTTTTTACTTCCACTTTTCGAATTATGGAAGGCCACTCTAGCAGGAGTCACTTCGGCCTTCCGCGTTCTGCATTACGGATGGCGGAAATAGAAACTTTGAAGTTTTTCTTTTTTCGCTTCCAGCTTTCCGAGGGAAGAAAGGCGGAAAAGTTATTTATGTAAATAGAACTTGGGCCACATTTCGACATTCTACTTTCCGTGGTACAGAGCGAGTGCCTAAATTTTGTCCAAAGAAAAATCAATGAAAAATCAATTCCCCAGTGCGGAACGAGGAATTTTGTTTTTTTCAACTAAGAAGGGAAATGTATTCCCGAATTCTGCCTTTCGTCTATGGAATGAAAGCAGAAATCGAGAAATAAGATAAAAAAAATTGTGAAAGACTATTCCAATTTTTGAATTTTGCCCTGCGGAAATGGGAGGTCCAAAATATAGGGTTTTATTCCCTGACATATTTTTTTCGTGGTATGCAAAATTTTGATACGTTTTTACTTTGAAAATAAATCTCTATCCAACTTTGGCTTTCTGTTGTGCAGAATTCGAAACCCGAAAACGCCAAATCCCAACTTTCACAAACTATGTATTGCAAAAATCGAAAGTTACATATTTGCAACGAAATGCAAGCAAAAATCGGGAAATACACACACTTTCACGATTTTCGCATTCTGCACTATGAAAACCAGAAGTCAGAAATTCGCAGTAAATTCCAATTTTCGTGTAACTATGTTGCATAATCATTTATTTCTCTTTCTTTTAATAAAGCAATATTCATTCAACATAAAAAGCATCTTAAATATGAAAGTATAACAAAAGGTATTTATGCAAATAGAATTTGCGTAGCGCTTCTCTTTTCGTTTTCTGCAGTGCGGAATGCCGAAATCAATTTTTTTCAACTCGTCAGGAAAATATATTCCCATTTTCCACCTTTCGCCTATGCGGATTCCAAATTTTAATTTATTTGTTGCAAACTTCCACTTTTCGCTTTAGACAATGCAGAAACCGAAATTTACATGTTCGTATTTCCCTTTCTGTGTTTTCCGACATCCACCTTCCGCATTGAGAAAAGTGTAAGTCAGAAAAATGAAAAAAGTGAAGATCGAGTATTTGACATTTTTCCTTTTCAAGTTTTTTTCCTTCCACTTTCAAAACTACAAATTGCGGAATCCAAAATTTGCACACTTTTTTAATTTAAATAAATTTCTTTCCGACTTTTGCTTTCCGCACAGCAGAAAGCGCAAGCCGAAAATGTCAAATCCAAGTTTTAGCATAATATTTATAACAGATAATGAATAATAGTCCCTATTTAATATTTATAATAGATAATAAATAAAAATAACCAGAATCATGAAATATGTTCATGCGAAAAAAAAATGTTGTCATATATGCAATTTTTTTTGTCATTCGATCACATGAATATGTTACAGTGCAAATTTTTTTTTGTTCATGCCATGTTTTATTTCACAGGAAAATATAACCGTCACACTATGGAGAGTATGATAACTGAAGATTCTATTTCACTCTTGATACATGGTGTTATGAACCTTTGCCCTCTGGTATAGGTCTCCTCATTAAACCAAGTGAACTCACTCAACTCATCATCCATTCGGTTCTGAATTTCTATCTCAGGCGGGCTTCACAAGCATGAGTTATTGCTTCCAACTATATATAGTAGTCTTGTAGAAACTGGACAACTAAAAGAAGGATCTATAATCAAAGTTACCAAGTGTACATGCAACATTGTACATAGTGTAACACAGGTTTAATTTCCTTGTTGTCTTTCTCCACTTAATCAATTTCACACTGTTCATGCATCCAAGGTTTTTCTATCCCATTGAACTCTAACATATGTTGGTCGGATTATTCGTCTAATTAAATAAACAACTGAAACTACCAAACATAAATTATCAACCCAAGGAAGTCTTTTATTTCAAAGCTATCGTGCAAGATCTATGAAAGCACAATTTCTACCTGACATTGTTGATCATGATTGGTATGAAATCGAAACTCTTTCTAAACTAGATCACACCTTCTTGAAAATAAATCAAACACAAAACCTTTTTATAAAATCACACTATAAATCTAACACACTTCAAACAAAATATATTATTATGAAACAAGATCTAATTGCATGAATCTAAAAGAAGTCTTATGTTGGCCAACGATCTATGAAATGAATTAACAACACAACAACTATGACAAATCTAATGAATGAAAGCATACAACTATAATAAATCTAATGAATGGAGCATGAAAGAAATAATAATAAAATCTAAACAATAACACACTTACAATCAACACTACTAGTATCTGCTCAGGGAAGAGGGCCCTTCCTCCACTGAGCAGATCTGGATCTCCACAATGAAGGTCTACAACTCAAGA
>LPNX010813208.1:13176-51061 GCA_001517045.1 Pseudotsuga menziesii | reverse complement strand
TCCAAAAGGCCTAAAATGCCTCTAAAAGGCCATAAAACCATCTAAAAAGCCTCCAAAAGGCCTAAAATGCCTCCAAAAGGCCAAAAAACCTCTTTTTCCTCCAAAAATAACCAAAATTACTTAAAAAATAGCAAAAATCCCCAAAAGGGGAGAAAAGGAATAAAAATAATGAGGAAAAAGGAGGAAAACCCTAAAACAGCAAAAACCCTAAACAAGCTGCCCTAAAACACATGGTTTCCAAAAACCATGAGCAAGCACTCCACCACTAAAAAACTATAAATAAGTTGTGAAGCCCCCTCATTTCATATCCACAGTCATAGCACCCCTACTCTGCCAAAACGTCTCGTGAAACCCTAGCTTACCATCAAGCTATTTTCACCATTGAGAACCTTTTTTGGCCCATTTTCCACCATCGGAGAAGGAGAAGGAGCAGCTTGGAGCTCGAAGCCACCGACATCGGACCAGCGCAACGGACTCCACCAACCTCCTCATTGGAGGTAATCTTAATCAAAATCACCATTATTCATTTATTTACAGTTTTGCTTATTGTTCTTTACTTTTACTGCTTTAGCTTAGTTTTTATTTCAGTTTCTTTTTATTTGCATTATTGAACTGCTACTAAGGAATCCAGATTCCTTAGTAGGTGCTCATCAGCACAAGCTAGGGTGAAAACCCTAGCTACACCTTTATCCCGAATTCTTTAGGAAGATGTCATCTAGGGCCTCTATGCCTTCCATTGACCCAGTAGGCAGTTCCTTAAACCACTTCCTAGCTTGGCCATCTAGGCTTTGCACAAAAGCTCTGGTCCATACATCTTCATGTTCTATATTTATATTTTCAACATAGCTATAAAAATCCTCTAGATGTTATTCAGCAGTGAAATCCCCTTCCCCGGTAAACTTAGTTATATACTTGAGGTAATCCTCGGTAGGCATGGCTGCAAGAGGATTTGGAAAAATTAGGGGTGCATACCTAGCTACTAGGATCCTTTCCATCTTGGACAATTGAGGGCTAGCCATATTGGAAATGGGTATGGAGAGGGATGTGGAAGGCAACACTGATAAGGATATTTGTTGGGAAGGTAGTGGTATACTTATCCCAATGGAGTCACCAGGGATTGGATCTTCACAAGATGCGGTGCTTGAAGATGCCCCAGCCCTATATTTTTCTGATGTAAATAAAAATTTCTAGGAATTAAAAGTTTCAGCAGAAGAAATAACAGCAGAAATATTTCTTGAAATACCTGATTAGCATTTTGTGCATCACTGCTGGTCTGTCTTAGTAAATCCCTAGATTTCCTCAATATTTCTTCTGGATCTGAAATGGGTGTTGCTCGTGGCCCCTTTGGGTTTTCTCTGGTACTTGGTCTTCTTAAAGCCACCTTATATCAATGGAGTCTCTAGATAGATGATTACAACTGTAATAATGTCCAAGCATTGTCTATCATCAAAGCATGGATCTATGTCGTCTCCCAGGGAAGCTAAGCTTCAATCTCCTCTCCCCGGCAATGGCGCCACTTTGTTTTCACTCCAGGAAACTCCTCTAGGTTGTATCTCGAGGATGCCTGGTAACTTAATTTTTTTTTTAGGGTTTTCTAATATGGATCAAGCCGGATAACCAATATAACCTCCCACTCTCAAGACATGCATGAAGCTCACTCAATTACAAGGCTTTTAGTTACAACGCGTTCAGTAGTTTGACAAAAAGGTGTAGGGATGGAGAACTCACTAGGTTGGCATACTTACACACAAAACATGCATATAAATGGCTAAATCCTGCTGGGGATGGTATTTATAAATCAAATATCACTAAATATCCAATAATATGACAGTTATCATCTTTTTAATAAATCTAAAAATGACCTAAATGCACATTCAGGCAATAAACACAGTAAAGAAAGAGATGGTTGAACAAATCACAACAAAACAACTTATATTTAGAATAAAACTAGATCATATGCTTGATAATGGAATAGGATTATAAATCCCCAGAGTCAAACCTTTATTAATAAATTAATCATGGGCTTTATAGCCTTCTACAAAAATTACAAATCCTGAAAATCCGATCTGTTTACACCAAAAATAATTGAAAGCGATAGTTTTTACCAGATTAGGGCTTCAAACCCTTGCTAACTATTTGTTTATCTACTATGAAGATCTAGTTCACTGAGCAATTTTTTAATGACTGAAGTGGTCGCTGATCATTCCCACTACTGGTTCAGTATGAAATTGCCACCAACAGCCAGTGTATTGGCGTTTAACTAACATGTTTTTTTGCTGTATTTTCTTTCTTGTCGCCGATCGAGGATTTTTCTTTTAGCTCATTGATGCTACAAGTATCAACGCTATCACTGTTTCAACACTCCAAATCTTAGTGTTTCTATAGTTTCGGTGCTCCAAGTCTCAATGTTTAATCTGCCAGATCCTCTACTTTACCGCCGCAATCGCTGATCGAAATCTTTGTCTTCGGGTCCATCGATGCCCCAAGTCCCAACACTGTCATGGTGCCGTCACCTTAAATCACTAGCATCGCAACGGTCTCTTCATCGGTGATCGGTAGCTTTCTCTTTTAGCTTATCGGCACTCTAAATCTCAACATTGGCGCTCTCCATCACTAGCTCATCGTCGATCGGGAACTGAAATACTTATGCATTGGAACCTTTTATCTAAATGCTACCGTAGTTTCAAAGGTGAAATGAACTAATTTTGTTGTTGTCGGAGGTTGATTGACGATGTTGGAATCAGAGCTTTAGTCCTCTATGCCGCTGACACTGCAGAGGATCTTCATTGTGAACTCGCCGATCCCTAGTCTATATGTCTTCCAATCGCCAATGATCTTCTATTATCGCGCTATAGGAATATTTTTTCATTTAGCGAAAGCCTTAGTCTATTTTTCTTATGTCGTTGTGACTCCCTAGTGGACTATTTCGCCGATCGTTAGTCGTTAGAAACTACGATTGCTGATGATTCTGTATTGTTTCGGAACCCGTAGTAAGTCTTTCTTCCCCCGTTGTGGCTCCGAAGTGAACTATTTTGCCGACAGTTAGTATTTTAAAGTTCTGACTTCTAATACTTGACTTTGGCATCATTTAGTTCTTCATATCACCGACATTTTGGCACCTTTCATCTTTGCCTCGCCGCTACTTAGTCCTTAGTTCTTTCGATCTAATATCATTGCTATTGGAGGTCAGTAGAAGTCTGAAGCGGAATGTTTAGTCACTATCTTCTCAACAGTTGCGGCGTCACAGTGAACTAAAACTCCACAATGTTGGCGTTTGGAACTCAAAACTTCCCACCATAGGAACTTTTAATCCCTCTATTCTCCACAGTTGCGGAACTTTTAGCCACTATCTTCTCCACTCACTGTTTAAAATGTTCTGATGGCAGTGAAAAGTTTAGCAATATGCCTAACTACCGAAGCAGTCTTCCACCTATTATTTATCTTCCATCTTTCGATGGCTAATGAGATATACTGATCCTCGCCCAAGCCAACGAAGCTACAACTTTGTGAAATTTGCGTCCAAATAAAAAACAAAGGCATTCAAACTGTTAGTGATCTTCATATCCTTCATTGCATGAGTTAAATTCTTCATACTATCTAAACAATTTCATTTTGGGAGATAACACAAACTTTTATAGAAACCAAGTTACTTTCTCTAGAACCCCCGAGCATGTTTGTTGAACCACAAGGAAAAATACTAATCAATTCTCTCTTTCTCTCTTTATAAGCTAGATCATTTTGCCTCCATCACAAGCCTCCTTCTTAATCAATGGGTTCAATACTTATAGTATTCTTTCTAGGACTTTGGTCATTTATGAGCTGTCTGCTAATTATTTCTCCACAATGAGTCTCGACCTGATTTTAAGGAATATGCATCCTACATCACTTGAGATTTCATTCAACAATTTTTCCACTTGTCATTCGTCCTCGTGGGTCAATAAACACTCTTCAACAACAACTTCATTTTTTATTCTCTCAGTTTTCAATTATTAAATAATTAATAATTATATTACATTTATTTTGACCTCACTTGGTCAAAATCTCAAAAACAATAATTTAAATTCTTTAACAATTAATAACTATTCGGTGTGTTACATATTCTATGTCGTTTTCATCGGCTAATCCAAACATAAATGGATCATCTGGTTCAATGGGTTCCATATTTTGGCCTTGAGAATCTGGCACCATAGGTCCACACTCTAGTAATGTTGATTTACAACACTTTAGAAGTTAAATTCATCAACTTCATGAAGATCAGTAGTAGGAATATCAACTTATAAATTTCAAAATGGACATCAAATTCACAATTGCAACAAGGATACCAAGCTTAGGATATGGTGTCTAGTCTTCATATTCAAAGTCGAAATACATTAGGAACAAGATTTTTTGAAATTTTTTAAGACCAACAAGTTCTAGTACTTTAGGAAATCTTGAGAGACAACAGTTGCAATATATTCGTAGTTTGGAAATGGTGAGAATAGAACCATGTGATCAATCATTCCTTACTCAACATGAACATCAACTAATTTTGTAATTTCACTTCCCATAGGAGGAATCCTATATGTTCAAGAGATTTTTGCGTAAGGGATCACAATGTTGGAATTAATTACATCCAACCTCCTGCCGTTGTTTATATCATATCATTTCAATTCAGTAAGTGGTTTTTTTATTGGCTAGATGGAAATTTAATATGATGGTTGTATCAATTTAAGGAGAAGATTGTTGAGGAAGCCTCTAGAGAAGGCTCGATACTTCTAGTTGTACAAGCGTCTAGATGATAAGAATCGACATATTGTAGAAGAGTTCACATACAACATGCTTTATCTATCTCAGCAATGGAAAAATGCCTACCGAAAATATGAAGATGTAATGATTGTAATAGTTTTGGTTAGTGAATGAAGGAATAGAGCATTACATTTTGTGTCTATAAATATTTCCTATTCCAATTTTGTGTTTGGTTTTGTAATGTCGTAAGATATTTTCTAGGATTTATCCCATCTATGTTTTTGTCTTCCCCTTCAATTGGTATCATGGATGAATGCATAACCTTGTCCACTAGAAAGTGAGTGATCTTAGATCTACATAAAAACAAAACTATAGAGGTCACGCAGGTGGTCGATTACATTTTGTTTTGTGAAGAAACATTTAGTGAGGGATCTTGTTCCTTTTGTTGTGTTTTGTTTATCATGGTTCTCTGATTGAAAGTTAGAGCTTGATGTGAAAGCCACAGTAGTCGAAGGGATATTTATAAAGGAATATTTATGAGCCAAAATATCTGGATTATCCACCAGATGTTGTGCGAGATCGATTCTATAGAGTAAGGGTTGTGACCATATGAAAAGTTGTTGATGTCACAGAAAGAGAAACACATTGAAAACTGTTTCCACTATAGAGAGTGAATTCCCCACTCTTTATTTCTCTTTAGTAGATGCATTCACCTATTTAAGAAGAAAATATGATGAATTGTTCTTTTCCTTGACACCTGCACCTAAGAAATGATTTTGCAGTAACCCCATAGTTCAGTCAAAAGGGGAATACATCAATGGAATTGAGTAAATAGATGTGCATGTGAATGTCCTACTCCCTCTCTATAGAGGTAGCATGTGTTGCTAGGATAAATTGCAAAATGAAATTTAAATTTAAATGCCATAGCCCATGGTAGAAGTGGAGAACGTAAATGGGTATCGAGAATGGAATTGGACATGTAGAGTCTCTATTGAAAATTCTGGAGCAATTTCCATTCCCACAGTTTGAATACCCAATTATGTCTTCTAATGACTTTACAATTGTGCAAATAACATTAAAAATAAAGGGATTTTGAAAAATTGTAGCAGTCTCCAAGCAACTATTGTTGGGTACTAGAGAACTTATGAGTATTTAATTTAAGGCCATGACTGGCTAGAAACAAGAGAGGGTTGGAGCCCACAAAACAAAATTATTTAGAACAAACCTCTGGCTGTGGTATTGGCTAGTGTTGACATCAAAAAATGTAATAGGTTGAGTGATCCCACATTGTAGTGGTTGAGCTAGTTGAAATAATATGTTTTGAAAGAATTATTAGGCATCTTATGAAGAAATCCTAGGTGTTCCTACATTTGTAGATTCTAGTCATGTAGAAGGAGGGTTGTAACCCAAGTAAATAAGATGAGAAGAGCATAAGCTCATTACCTTTTAAAAAAATGAGTGAACAAGGAAGAGAAACCAGTTTAGACATGTCAAAGAGCAGGAGAATCAAAAGTGCAAAGAAAAGAGAATTAAAAAACTACAGTTCTATATGTGAAGGCTTGTCTTTTGTAGCAAATATGAAAACTAAAGAATTTTTTCAAGATTTGTTGCCAATTCTATTTTTATTAGGTAATAATTTTCATTCTTGGGTTATTACAATGAATATTATGTTCCCTGTTGAAGGAGTGTTTAGTGTATTTGAAAATGGTTTTAAGGAACCCCCAAACCAGGAACCCTTTGGCGCTTTGCCTAAAATTCAAAAGATTGAGGTTATGGATAATAGGAAGAATGATGTTGTTGCATTGTTCCTCATTCAACAAGGATTGAATGAGATAATTTTACCCGTGATTGCTTATGTAACCTGTGCAAAAGAAGCCTAGGATTGTTTGAACAACAACACCGACCAACATCAAGATGACATACATGGTGTTGAAAGTGAGAATGTTGAGAATTTTGATGAGGTTAATCAATATCCTTCTGAGTAGAATAAAACACTAAAGATGTGAAGAATAGATATGAAAAATAAGAGTACAACAATGGGGAATCGTTCTTGATGATAGATGATTGCATCCTTGTAGATGTTGCAACATTATATAACGCATAGTTTGAAGTTGATGAGAAATTTTTTGTTGGTCATGAGCTAGAGCACTATGAAACTCATGAAGATGTTAAATATTTAGACAATTTTCAAGATGATAAATATTGTGCTAAGGTACATGTAATTGAACAAAATCTTGTGAAATTCTTAACAGTTGAAAATGAAATTGAAATTGAAGAAGGGCTTAAATATGATGAAGAAATTCTAAGTGTAATATCCTGAATTTTGACCTTAACTATATTGGGCATCATCCCCATTGCATGTGATTTACTTTGATGTTTATGTTTATATATTGGGCATATTCCCCACTACATGTGAGTTATGTTGATTAGTTAGATATATTGGGAGTAACACAATGCACATGTTTTATTGTCTTGTATATCATTATATATGTTGGGCGTGGACCCTAATGGATAAGGACTATTATCGTGGTATGATGTACAAGATTTATTATTGTGTGATTAGAATATACATATAATGAGATTATTATTGTGATGCATTGTGTAGAAGACCGAGTGCATCATTGAATTCTATGATGTGTTGGGTGTAATCCCTGAAGCACATGAGTGATGAAATTTTGTGTTGATCATAAGCTCTGTAACACATGTGATATGATATTTTGTGTTGAGCATAAGCTTTGGAAAAAATGAGTTATAATATTGAAAGTGTTGGGCATAAGCCCTGGTGCATTCAAAATTGATGTTGAGCATAAGCTCTAGAACATCGAATCTTTGGCCATTGTATCCCTAGGTGTATTATACAAGTACATCCTAGTCTTTGTGTTGAGCGAGAGGGTATGGAATTGCACTAGTGTAACGCCCAATTAATAGTGTTGAGATTAATATCTTAATAGATCTAAGGGTTACCGAACTTAAGTGTGTTGAGTGAGAACGACTCTGAATAGCACCGACCCTTACCATACTTATTTTAAGTTGATTAAATAAAATTTCAAATCTGCTTCTCATCAAGGACTGGAAGATATACCACGAGATACAAGGCAATCCAACATGCAAGGAGGATCAAGAGCTTCCTAACCTAATTGACCCACCAAACCCTACCTGATTCCTTGATAAAAGAAACAATGTAAACTAACGGAAGCATAAAAATAAATAAACTATGATATATGATGCATGAATAAATATTAAGAATAATATGTAATGTTTAAATATTATGTATATAAGAATATATATATATATGTGTGTGTGTGTGTGTGTGTGTGTGTGTGTGTGTGTGTGTGTGTAAGGAAATAAATATAACTGAAATAATAAGTGAGAGTTTATGTAGTTATTATAAACTAATATAATTAAATAAATATTATATTCTAAGCTCAATTAGGAACTAGTAAAATTTTCTTAGTTAAACAAAATAGCTATTAATTCCATATAAATTAAATTAAATATTATTTTCAACAAAGTAATGAATTCTTGATTCAGCTAAAGTTTAAACTAAGTGCCCCTTCCAAAAAATATTTTCTATAAAACGCAAGCCAAGAGAATGGTTAGGGAATTGATTATTATTTTTGAATGAATTGAAAGAACATTCTCCAAAAACACGCATTCTTATATAGAGCCTAATTTTCCAAACAACAACAACCCACCTTTAATAGTTCTATATCACTTTCATGTTGGAGCCAGCTCTGGGGAATCTAGATTAGAACTAGGAATGGTTTTGGTTCATGGTTGGGAGGAGCATGGTAGTTCCAAAGTTATTTGGTTATCATTTCTAAGGTCAAAGATAGCTAGGGTTTTATTAAATCTAGGTGTTTAAGTGTGCATTGTCTTTTGTCCATTAATAAAATGCATAGTTGCTGGTAAGAGGTTTCTACATTTCCAAGTTATTTTAATTATGTTTACAGGTTGTAATTATAGCTATTAGGATGTGTATTAAGATATTTAATTTTACTCTCCACCAATTTGAATAAATTTATCGGTTTTTTTTTATTAGATAAATTAGAATCTCAATTTTTTATTATTTTATAGATTCTAGGGGAAAATTCCTATCACAGTTGTATTAGACTAGTTTCAAAAGTTTATATTACATGCTAAGGTTTAGTCTAGATACAATCTTTAGTTTTCTAAATGAATTTAATAACCAAACCTATGTAAACCCATACTAAACTAAACCCTACATCACTGCACTGATCTCATTTAAAAAAATAGAGTAAAATAAAATAAAAATACTCAAGTATAAAATTAAAGAAAATTTGCAAATTTCTACAACCTTATTACAATAATAAAAGCCTCATTGAATAAATTATCCTTCCAACAAAATCTACTAAAGTAAATAAATAAAAAAATTGCAGACATCCATGTTATCTTTTAAACTACCCATTAACCAAAACTAATAAATAGTCTAAATACTCCCAATCAAATAACCAGGGATCGAATCCCTTAACCAACCAAATAAATCATATATAGGATATGCAACAGTTACTGCTTTATACATTAAACCAAACAATAAACATACTAAACAAATAATCATAAACATGAACCAGGGATCGAATTCCTTAACAACTAAATCACATAAACCATTGTTTAGCAATCACTATTTATAAACCTAAAATCAAGTAAAAATACAATCATCCACAATATCCATTAAATTATCATTTTTACGAATGAAACTATCTCCATTCATCCTGTACAAAGGACTAGATAAACTTACGCAACGCTGACATATTACATTTTTCGAACAATGAAAAATACAATTAAACATATAAACTATCCATGCTACAATAAGATTCGTAACCATTCCTCTAAACACAAAGGCCGAGAGCCTATTCACATTTTAAGAGGAATAATTTACAACTATTAAAACCAAAATATAAATACAGACAAAAACATAAAATTTATACATTCATCCAGTATCTAATCCTATTAAGGATTGGACAAGATGCCTCCATGGTATTCTAAATTAAAGTGTCTATAGTAGTATTAATTAAATCATGAAAAAAACCATAAATCCAAGAAAGAAAACAATTACAACTTAAACCATATCACGACATTCATCCACCATACGAATCTCGTAAAGACCCTGCAAATATTTAACCATGAGAACGAATTAAACACAAATAAAACATTATAGATCAACTTTCGAATCCCATAATATCTGGTTAAGAGATTTTGGATTATTTACAAGAGATAATAAATAAACATTGAACCACATATCGAATCCATTAAAAAATTACCGCAATCTTGTCTATACATAATATAACTTATAAACTCAAAAGACACATAGGTTGCACCATATAGGCAAGCTTGGGCCACGCCATTACGACCGCCAATAAAAACCATGTTATTAAAACAAAAACAATGATTACATTTTCAGACTATACCAAGAATTATAACAACACATACAAACATATAAAAAGAGCTAGGGTTTCCCTTGGCAATAAATAGAACACATTCCAATAAACTTTACAACGAATTCATAAACACAGACAGGAATCCACTACAAACCAAATCAAGCATCAAGCTAGGGATTTTCCCTTGTCGTTATTAACATAAGCAAAAATTCCCAAATAGAAACCATTTAATAAATTAACAAAGTAAAATCGATTTAAAACATTGAATCATTTCCATCAAACACGGTGTGGGTTAACACTCGAACTATATTCCACAGTCAACAAACAAATATCAAAATAATATTATCAGAGTGTCATTACAGAGCAATGACGTTGATAAAATTATTAACCATTGAATAAATTAAACCACAGTGCTCACAACAAACAAAGAGCCAAGATAAATCAAACGAAACACCATTATAATTATCCAACACAGAGTTATAAAGATTATACTGTGATCTCCAATGTAAAAATTCCAAAATGGGATGAGAACCACTAAAGCCAGACCTACAGTTTAAAAATTAAGAATCTCCACCATTTTTCCCAAAGCCTCGCAAATCCCAATTGGGAAGGCCATTACAAATTCCCACAGAAAATCCCTGCAAACCCCGTAAATGACCAATTAGTTGGGAAAAGGACCTAAGCTTATGGGATTGCCAAGAAAAATATTGTCGACCACTTTCCTTTGCAATAGTTGTAGAACACCCACACTTGTTCCAACCTGTAAAACTAAATAGAGAATGTCTTTAGAAGTATGCATTACCATTATCAAATCAAAACAAAAGTGTGAACAAGTTAAACCATAGATGATTCGTGCATACATGTCAACCATTCGGGTCGTCACTTTAAACTAACACCCATGTCTACACAAAAATGATGGAGCTCTCCCTACACTACCAACAATCAAAACACAATGCAAATAAATGGGCTGTGGAACCCTACCAAGGGTTTTATGGCTTCTTCCTTCGTGGATAATATAGGTTTCCCTTCACATGGGTGCACTAAAACTTGCCAGTTGTTCCCCACCATGAATGAGACATAAAACCCTTAATCTATAGTTTTTGAAATTCATACATTTTCTATTGATATTTAAACCCTCTCCCTATAGTTTAAGTTCATACTCTTGTATAGAGTGTTAATACCATGACCAATCCCTTAGCATTTAGGATTAGAAACTTTAGGAGCTAGATATTTTATTTTTCTTTTGTCATGCATTGGTAGCATAAGAATAGATACATCATGCATTAGTTCGAAAGAACTAAGTAATCCCAGTCTTGCAGAATTTCCTTACCTTTCTGAGTGAATTGTTAGGGAAAAATCCCGTGAATCCTTCCCTTTAAATAAAGATGTAAGTTAGCCTCATCGTTTATCAAAATTAGAAACTAGATAACGTAACATGTAATCAAACATGAATGAAATAATATCAGAGAATCAGTAAACTAGATAAACTATACATAGCTACAAAGTACGTCAGAATATAAAAGAATGGCATTTAAACATCATCGTCACATAGGAATCATACTAAAAGGAAAACAGAGCCAGAACTTAGGCATAGTTCTTTATCAAGTTTATAATTACGCAGTTAACAAAAGATGTCCTTAATATCTTAGCAGTATTATTAGTCCTTCATTTTTTTTATTTAGAAATTTTAGGGACATTACAAGTAGTATCAGATCCCAGCTTCAAACACTAAGAGACCTAATGGGCATTACAGAACATCCATTGTAGAAATAAACATTTCCAAATTGTATAATTTGTAAATTTGTGAACCAACGGAAAATTATTTGTTACTAACTTTTTAAATTTCAAATTTAAAAGAACAGTCCAAAACATGGATGCAAAAGAGGGAAATAGTCGACAAGGGAATCAGAATTCCCCAACATGAGAAGAAGAACTGGTGGTGGAATTAAATTCCGACCTAATGAAGACCATATAGAGTCTGTAAGAAGACTTAGAAAGCTTTAAAGATGATAAAATGAATGAGAGAAAATATATAAAGCAATAAATAAATATTTACTTCAGAACATGACGAGAGTAAACCATCATGGATGACCTACCCATTCAACCAATAAATCCAAGGAAGATTATCATCATAAAAGGACCAGCAGTCAAAAGGAAGAGGGAAGAGAAGAGAACAGAGCTGATCTGCTAAAAAGATAATATCACAGTCTTTCCAATGATGGTTCCTTCTCTCCTTGCAGAGAAAGGAAGAAAAATGATGACAACCTTCAAGGAGAATTTCGAAAGATAAAAGCCCCAACCTATGAAGGAGAGAAGAATATCGAGGAAAAGGATGAATAATGGATCTTTGGTGTGTTAGATAATTTAAAGTACACAACTACTCTGGTGAGATGAAATCTCGACTGGCCACTTACATTTTAAATGGAAAAGAAGCTAGATTATGGAGAGGCTTAAATCATACCAAAAAGGATGAATTAAAAGAAATCAGATGGAGTAATTTTCATAGAATATTTCAAGAAAATTACATTTATGAAGGATTCTTTGATAGAAAAGTGAAATAATTTCATGAGTTAAAGATGGGTTCCATGACCATGGATTCCTTTATCAACATATTTTTGGATTTTCTACATTACGTATTTTACATAAGGGACAAAAAGGTCAAGATACAACGATTTTTGGGGTGTCTTCCTACAAATGTTCGAGAGAGAATTGTGTTTGAGATGCCCAAAAAATATGGATACTACCTTACAGAAAGCTATACTTTGTTATAAGCATGGACATATGGGGTAGGAAAATATTAACAGAAGTCGAGACAAGTCTAGGACCTTCTCGGACAACCACAAACCTGATTTTAAACCACCACCATACATAAAATAGAACAATATTTTTCCATCTAACACAAATTTTAGAAAGGCATGTGCAAGGGAAAATGTACCTGCACTAAATACCAATAGACCATCAGCAATCAAAGGAGCCAACGCTTCTCCATTGCAAGTTAACTGTTGGAAATTCCAAGGGCCCCATTATTCTAGATATTGTCAAACAAAACTAATGGAGTCCTACAAAACCGACAAGAAGAACCAATAGTAGAGGACATGGCTAGTACAACTAATATCTATGCAGCACTTGACGACCAACAAGCTGACCATCTAGACATTATGGTCAAAATAGAACGTAAGGTTTCAAACACGTCTATTTTGATTTTGATTGATCTTGGTGCTTTTCAAAGTTATGTTTCACCCAATATTGTTGACATGTGTAAACTGAACAAAGTGAAACATGAGAAACCATGGCTGGTACAACTAGCCACCGGTACAAAAACAAAGGTGTCAGAACTAGTAAGAGACTGTGAGGTATACATGAATGAGTTAAAATCTAAGGTAGATCTAAATATATTACCCTTAGGATTGTATGACGTACTTATAGGCATGGACTGGTTGGAACCACATCATGTCATGCTTAATTGTCTAAACAAGTCAATCTTGTGCACAGAAAACCAAGGGAATCAAACAAATATTCAAGGAATACCCAAGAAGGTTTTCGTTAGAAATATATCCACCTTAAAAGAGAAGAAATGTATTAGAAAGGGATGAATTTTTTTTGCAATAAACATAGAGGATGTAGAAGATGAGAGAGAACAACAAATTGAGGAATTTCTAGTTCTTGTATAATTTAAGGATGTATTTCCTGAGGAAATACCGGTATTAACACCAAAATGGGACTTATATTTTTCCATAGAACTGACACCAGGTTCAATACCGAATTCAAAATCCCCATACCGCATGAGTGCACCATAATTGGTGGAGCTCAAGTTACATTACAGGAGTTGATAGAGAAGGGTTATATCTGACCTAGTGCGTCCCCTTGGGGAGCACCTATAATTTTTGTAAAGAAGAAGGACTATACAATGCGGACATGTATCGATTACCAACAACTCAACAAGATTACCATCAAGAAATGTTACCCACTCCCTATGATCGATGACTTGTTTGATCAAGTTAAAGGAGAAAATATTGTTTCAAAGATCAACTTGCAATTCATATATCATCAGGTACGGATCCGTGATGAAGATATACACAAAACGAGCTTTCAAAATCGATACGGCAATTACAAGTTTGTAGTAATTCCTTTTGGGATAACCAATGCACCAACAAATTTTATGTGCATGATGAATAATATATTTAGTAAATACCTGGATAAGTTTGTATTTCTATTTATAGACGACATACTAGTTTGCTCGAAGAGTAAAGAAGAACATGAGGAACATCTTTGCATAGTACTATGGGTGTTATTGGAAAACCAATTTTACACTAAATTTAGAAAATGTGATTTTTACAAACCTCAAATATAATACCTAGGTCACATCATTTCCGAGGGAGGGATAGCCATTGACCTACAAAATATTAAAGCCATCAAAGAATGGCCTACCCTTACTTGTGTCACAGACATTAGATCATTTTTGGGATTAGAAGGTTACTATAAAAAGTTCATTGAAAACTTTTCAAGGATTTCATGTCCCATGATTGTCTTACAAATGAAGGAAAACAAATTTCTGTGGACAACCAAGTGTGAGAAAGCATCCAGAAGCTTAAACACCTTATGACTACTACACCTATACTACAAATTGCGGATCCCAATGGGGATTTCATTGTTTTCACATATGCGAGCAAGGAAGGAGTTGGTGGATTCATGCAAAATTATTGTGGAGTCGGTTATGAGTAACAGAATTTAAAGGAACACAAAAAAATTATCCCACCCATGATATTGAGCTAGTAGATGTTATCCACGCCTTGAAGATGTGGAGGCAATGCCTCATGGGGAAGAAGTTTCTTATGAAGATAGACAACATGAATATGAATTATTTGTTCGACCAGCCCGATCTAAAAGCTAGGAAGGTTAGATGGTTGGAATTTCTTAGCGAGTACAAATTCGATATAAAGTACATATAAAGGGAAAAGAGAATAAAATCGTTGATGTGTTAATTCATCGAGCTCCTATGTTGTATGAGGTAACTTTGATCCAAACTGATTCGAATTTCCACGATAGATGATCAAAATGTCAAGTGGAGTTGACTGTTTCTATGTTGAATTCCTCAAAACGATTCGGGAGGATAGGTTGTTTCAACAACAAAAATAATATAATGTATAGGAGACCAGACTATCTTGGTCTAAAGGGAAACTATATGTCACGGAGGGAGGGGACATTAGGTCCAACATCCTAACAAAGTTTCATCGGAATCCCTACTCGGGGCATCCAGGATATCAAAATATGATATCGGAAGTAAATAATAATTTCTTCTGGCCTAATTTAAAGGCCTACATAGCATCATTCATCGTAAAATTCCACCAGTGTCAGCTAGTCAAAGGTGAGCAGCAACAAGGCTTTAGGATTACTACAACCATTACCCATTTCAAAATGCAAATGGGAGGTTATAAGTATGGATTTTATTATGATTCTACTAAAGAGTAAGAAGAAGATGTATTTGATATTTGTAGTGGTTGACAAGTTGTCTAAAGCGACACACTTTATCCAAGTTATTCAACTTACAAGGAAGTTCACATTGCTAACATATTCTTAATTTAGTATTTTGATTGCATGGGATACCCAAGGAAATCATTTCAGATCAAGATACAAAGTTTACCAGTAACTTTTGGAGATATTTATTCTGTGTTTTAGAGACACAGTTAAATTTTAGTACCACCTACCACCCGCGGAAAGACGGGAAGACAAAACGGGTAAATCAGACTCTGGAGGACATGCTTAGAATGTAAGTGATGAACAATCCCACAAAGTGGGAGGATTATATGTACCTCACATACTTTACTTATAAAAATGGATACCAAAACTATGTCAAAATGAGTCCCTTCGAGGTACTCTATGGCTGAAAATGTAGGACACCGGTGACTTGGGATAGCCCAGTGGACAGGCTCATGTTAGGGATAGTCTTATTGAAGGACCTAGAATAGTTAGTCACCAAATTACAACAGAATCTCAAGGAAGCAAAAGAAATCCATAAATGTTATGTGAATAAGAAAAGAAAAGATAAATACTACCAAATCGGTGAACATATTTATTTAAAAGTAAAAGAGAAAAGAAGTTAATTGAGCTTGGAAGGTGCATAAAGTTGGCCCCAATATTTTGAGTACCCTTTGAGATACTGGCCAAGAGAGAGCCAGTGGGGTATGAATTAGATTTAATTGCTCATATAAAGGTTCATAATGTTTTTTATGCATCTTTATTGAAGAAGCATGTATATGATACTAAACATGTTATTGATTCGTCCTTGCTATGGGTGGAACCTAAAGGGGAGTTTATACCCGATCCACTTCACATTATGGACAAAAGAGAAGTACATCTCAGGAAGTGAACCATCATCCATCTGAAAGTGCAATGGAAGCACTTTGGAGTTGATGAGGCCACTTGGGAGAATGAATTTGTAATATCCCAAATTTTGGACCTAACACTTATAGGAATGAGCCTATTGATTATAGTGTTATCTTGATGTTTTATTTTGATTTATTGGGTCGAAGACCCCACTACATATGAACATGATGATTTGTTTTATATATTGGGCATAAGAAAATTATTGATGATATATATATATGCTTGTTTGTGTTGGGCATGTATCCTGAAGCACATGATTGATGATATATTTTGTGTTGAGCGAGGAGCTCTAGAGCACATGGGTAATTAATGTTTTGTGTTGAGCGTTGAGGAGATTTGGAGCACATGGGTAATTAATATTTTGTGTTAAGCAAGAACCTCTGGAGAACATGAGTACTTAAATTTGTGTTGAGAGAGAAGCTTTGGAACACATGAAAAGATAATTGGAAGTGTTGGGCATAAGCCCTCGAGCCTTCCATGTTGATGTTGAGCATAAGCTCTGGAATATTGGATCCTTGGCCATTGTATCCCTAGGTGTATCGTACAAGTACATCATATCATTAATGTTGAGCGAAGAGCTCTGGAATTGCACTAAGTTTGTAACTCCTTGTTTTAGCGTTGAGTATGGGCTTTGGTAAGCGCTAGGAGTTACTGAAAAGAATTTAATAATTTTCGAGTGAAAACGACTCAAGAGAAATATTGATCTCATCAGTCTTATTTATAAGTTATTAAATGAAATTTTGAATTTTTGTATTCTCATCAAGTACTAAAGAACTACCATGTTATACGAGGGAATCCAACATGCGAGGATGTTTAGAATTGCCTAGCCTAGTAGACCTAACAATCTACCTATTTGATCTTAATAAAGAAGTGTCATTAAGTCTAGGAATCATGGTATATGATGCCCAAAGACAAATGTTAGCAAATGTAATATTATTATGTATTTTATACATGGTATGTATAAAGAAGAAATATAGAAATAATATTAATGATGAAAGAAAGAAAGAAAATCTCCATCCATTATTATTTAGTATTAATATATAATAAATAGTACAATACCTACAAAAGTATAATTACAAACTATTTGAAAGTTCCTAAGTTAAAGTATTAAAAATTACCCAAATTATTAAAAAGGGTTAAATCAAGAAATCAAGGTTTCTTGATTTAATTGTCTCTTCGACTTAAAAGTCTATCTATAAAGTATCAAGCCAAGGAAATGCTTGGGGTTCTGATCTATATTTTGGGAGTCATTATTTTGCATGTTTTTCTCTCAAGTAAATTCTTGGAGAACATATTTCTTGGAAGGAAAAAAGAGAACTGATCCAAACCTGATATACTATATAGGAAACCCTACCTTAGGAGCTCTAAGCTACTTGCATGTTGGAGTCCAGCTTGGGGGGGCCCATATTGAAACCAGGAATGGTTATGGGTCATGGTTTGGTGGAATGTGGTAGTTCCCAAGTGATTCAGTCATCTAATACAGAGGTAAGATCTTCCTATGAATTGTTAATGTTGGTTATTTGAGTGTGCAGGTTCAGCCATTAAAGAAGCTTCAGATTTCAGGTATGAGATCCTATACTTCCTATTCTATTTTTCTAGAATAAAAGTTGGCGGAATTAGGCAAGGGTTCACATTATATGTTTTAACCCTATGTGTTTTATTTTGGTTTAAATCTTCTATGGTTTACATTTTAAATTATAACCCTAGGATGTACTTTTCTTCTTACACTAGATTTATCCATGGTTATTCATTTAGTTTACTTCCACAAATTTTAATTTATTTATAAATGTTTATCAATGGTTTTGCACCCTATTTTTATTCCTGTATTACTTTTACTATTGAAACTATGTTAATTCCAAACTAGATTTTATATGTTTGAATAATTACTAGTTCAGATCTATGCTGCAATTAAAACCTAGATTTAATTTAGTATCATCTAATTCTAATAATAAGAAAACTAATTAAGTATACTATTAATATATAACTAGTATACTATTGGTATATATATATATATATATATATATATATATATATATATTCTGACAGTTATACAATAGAATTATAAATCTAATCTATAAGCACAGTATTAAATCTAAGATAAAAACCAGTGAAGACCTTTCAAGGTCTGCTTAAACAAATTTACTCTAAATACCAATTCAATTCCATTAAAATAAACTTTATCATAATCAAGTAAACAGAGCAAGTATCGAGACAATTCATGGTCTGAGATCAATTTCCTTTCCTATGTATGAAAATACATAACCATAATCATATGACATAAATCAAATAGTTCCATCTAAATATTACTCACAGCCATCGTATAAACAAAATAACCAAAGTAGCATTACAATAAATTAAAACCATTAGATACAGACAGGTCACAGTATCGACCCTAGTGGGCATCCAAGCCAAATTGCAGGCCATAATACAAACCACGACAGTAGTATATATGCAGTAATATTTTAAAATAAACCAAGCCCTCATTATAAGAATAAAAATAAGAAACACAACATATAATAAACTCAATGCTTATAACAATGGAAGTAAATATACACAGACCGTCCACGAAGGCATAGGCCACATGAAACCCAAGTTCAATAAACAATAACACAACATAAATTTATATACATAGTCCAGTATAATAACCATTGCAATCATAAAAGCAACATGTATTTCACAATCACAATATTTTATTACATTAACATAATTTACATAGTCGTGCTAAGGGCCATGGCACCATTGCAAGAAATGGTGCTTCACTGGCCTAAAAGTCTTAAATCAAAACACGATTTGCACAAAAACACATAGAGCTCATTAAAATTCCCAATGCTCCCATCGTTGCTAACAACACCATTAATTATAAACTCCAACTACAACAAGTTACAACCCAATATTAAAGCCAAGAGGTGGCAAGCAACTATTCGTTAGCAGGCTTACCGAAATGGTAATGTTATCCCATGGCTTGCAGTTGCACATACATATCCTTACCACCTTGTCACCTGCAACCATAGAAGATTCGATGGATAATATGTATGGCACCCGAAGTAAGAAAACAAACAAACAACAATGCTATGAAAACAATGAATCCATACCTTTGTTACCTTTGAAGTCACCTTCACCCACTGCGCATAGCCGAGACCAAACAACCAACAAACAGAGAAAAATGACCAAAGTCCATTGTAATCCAAGCCCTAATATTGGGCTGCCATGATCTCCAAGGCGCATTATTGGTGCCAGCCTATGAACAATTATCAAACTTCCAAAACCCACTCTTCTATAGTTTAGAATCGACCCATTATTGTTTGTCTCCATTTTATGTAGAAGTGTTAAACCCCAATGTGTAACGTTCAAACCATAGTATATTTTCACCACCCCAAAGTCTAATCTAGGGTATAAGTATTATATGCATTGTGTACATTAGGCTCTAAGCCTTAAACCTTGATTATCATTTTTCCTAGGCAATAAGATTAGAACCATGGCATATGAAATATGCCATGGTAAACTTGTTTTTTATAATGTCAAAAATTGTCTTTAACCGGGTTTGTAAACCTACCAAGAATAATAAAACATTGGTTAATACTTTTAGTAAGATAAACATTAATTACAAATAGGTTAAGCTATGAAAAATTGATCAGTAACATATAATGAATAATAAGCACCACTTAGATAATCAGTCTGGGCCTTAAAAGGAATCATTGTGGTAATTACCTTGTCACTAAACCAAGTCTATACGGAGCAATAATAACAATCAGTAGGTGTCTCCAGCTATGAGAGTAAGTACACCTACATGTAAAAAAGTTAAGAGTTCCTTAGTTCAAACTGAACTATGTAATCCCACTAGACAAGTAGAAACTTTACGTCTGAGTCAGTAACATGGGAGAAGTAGTCCTGCCACTACACCCACTTTGGTTCCAAGAACAAAATTAAGTTAGAACATGTAAATCATAAGTAAACACATGCTGACAATAAAGAAGTACATAATCAAAGTAGCTACACATACACAACAATGTATACGCATGAGAATAGCTTAGTAATCAGATTTACGACATCATAATGTAAAATACAGTAACAAACATAACTGAAATAAAGAAGGTAAAATGTAAGAACAACTTACGATGAATCAGTGGTACATTTAGTGTACGTTATATTATGCAAGTCCAATAATTTCCATGCCTAGGTATTTTATACTAGCCTAATAAAAAAAATTATTTTCCATTTTTTGGGACATTACAAGTGGTATCAAAGCCCAGCTTCAATACTAAGAGACCTATGGGCACACCAAGCATTCACTACAAAGAAAATAAAGATTAGAGGAAATTTCAACTCAAAATGGGCCTTTTAACTCTAATTCAAATTCCATGTCATCATGTGCTAGCCAATGGAATTGCTTTAAATTTGAAATACTATATAGGTCTTAAACAAATTTTTAATATAAATTTGGGGATATGTATCATAAAAAAAACTACTTTTTTTGTTTGTATTTTCGACATATATCCTTGTGTTTTTACTCAAATTCTGATCGGGAGAGCTCATTGGATGCATAATTAAATTCCAGATCCAACGAGTATCCACTCGGCATACTTTTGACGGACCCATCTAACACAAAAACAAGAAATACCTGAAAAATGTGATGATGATGTCATCATCACATTTTTCAGGTATTTCTTGTTTTTGTGTTAGATGGGTCCGTCTATCATCACATTTTTCAGGTATTTCTTATTTTTGGGGTAGCGGGGTCCGTCAAAAGTATGCCCAGTGGGTACTCGTTGGATGCAGAATTTAATTCTGCATCCAATGAGTTCTCTCAATTGAAATTTCAGTAAAAACACAGGGAATTTAATTATGCATCATCACATTTTTTCAGGTATTTCTTGTTTTTGGGGTAGCGGGGCCTGTCAAAAGTATGCCAAGTGGGTACTCATTGGATGTGGAATTTAATTCTACATCCAATGAGCTCTCTTGATTGAAATTTCAGTAAAAACATAGGGAGATATGTCGAAAATACAAACAAAAAAGTAGTTTTTTTCTTTTCTTCCTCCAAAATTAATAAATATTATTTTAACTATTATTTTATTAATTTTCCTTAGGAGGCCCATTTTGAATTGAAATTTCCTATAATTAGTATTTTATTAAATGTTGTTACTAACATAAATTTTCTTGCTATTAATTTTTTTTGAAATTACAGGAATTTTTACATAACAGTTCAGATTATGAACACTAAGGAAGATAACAACCAGTAAGGAAAGACGAACACCCCACCCTGGAAGCAGATCTAGTGGTGGATTAAATTATGATATTTTGAATACCATACACAATATTCAAGTATAATTGCAAAGTTTCAGAGAATATAGTATCAACGAAAGAAAGGAACAACAAGCTATTAATGAATCATTACTGAGAAATATGATGGGAGGAATCCCACAGGGAAATCCTACTCAGTCCACAAATAGATCAAAAAGAGAACCTTACCATAAACAGGCCAGTAGCCCAAGAGAAGAAGAAAAAGAGGAACGTACCCCTGAAGCACCGAAAGGATATCATCACAGTCCTTCCAGTGAGGAATCTCTTTTTCCTTGCAGAAAGAAACAAAGAAGAAATGACAGTCTTCAAGGGGGATTTATAAAAAATAAGAAACTCGACCTATGAAGGTGAAGTAAACACTAGGGAGAAAGCTAAAGAGTGGCTGCTGGGTATGAGCAAATATTTCCAAGTTCATAACTACTCAAGTGAGATGAAAACTAGGCTTTCCATCTATAATTTAAATGGCAAGGAAGCAAGATGGTGGAGGGATTTGAAACACAGCAAGAAAGATGAGCTAAGAGAAATACGCTGGGATAACTTCCAAAAAGTATTCCAAGAGAAATATATGTCAGAAAGGTTCTTTGACTGAAAGGTGAAAGAGTTCCATGAGCTACGTATGGGGTCCATGACTATGGACGGTTTTATTAATAGATTTCTAGATTTGCTACATTGTGTGCCATACATTAAGAATGAAAAGGTAAAGATCCAACAGTTTTTAGGATGTCTCCCTCCCAACTTTCGGGAAAGGATTGAATTCGACATGCCAAAAACTTTGAATACCACACTACACAAGGCCAAACTCTACTATGAGCATGCGTAGCTATGGAAGGAGAACATGAAATGAAACAGACACAAGTCTAAGAAATTTTTTGATAACCGCAAACCTTGGTTTTATGCAAATCCATACAGAAAGAACAATAACATCTTTCTAGCAAACAAGAACTTCAAAAAATCTGGTATAAAGCCATATGTACCATCTCCTAATGGTAATAAGCTAGTAGCAAGTGGAGCCAATGCTAATTTGCTACAGATCAAGTGATGGAAATGCAGCGGGCCTCATTATGCCCGAGATTGTAAGAACAAGGACGATGGGGTATTGCACAACTTATAAGAAGAACCAACTGTAGAATACATAGCTAGAACACCACATATTTATGTAGCATTGGATGGTTGAGATAGAAGATAGAAGGTAAGATATTCAACACTTCTATTTCAATACTTATTGATCCCGGTGCTTGCTAGAGCTATTTTTCACCTAAAATTGTTGAGATGTGCAAACTAGGAAAACTAAAGCATGATAAAACTTGGCCGGTACAGTTAGCCACAGGTACGAAACAAAAAGTCTCGAAAATAGTTAAAGATTGCAAAGTAAACCTGAATGATTTTCCTACAAAAGTAATCCTGAACATCCTACCCCTAGGATCGTATGATATACTTATCAGCATGGACTGGTTCGAACAACACCATGTCATGCTCGATTTATTACACAAGTCAATCTTGTGTACAGATATCCAATGGAATCAAGTAAAGGTTCAAGGAATTCCAAATAAAGCTTCTGTAAGGAAAATATTTGGCTTACAAGCGAAGAAATGTGTTAGGAAATGCTGCAAGTTGTTTGCAGTAAACATCTAAGACATAGAGTCTGAAAGGGAGCAACATATAGAATAATTTCTCGTTCTTAAATAATTCAAGGATGTGTTTCCCGATAAAATCCCAGGAATACCTCTGAAACGAGACCTAGACATTTCCATCGAACTGACACCAGGATCAGTTTCGGCTTCCAAATCCCCTTACCGCATGAGTGCACAAGAATTGGTGGAACTCAAACTACAGTTGCAAGAATTGATAGAGAAAGGGTATATCCAACCCAGTGTGTCCCCTTGGGGAGAACCGATACTATTTGTAAAGAATAAATATAGTACGATGCATATGTGCATCAATTACTGTCAGTTGAAGAAAATGACTATCAAGAACTGATACCCACTCCCTAGGATCGATGACTTGTTTGATCAAGTGGGAGGAGCCAAGATATTTTCAAATATTGACTTGTGATATGGGTACCATCAGGTACGCATTCGCAACGAGGATATTCACAAAACCTCCTTTCATACAAGGTATGGGCACTACGAGTTTGTTATGATGCCATTCGGGTTGACCAATGCACCCGCAAACTTTATCTGTATGATGAACAACATATTCTGTAAATATTTGGATAAGTTTATTTTGGTCTTTATAGATGACATCCTATTTTATTCCAAGAATAAAGAGGAACAAGAACAACACCTTCTCATAGTACTATGAGTGTTGCAAGAACACCATCTCTACGCTAAGTTTAGTAAATGTGATTTTTACAAACCACAAATACAGTACTTAGGTCACATTATCTCGGAGACAGAGATAGTTGTGGACCCGAAAAATATTAGAGACATAAAGGATTGGCCTACCCCTACTAGTGTCACTAACATTAGGCCCTTTTTGGGATTAGCTGGATATTATCGAAAGTTCATTGGGAACTTCTCAAAAATCACTTTCCCCATGACCACTTTTCAAAGGAAAGCAAATAAGTTCTTATGGACTACCAAGTGTGAAGAAAGTTTTCAAAAGCTTAAACAAATTTTTATGACCGCACCAATACTACGAATTGCGGATCTCGATGGGGATTTCATTTTTTGCATGGATGCAAGCAAGGAAGGACTTGAAGGAGTCCTCTTGTAGAATGATCACGCGATCTATTATGAATTGTGAAAGTTAAAAGAGCATGAAAAAAACTACCCCACACATGATATTGAGTTAGTGGCCATCATCCACGCTTTGAAGATGTGGAGGCACTACCTCATGTGAAGGAAGTTACTTCTGAAGACAGACAATATGAGTCTAAAATATTTATTCGATCAACCAGATCTGAATGCAAGGAAATCCAGGTGGTTGTCTTTCCTTAGTGAGGACCATTTCAAGCTAAAGCACATAAAGGGAAAAGAGAACAAGTTTGTCGATGCTTTGAGCCGACGAACTCATATGATATATGAGGTGACTTTAATTCAAACCAATGCAAATTTGCATGAGAGGATTAGAACGGCCAACAGATTTGACCCTTTCTATGTAGAAATGCTCAAGAAATTTGAATACAACATATTGTTTCAACAACAAAAAGAATACAAGGTAGATGAATACGGACTGCTGTGGTCCAAGGATAGATTGTACATTCCAGAAGGAGGGGACATTCGGTCCAACATCCTCACATAATTTCTTCGAACACCCTACTTGAGGCACGCGGGATATCAAAATATGATATCCACCGTCAAGAGACACTTTTTTTTTATCAATAGGAGACCTGTGGTAGGGTTTTAATCTCTCGACCAGTTTCGAACCTCTTAAGTAGGTTCATGATCAGGAGACATGGATATTTCTCTTCTTGCACTTAGGATCACCAACGTATGATCTGGAAAAACACTTAGCAAAAACTCTAAAACCCTTGCTTGGAAAAACCTTCTCTTTCATCAAAGACTCCTCATAGATGGTAGGAATATTGAAGGAGTGGAAGGTGGAGAAAAATGATTTATCAACCAGTTTTGATGTAGTCTCACTCTACACTAAAATTCCAATCGATGGGGCTGTGGAATTCATCAAGAAGGTTTCAAATCCTGAAATAGTGCACTTGGTTGAGATATTCCTCAAGTCGACTTATTTATGCTTCCAAGGGGAAATTTATGAACAAATGGAAGGTGTTGCAGTGGGCTTGCCACTGTCACCAATTGTGGCCAATATTTTCATGGAAGACTTCAAAGAAAAAGCCTTAAATTCATTTCCACAAAAACCAAGATGGTGGTTGAGATTTGTGGATGATGTTTTTAGCAATTGGCCACATCGAGAGGAGAGGTTAGATGAGTTCCAAAGCCACTTAAAGACTCAAAGTGACAGTATCAAGTTCACTTTAGAAAAGGAGGAAAAACATTCCCTTCCTTTGTTGGATGTTCTTATAACAAAAAACCCTGATGGATCTCTGTCTCATCAAGTTTATAGAAAGAAGACACATACAGATAGGTATCTTCACGCTGACTCGAACCATCACCCATCCCAAAAGATTGGTATATTAAACACTCTAGAAAAACGTGCATGGAGGGGCTCAGACATGGATCATGTAAAAGAAGAATTGGAGCACATCAGAAAAACACTCATTAAAAATGGGTATAATGGTAAGGTGGTTGATAAGGTTTTCCATAACGTAAAAAAGGGAAGACACAAAACCAAAGAAAGAGACACGACTCTTCCAAAAATCACCCTTCCTTATTTCCATGGTACCACAAATAATATCGCAAATATCCTGAAGAAAAAAGACATAAGGGTGGCATTTGCTCCTCCAAATTCATTAAAAAACTTGCTTGACAAGGCCAAGGATCCTGTTGACCTGAGAAACCATAAAGGTGTTTACAAAATACCATGTTCGTGTGGTGAGGCCTACATAGGTGAGACTGGAAGGTCAATTGAAACTAGGTTAAAAGAGCATAGTGCAGATTTAAAGTATCATAGAATAAAGAGCTTGGCCATAACAGAACACTCCCATAACACTAAACATCACATATGCCTAGAAAACTCTAAGGTGTTAGCGATTGTCCCTAACTACTACAAAATAAAAATTCATGAGGCCACTGAAATTGAAAAATGCGGTAAAAACTTCAACCGAGATGATGGTTTAAAACTTAAAGACGCATGGAAACCTATCCTCAAAAAACTTAAGAAAACCTTTTCAACAGTTAAAACCTCTAATAAACTAATTAAAAAAAATTCTAAATTTGTCACATTTTAACCTAACAATTGATCCTTGTCCTATTTAATAAAATTTAAAATTTAAAATAAAAAACATTGATAACTTATAACTACTTATTTTTAAAAAATAAATAAATAAAAAATAGAAGAATAGAAGAATATTAAAAAACCTCCTTAAAGATTAAATTAAAAATAAAATAAAAATGAAAAACCTAAATTGGACCATAATATTCTTGAAGTCTTTCTAATATAGATTTTAAATAAACTTTATAATAAAAATTTAAAATTATTTTAACAAAGTTTAAAACAATATTTAAAAATTAGTTTTGTTAAAAACTTTTATTAAAATAAAAATAAAAAATAAAAAAATTATATTAAAACTTAAATTTAAAAATTTAGAAAATTAAAATTTAAAACAATAATTATTTCTTCTATATAAAAAATATAATTAATGAAATTTTTTTTCAACGTTATAATAATAATTTTAATTGAAAAAATTATTTAAAAAATTTATATTTTAAAAACAAAAACAAGTTTTAATATAAAAACTGAATTAAAACTAATAATAAAACAGTTTTATTATGACATTGAATTATTAACTATTTATTAAAAACTCCTAAGTGCAAGAAGAGATGGATCCATGTCTCTTGATGATGAACCTACTTAAGAGGTTCGAAACTAGTTGAGAGATTAAACCCTACCGCAGGTCTCCTATTGATAAAAATAAAATAAAAATTGCTAAATTGTGGATTGAAATGAGTAAAGAGACACTTTTTTTGGACTAAGTTAAAGGTCGACATTGCGATGATTATCGTGAAATGTCAGGAATGTCAGCTATTCAAAGCTGAGCATCAGCATCCTTGGGGATTGCTGCAGTCGTTACCCATTTTGGAATGGAAGTGGGAGGTCATTAGTATGGAATTTATCACTGGTCTACCGAAAAGTAAGAAGCAAAATGATTCTATTTTTGTAGTAATTGACAAGTTGTCAAAAGCAGATAACTTCATTCATGTGAAGTCGACCCACCAGGAAGTGAACATTGTTGATATATTCTTGAAGGAGATAATTAGATTGAACATGATACCCAAGGAAATCATCTCGGCTTGAGATGTTAACATTGCTGATATATTCTCTAGATTAGAGACACATCTGGACTTTAGCACTGCTTATCACTCGTAGACAAACGACCAGACAAAAAGAGTAAACCATATTATTTAGGACATGCTTAGGATGTATGTCATGAACAACCCCACTAACTGGGAAGGGTAACTACATCTTGCAGAGTTTGCGTATAACAACGGTTATCAGGTTTCCGCAAAGATGATTCCCTTTGAGGTACTCTATGGATGGAAGTGTAGAACACCAGTTACTTGGGATACCCCGGTGGATCGGCTGATGTTAGGGCCTGATTTATTAATGGACTTGGAACAGCTGGTTACCAAGGTCCAGGTGAACCTTAAAGAAGCACAAGACCACCAGAAAAGCTACGCGAATTGGAAAAGAAAATATAAATACTTTCAAATAGGCAATCATGTCTACTTGATAGTCAAAGCAAAATGAATCTCGTTGAGCTTGGGTAGGTGTGGTAAGTTAGCACCTAGATTTTCTGGACCTTTTGAAATACTGGCCAAGAAAGGGCTAGTGGCATATGAGCTAGCATTACCAACACACGTAAGAGTCCATAATGTTTTCCATGCATCATTAGTAAAGAAATATGTTTATGATACTAAGCATGTAGTTGATTGGTCCTTATTACAGGTGGAACCTGAAGGGGAGTTTACCCATGAGCTTATTCATACATTGGACAAGAGAGAGGTGCAGCTCAGGAAGTGCACCATTGTCTGGTTGAAAGTGCAATGGAAGCACTTCGAAGCCGACGAGGCTACTTGGGAGAATGAAGCAACCATGAGAAAGGCTTACCCCGCCTTGTTTCATGATGTCATTGTGAGTCCCTAGAAAACCAGGGACGGTGTTTTTCTAAGCGGGGAGGGATGTAATATCCCGAATTTTGGACCTAACACTTATAGGGATGAACCTATTGATTATGATGTTATCTTAATGTTTTATTTTGATATATTGGGTCGAAGACCCCACTGCATATGAACATGATGATTTGTTTTATATATTGGGCATAAGCCAATTATTGATGATATATATATGCTTGTTTGTGTTGGGCGTGGACCTTGAAGCACATGATTGATGAGATGTTTTGTGTTGAGGAAGGAGATCTAGAGCACATGGGTAATTAATATTTTGTGTTACTAAAGAAGCTATGGAGCACATGAGTACTCACATTTGTGTTCAGAAAGAAGCTATGGAACACATGAAAAGATAATTCGAAGAGTTGGGCATAAGCCCTGGAGCCTTCCATTTTGATGTTGAGCATAAGCTATCGAACATCGGATTCTCAGCCATTAAATCCATAGGTGTATCATACAAGTACATCCTAGCATTAGTGTTGAGCGAAGAGATCTGGAATTGCACTAAGTTTCATAACTCCTTGTTTTAGCATTGAGTATGGGATATGGTAAGCATTAGGAGTTACTAAAAAGAACTTAATAATTTCCGAGTGAAAATTACTCGAGAAAAATATTGACCTCATCAGACTTATTTATATGTTATTAAATGAAATTTCGGATTTCTGTATATTCTCATCAAGTACTGAAGAACTACTATGTAATACGAGGGAATACAACATGTAAGGATGTTTAGAGTTTTCTAGCCTAGTAGACCTAACCATGTACCTATTTGACCTTAATAAAGAAGTGACATTAAGTCTAGGGATTATGGTATATGATGCCTGAAGACAAATGTTAACAAATGTTATATTATTACGTATTTTATAAATGGTATGTATAAAGAATAAATATAGTAATAACATTAATGATGAAAGAAAGAAAGAAAAGCTAAATCCATTATTATTTATTATTAAATGATAATAAATAATACAATACCTACAAAAGTCTAATTAGGAACTAGTTGAAAGTTCCTAAGTTAAAGTAATAAAAATTATCCAAATTAATTAAAAAGGGTTAAATCAAGAAATCAAGGTTTCTTGATTTAATTGTCCCTTGGACTGAAAAGTCTGTCTATAAAGTCTCAAGCCAAGGAAAGGATTGGGGTTCTGATCTATCTCTTGGGAGTCATTATTATGCATGTTTTTCTCTCAAGTAAATTCTTGCAGAACATATTTCCTCGAAGGAAAAAGGAGAACTGATCTAGACCTGATATACCAGATAGGAAACCCTACCTTAGGAGCTCTAAGCTACTTGCATGTTGGAGTCCATCTAGGGGGGACCTAGATTAAAACCAGGAACGGTTCCGGGTCATGGTTGCGTGGAACATGGTAGGTCCCAAGTGATTCAGTCATCTAATACAGAGATAAGATCTATGAATTGTTAATGCTGGTTATTTGAGTGTGCAGGTTCAGCAATTAAAGAAGCTTTAGATTTCAGGTATGAGATCCTATACTACCTATTATATTTTTCGATAATAAAAGCTAGCTGAATTAGGCAAGGGTTCACATTAAATGTTCTAACCCTATGTGTTTCATTTATGTTTAAATCTTCTAGGGTTTACATTTAAAATTATAACCCTAGGCTATGCTTTACTTCTTATGCTAGATTTATCTAGGGTTATTCATTTAGTTTACTTATGCAAATTTTAATTCATTTATAAAAGTTTATCAAGGGTTTTACTCCCTAGTTTTATTCTCGTATTACTTTTACTATTGAAACTATGTTAATTGCAAACTAGGTTTTATTTCAGATCTATTACCTATCTATTCTTTGGCCTATATACTCTACTGATAGATTTCATTTGTCAGTAGAGCCATGTTTGAATAATTACTAGTTCATATCTATGCTGCAATTAAAACCTAGATTTAATTTAGTATCATCTAATTCTAATAATAAAAAAACTAATCAAGTATAATATTAATATTAAAATAGTATACTGGGAACACAAGTATTTGATCTTGAGGGTTTGAAGAGGAGCATGGTAAAGCTGATCAAGGCGCGTGGTTTCCTGATGGTGTCGGGTTGCAGGCTGTGCCCAGTATCTTGGCCTTTTGTAGGGTGCCATGGCGGCATTAGGGCAGGGGGTGCCCACCTGGGATGAGGGGTCTCCTAGCATGAGAAGGAAGGACCTGGTAGAGGATGGAAAGGGGGACGAGTCTCAACTTGTTTCTAGGAAAGGAAAACTTTCAAGTATTCATGGCTATTTCCCAAGAACGGCTTCCATCCCCGCGATTCAAATCAGATTCGAGGCAGTAGGGGGAAAGATCGAGACTTGGAAGGAAAAGGAACTAATAGGGAAATTTGTGGGGATATGGCCGAAGGAAAAAGACCTGGTCAAGTGGATCAATGGGGTGTGGAAACCTAAAGGCCACTATGATCTCCGGCTGGGCTCCAAGGGTTTTTTCACCATTATCTTCTTTAACCAGGAAGACGGGGATAGAATCATGGAGGGCAATCCATATTTCTTCTTCTCAGCTGGCTTGTTCTTGCGGCCATGGAAGGAGCATTTCAACCTAGAAACGGAGGACATGATAGTTGCCCCAGTTTGGATTCACCTCTTTTCCCTCCCGGGCGAATACTGGGACTTGGAGACCTTGCGGGACATTGGAAACAGCCTGGGAGAATTCATAAAAATAGTAGAACAAACGAGGATCCAAAGGTATACAGCCTTTGCCCAGATTTGTGTTTACATGGATCTATCTAGAGAGCTACCAGAAGCAATCAGTTTAAACTGGGAAGATGAGGAATGGATTCAGCCTATTGACTATGAATAACTCCCCTTTAAATGCCAACACTATCATGAATATGGTCATTTGGGAAGAAACTACCCCAGAGATAGCCTTCGGTCTGATCTGGCTGCCCCTGTGCCGCCCAAAGCTGTGGTTGAAGACGGGTTTACCTAGGTCAAAAACAGATGACACGGCAAAGGGGCAGGGGTAAATCCTCGGCTCGCTTGGAATCAATGTCCAAAGAGAAAACTCAAGTGAACTATTTTGAAACATTAGTGTCCTTGGAAGAGGGAGAAGAGACTCAGGGTTTTCCAATGACTGAATACTAGCAGGAAGGCCAATCCAAATCACCAGTTCTTAAGGAAACCCAACATATGGAAGGAATGGAAGAGGATGAAGGGGAGGATATGGATCTGGGTGAGTTAGACCTAGATTCCATAGAGGAAGAATGTAGAAAGAAGGGACAAGGGTATGTCTTGAGACGTCAACTTGAACTTCTCTAGGAAGCCATTATTTGAACGGGTGCGGTGGAAAGCTTGGGGATCGACCCAGACGCCCAGAAGGGCAGTAAGAGGAAGTCTCCAGAGGAGGAACTGCGTTGTGGGAGGAAGACAAATAAGCAACGTATAGCAGTGGTTGGAGTATGCTTGATCGAATCCGTTCAGTATCCTACGATCCAGGCGGCCTTCTCTGAAGTTAAAAAGGTTTGCCAATGAAGCTCATTTCATGGAATATAAGGGGGTGTAGTAACCATAGGAAATGGAAAGCAATAAACCATAAGATTAAGAAAGAATCCCCAGATATTTTGTTCCTCCAAGAAACCAAATGTAGTTATGGGGGCCTCGTAAATATTAAAGACAAGATTTGGAAGGGAAGTCAGGTCATGGCCATCGATGTAGCAGGACAATCGGGTGGTATTGCTATCCTTTGGTAGCCACGATTGGTGGAATTCTCCAACTGGCGGGCCAATAAGTTTTCCCTAATGGCATATTTTTGCTTTCTAGATTCTGGAGTCTAGGGAATGGTTGGAAACATATATGGTCCTAGTTGTTTAACTAAGAAGCAATTGTTTATGGATTTCCTCAATTGGCTCTAGGAGAAAGCGAAGCAGGGGTCATGGGTGCTTGGGGGTGATTTCAACCTGATTGTAAACCTTGGGGAAAATAAAGGTGGAAGAAGAACCCTGGACAAATACTAGGAAGCATTCAGCGAATTCCTTACTCAGAGCCCATTGGTTGACATGGAAACTGGGTGTGGTTGGTTCACGTGGAATAATAAGCGTGGAGGGGAGCACTTGGTGGCCTCCCATCTAGATCATTTTTTGGTGTTAGAAAATGTCATGCATAGTACGGGGGAAATTATGGCTAATGTCCTCCCAACGACTGGCTCATATTACTGGCCCATCAGTCTCTCTTGGGATTGGTCTTGCTCCCCTAAGGCGAAACCCTTTCGCTTTGAAAGTTTCTAGATGGAACACAAGGAATTCAAGGACCTGGTAAGTCAGTGGTGGCAGGAATTGGTCCCCCCCTCAGGAACCATAATGTTTCGATTTCACCAAAAACTAAAGGCCCTGAAAACTAAGATTCATATGTGGAACATAAAGGAATTTGGAAACATTTTTTAGGACAAAAAACAACTATTGCTGGAGCTAGATCTCATCAGCAGAAAAGGTATGGAAGTTGGATGGAACGAGGATATGAAAAAAAAGAAAAGGATCTTATGGGGCAGTTGGAAGCTAGGGAAAAATAAGAGGCACTGTATTAGCAACAGAAGGAGAGGGTAAAATGACTGAAGGAGGGTGAAAGAAACACTAAATTCTTTCATAACTCGATGATCCAGAATAGGAACAGTTCTCGAATTTAGAGGCTCAAGACTAGAGCAGGAAATAGCGTGGACACTAGGAGGGAGATAGAAGTTGAGCTCACTCAACACTTCTCGGAGATCCTCAGGGAATATGGGGGAGATAGAAGCAGGGACATCAAAAAAATAACTAGGTTAGTTCCTAGGCTGGTCACTGGAGAAAACAATGAAATGCTGAATAAGCCCATTGGGATGCAAGAAGTTGAGGAAGCAGTCAACCAAATGGATCTGGGTAAGGCTCCTGGACCAGATCATTTCACGTCCAACTTCTTCCATTTCTTATGGGATCTTGTTAAGGAGGATGTGCTCGATATTGTGGAGGAATATAGAACCAAAAAAGGGGTCCTTAAAGCCTTCAATGTTACTTTCCTCACCCTCATCCCAAAAGAGGAAGGGATGGATTCCCCCAAAAAATTTAGGCCGATACCGCTATGCAACATCATATACAAGATCATCTCCAAAGTCATTGTTAACAGGCTCAAACCCCTCCTCCCGTTGCTTATAAGCCTAGAACAATATAGTTTTGTGGAAGGTAGGCAAATCCTAGATGGGGTTATTCTTGTGCATGAAGTGGTGCATTCACTCAAAATCTCAAGATCCCCTAGGATGATGATTAAGATTAATATTGCAAAATCTTACGATAAGCTCAACTGGGAATTCATGGAGAAGATGTTGGGAGCCTACGGCTTTTCTCCCAACTGGGTTGAGTGGGTAATGGGCCTGGTTTCCTCACCTTTATTTAATATCCTCCTTAATGGATCATCGAATTCCTCCTTTCAACCTACTCGGGGCATTCGCCAAGGAGACCCTCTGTCCCCTTTTCTTTTCATCCTCATGGCTGAGGGCCTAAGTCGCCTCATTGTGGCCCAGGTTGAAAGTGGGGCAATTCGAGGAGTGAAAGTGCATGAGGGGGAACCCTCTCAGACCCACCAACAATTTATGGATGACACTATGCTCATGGGGCACCCTTCAGTCCAAGAAGCTCGAAGCTTCAAAAACAATTTGTACCTTTTTGCTCAGGCCTCAGGCTTGGTGGTTAATCCCAATAAATTTCAAGTTTTCTTTATCAACACTCCCCCAGCCACCCAAAGGAATATCCTGAGAATCTTGGGCTTCTCTAGAGGGTATTTTCCATCTAAGTATCTTGGCATTCCCCTGGGGATCGGAAGGCCTAAAATAGAAGCATGGCAGGAACTTTTGGACAGACTAAAGCAGAGATTATCAAGCTGGGTGCTCCACCCCCTTAACTTCCCCAGTAGGATGATCCTGGTTAAGTCCATCTTACAAGCGATTCCGACTTACCTTTTTCGATCTTAACCATGCGAAAGGACATCCTTAATCAAATCTATATTATCCAACGTAATTTTCTCTGGGGGAGGAATGGGGAGAAGGCCAAATTATCCTTGGTAAGATGGGAGGATGTTTGCAAACCTAAGGAACAGGGGGGTTTGGGATTTAGGGATCTTGAGGTAATGTCGAAGATCCTTGGGGCCAAGGTTTGGTGGAGGCGGGTTAATCATTCATCGAAACCTTGGGAAAAACTATGGATCATAAAATATGCCAGGGACAGACCCAGACATCTCCTGATTCATTTCAACGAAGCCCCTAGTGGATCACCCATATGGTTGAAAGTCATGGCGGGTAAAACTATTATTCAAGAGCATAGTTTCTAGGAGATCAGGGATGGTAGCAGGGTGAAGTTCTGGGAAGATTCATGGAACTAGTTCCCCATCCTTGGCAGGGATCCTTGGTGGGATCTCATCAAATAGTAGGAGCTCGAGAGGGGTAGGATTCTGGTGAACCAATCGTGGAGGCCAGGGTTCCAAATGGATCACCATCTACGGAACTTCCCTGAGTTATGAGTGAGGAGGATTGGGAAGCCTTCCAGGAGGAATTGAACAAATGCTTTATCAAGGCTCAAGAAGGCCCTGATATCCTACATTGGGGTTATTCTTCAAAAGGATCCTTCAGCATCAAGGAGGCCTACAGTATCAGGATTTCGAGGAATGATGCGATGGATGACATCTAGAAAAAAATTGGGCTATCAAATTATGGCCCAAAGTGGCCCTCTTTGTTTGGCTTGTAGTCAGAGGAAGGACCCTCACTTGTGAAAAATTGCAAAAGCAGGGAATTATTGGACCGTCCCAATGTTGTCTGTGTTATCAAGTGGAGGAGACGATGGGTCACTTGATGGACAGCTACCCTTTTACCACTGCAATTTTGGATAAGGGAGTGATGATGTTCAGATGGAGCGACATGAATCGGGGCCAACCCTCCCAGACCATAAGAGAATGGATCCCAAGAGCCTTAAAAAATCCCATTATTAGAACCATCTGGGATGCTTTTTCGGGCATGGCCATGTGGTGTGTTTGGAAGGAAAGGAATGCTAGGATATTTAGAGACCAGTGCAAAGACATGGAGGTGGTATGGAACGCGGTGCAAGACAACCTGTTATCTTCTATTAGGTGCATGCAGTGGCACAAACAGGATAAGATTTTCCCGAGGGAAGAAGTCTAGATCACAAAGAACTAGGGGATGAATAGGTCATTGATTGCTGCTCTGCATTATCGGGACAAACTGTGCATCCCCTCTAGCCTAACAATTTGGTCAGTTCCTTCTCCTAGTGTTTTCAAACTGAATTTCGATGGTGCGTCTCGTGGCAACCCAGGTCCGGCTGGTTTTGGTGCCCTTTGTCGTGATCAAGAGGGCGAGATCAAGATGGTTTTCATGGGAGTTATAGGACAGGATACAAACAATTTGGCTGAGCTGGAAGGCCTCATTCGAGGCTCAGAAGTGTTGATCAGTGGGGGGTTCCTTTCGATGATAATCGAAGGTGATTCCAACACTCTCATCACAGTGTCTATGCGACTTCTGAATGGACAAATGATGGAGAAGATCTCTCCTAGTTGGAACCTAGCGTACAGACTGGAACGACTGCATGTCCTTCTCCATGTGCACACCACCATCTCTTTTCACCACGCTAGAAGGGAGGCCAACAAGGTTGTTGACTGTTTAGCGAACGCTGGCATGGAGTCCAGAGTCGGCTTCTGATGTGACAGGCTAGATGGTAAAGAAGGGGAGGACTGGGCCCAGTAATGTAGCCACCTGGCTGCTAGGGATCTCTCTGGGGTAATACAGATGGACGATCAAATGGAAGGGAGGACAGATGGAGTAAGATGGCATGAACATGCCTACACGTGGCCAACCTAATGCAAAAGGGGACCATTGGCATTAATGCTTGTCGGCTCTGGAGCTGTTACTACTCCATTATTTCGTTTCTCATTGTTGGCTCTGCCACGCTTAGCACTGAGCGAGAGGACCATCGACTGGACAAGGTTCATTATCTCTGTAGGATGGGGGCTCTCGATCTCATGATGGGAATGACGTAGGTAATGGTCAAGGATGGGAATGCTCCCACGAGTGTTCATCTATTTTATTCCGACGATTTTGGTATTTTCCATGACGAGTTAGGATCCAGAAAGAGTAGGACCGTGTATTTGTATTTTGTCTTGCACCATGTGTTAGAGTTTGGTCCTGTTAGGGTGCTCCATCTTTGCCTATCTGGTCCCCGCAGTATTTTCCAATGGCCCCCAAGAGGTAGTTCGGAGGGGAGGTTGGATCTGGGGAGGCATCTGGCTTATCATCGGTTAAGGGGAAACCTGTCAAATGCTAGACGCATCAAGCAACCTGTGCTCAGCTCCAAGCTCAGGAGGAGGCAGAACTCTACAAAGAACATGTTCCACTCAGTATCAGGCTTGAGGTTGAAAGGGTGGTCAAGGGACTTTAGGCAGAGGATAAATCCATGCCCCGGGAGAATCTTCATGTGGAAGTTGCAAACTGGGTCTTGGACCCAGGAAACACTACTGGACGTGCCTCAGCATATGATCGAATGCTCATGATGTATTGGGTTACGATCCATTTGGTTGGGAATTCTGCAATGATGCAGGAGGCCAAGAGAGATGGCGATATGGAACCCATGCCATTATAGAAGGAGCATAACTTAGAATGCACCAGAAGCTTGACATCCTCGCTACTCGTTTGGGCTTTCTGTTCCACCCTGTGGATCACCGAGCCATGGAGATAGCCAGACCGCGGGAGCGGACCATCCGAAGTGGCATGGCGGACGAAGGAGGACCAATGGAGGTTTGGAACATGGCTGGACCCATGAATTCTACATCCATGCTTATGTCTAGCTCGTAGCAACCAGCTGCCAGAAGCCCATCAGTAGCAATATTGTGTTGGAGCTCCCTCCCCTTTGGTCGGATATGATTTCTCTTACCAATCTGTGCTTTTTCCTGGTTTTCTCTTCTGTTATTGTATCTCTGGTGTTATTTAGTTTAGATAGATGTAGCTCATATGTGATTAGGCACTATGTTGTCAATTGGGGTCTAGGTGGCAACAGGTCCCTCAAGGCGTCAATTTTGATGTGGGTGGGAAATCAATGTAACAGGATCGGGACCCATAGTAGGAACAGAGATATTAGGGGGTGCATGAGGGTTTGGGAAAACTCTGTATTTTTTTGGCAAATCAGTTTTGGTCAAGTCCCATATTGGTTCCCGCAGGACTGGACTAAGGCCTCCCTGTTTTTGGGCCGACTCTAGTTGTATCATGCTCTGTAATTTGG
The DNA here is from genome assembly GCA_001517045.1 of Pseudotsuga menziesii. Classification (NCBI taxonomy): domain Eukaryota; kingdom Viridiplantae; phylum Streptophyta; class Pinopsida; order Pinales; family Pinaceae; genus Pseudotsuga; species Pseudotsuga menziesii. Next base: position 13,257 of record LPNX010813208.1, on the reverse strand, counting down.
CTTCTGTATAGTAATGCATGTTTTATTTACAAAAAAAAATAAAAAATATTAAACTAGTATACTATTGGTATATATATATAT
>LPNX010813169.1:71932-89562 GCA_001517045.1 Pseudotsuga menziesii | reverse complement strand
TCACACTGCATTTTATGTAGATCATGCTCATATATTTATTTTTTTAAAATTATTAATGGAAGATTAAATTACTCTACGTGGACACGAGCCACTTATTAGCGTCTTCAAATTTTTAAGGTCACACAGTTCATTAAATGAAAAAATTCACACATTAAATGACATCGGAATATTTTTAAAAAAATATCACTATGAAGCCAACATAATATTCTACAATTTGTTTTCTTACTGCAAGTCAAAATTCACATGGCATATATGCGTTTTGAGGGCTTCTATCTAGCACATGAGTAAAAAATCAGGTTTTCATCGCCAAATTTGGCCAAAAAGTGTTACCCATCTTCATGGAATCACCCTCCCATATGTAGGGAAGAATGATCCTTACATTATACAATGAATGAGTTCTCAAACTCTGGGCCACTAACTACTTTTAAACATTTAACATATTCATCCTTTAGATATATATTTTATGTGTTCTGATGCTTTAGTGTTTAGCTACACTATTATGATGGAGAACTTGCTTTGAGAACTAAAGGAGAACTACCAGTATGAATTCATCCACAGTGGCCAAGCCACATACTTCATATCCAGAGACACATAACAACATGGAGTTTGTCATACATAAGGGTCACAATGGGGAAAAGGATATTAAATCTCACAAGCCACAATCACTCTAAGTAATGGGACCAAATCAAAGGTGGATGGTCTGGATGGATGGGGACAAGTGACATGGAACCAACATAACACCAATGTTTATAATTTGTACTAGCATTGCATGAGCAAGATTATTCACCTCAAATTCCTTGATTAGTCATAAGACAAGTTGAAGCAACAATAGATATAAGTATCGGTCACCATAATCATCCTAACATGATAAGCATAGGTATCTGACATACATCATAGAGAAAAATCAAACCCAAATATACATGTCTCCAACCAATAAGTCCCTCTATAACTCTCTGTACCAACTTTGATCCACTGCTCTGCTAAAATGAACTAGATGATCAACAAAAGCATCTCAATGGACTCCTGGATCTCAATCATGGAAAGGAACATCTAATGAACAAGAATTTGAAGTGAAATGAAGCTGTAAAGATCCATGTTGATGCCCCATGTAAAAATTAGCCCAGAATAGAACAAGAGACATCTCTACATACTACATCATGGAATCCTAGATTCAAATGTATATGTGATAACATCTGGCACCAAATGGGACAAGTTCTCTAATGAAGAGAGTGCTTGAGAACATCAAATCTCTAGTCCGAAACACCATCAACAACAAGCAATCCAACACATCCTAGTGCATCCAACATTCTGCTTCATTACCAAGTATTAACCTATAACCTACACACATGGAAGCAAGAAATACCAGAGCAGCATGTATGGGAAATATATATGCATAAAACAATATGACACGAAATAAATGATGAAAGTAAAATGGTGAAACATAAATTCTAATCTACTAAATTTAAATGCAAAATGAGAAACATAGAAATTAGAAGACTCATGCATTAAGAAGATAGAAGATATACTCAAACTATTGCTCAAAGAGCGTATTCTATCCTCTCTACTCTAATTGATGGCGAAAAGATGATGTGCTAAGTCAAGTCAAGGACATAGTCCCTTAAATGAAGCTTATGTATAGGATTTTTGAAATTGTGACCATATTTAGTAGACAAGAATTACACGTTGCCTCCAAATCATTCTACTATTAGTGGTCTCGTCCAAAGGTCTCGTGATTGTCTTAAAATATAATTAAAAGCACAATTCTCAACAATCATCTCATCACCATAGGAATACCTATGTTGGTTAATAATGAGGAAATTATTGGAATATCATGGGTAGGTATAATGGATTCATTAAAGTTTCCTCTAGAACAGGGTAAAGGAATTTTCCTACTTCCTCCAGCTATAACATTAACACGTGGAGGACCCCTGTCAATAGGAAGGGAAATTCTTCCTACTAAAATATCTGGTATGCCCCTTCCAGGATCATTGGGTTGACTCTCAACCTCCTCTGGGTGTGTTGATACTAGTTCTTTAACCGTTTCCACAACAGTCCAAAAATCTCTAAACACGTCACCAATATTAGCTTCAATGGGAGATACAATATCAGAATGATCCACTAGCTTACTAGATCCCTCTCCATGGGGAATAGCAATGTTTCCTTTTCTAGAGGCTTTCGATAAGTTTCTTTCAACTACCTCTTCCAAATATGTCAAAGGCACAATAGGAATGTGAGATGCATCAAATTGTTCATTTAGAGGACTCTCAAGAGGTAACAAAAACATGGAAAATGAGAAACTAGTGGGTAGTGAAAATTACTTAGGTTTGCTCCTTGATATGGGGGTCCATGTTGATTAATTAATTTAGATTGATCACCAAAAGAAGCTTGATTTTCATTTTCCACTACAATGGGAAAAATGTTGGCTTGAAAAGTAAGAAAATTATTTAGGGAAAATTCCTCCCCAAAAACATCATTAATTAGAACATCCTCTTCCCAAATTTGATTGACCAGATTTAACATTTCATGATTTATGTTATCTCTCAGATCCTTCAAAGGCAAGTTCAAGGGATTCAATAGATAAATTGTTATGATGATTATAAGAATGATTAACATTAATATCCATAATTTCCCCAATCAATTGTTGATGAATAAGCTCTTGTCTAAACCTAACATCATATTTATCCTTAGAGTCATAACTACCTACTCCCATAAATAAAACAAACGTATAATTATCTTTCTTTCTTGCCACCTTTATTCTTTCAACACCCAGATTATCTTTCCCATAAGTATTCTTCAATCAGTCTTCGTAGGTTTCAAGATATCCATTGATAAATGGTTACCTACAAATTCTTATTAAATTGCCATCAGAATTAGGTATGCAAGCGTATGATAAATCCATCATTAAGTATCCACCTAAACCAACAGCCCATTTCCTAGATAGAAACATGTCGTATACAAGAGGAATATCAATCACTACTACCTCCATCATGGTATTTAGATGAGGGAAAGGAAACAACTCATCCTTTAAATTTTTTATTAGGACATATGCTTGGACACTCCTGGAATTAGTTCCACAAACATTTCCATAAGGACGAGTGATTTCTAATCCCATTTCTTTCATAATGCTCAGAGGCATAACATTCATAGCAGCTCCGGAGTCTAACATATAATTATAGAGTAAGAGGTTGATTTGTAATGTGATATAGAATGGAGGATGTCCTCCACTCTTCCTCTCATATACAACATTGTGAATATATATAGGAGGATCTACCTCTAACTCTCGACCTATAACACTGAATTTGACAAGACTCATAAACAATCTCAAGCGCATTAACCACTAGGATATTATCAAAACATTATTGAACTTGATCTTGGACAGATGATAGATTTACTAATTCACCAAGGGACACATTTTGCATAACCTTATCCAATTCATGTTCTATATGTATCTATAGGTCATAGTCACAAATATCTTGTTCTTCCAAAGTTTTATGCTTATCTAGGAAAGGTGTTATGTTATTCTCTTTATTTCTACATTGGTAAAACTGAGTGGCAGGTTGTGTTGTTGTGCACACCAACTCTTCTTCTTCTTCCCAATATTCTTCTTCCAGCAAGATTCTACCAAAATACTTCTCCTTAGTGAAATATTCAACTAATTTAATGTCTTGATCGTCAGGGTCAATTATATCAAGCTCTTCTTCAAGTTCCTCACATATGTTCACATTTCTTCCCTCAATTGGCTCATTTGTTCTTGGGTTTTTCCTATTTTCATCTCCAGACCCTCTTTGATTGTTCCAATAAGTTCTTGAGACATAGGAATTTATGTTTTTTCTTGATCCCTAGTCCTTTCTATGTCCTTTGTGAATAGTGTGAGGGTTTTCATCATTTCAAACATCGCCTCAAGAGTGGGTTTCTCCTCGGTGATAGGTTCCTTATCTTTCCTGTTTTTTGGTGTATTCCTGTTATGGATGCGATCGATATCTTGGGTGTTTACTCATCGTATGAATATAACAAAGGATTTTGGATGTCACTTGTTTCTTCTATGTTAGATTCCTTGCTGTCTAACTTTACTTCCTCTTTTGCTTCACATTAATATAGGTGTTGGCACAATCCCAGCCAACAAAACCAGTTGACAAGGGTTCTTGCTTTGTCCACGGGCCCAGACAGGTTTTACCCTAGCTAACAACACCCATGAAGTGGATGAAATTTCATGTGAGACGTTCAAGGGAGAGTTGACGGAACCAAGTTTCTGTAGAATAGAAGAGGACTATGTGCATTGACAACAGTTTATCAATTTATTCAATAGACCTAAACAATTACTAAATTATTCATAGGACCATTCATCATTACTCTTAACAAACCACATGATTCATTCACAACTAACATAACCATACTGTGGCACGAAAAGATCTAGAAAGATAACACCATTTGGAAGCAGGAAACATCACATCATAGATCCATGTCACAAACATTCACCATTGGATTGCATAAATAGTAAGATAGCAAAAGACCAAAGGGAAACCTCAATTCAGAACAACTTCCATCTTGTCATATTACTTCTATGCAATGATCCACATATTCAAAAAAGTTCACAATTCAAAAAGTTCAAATCAAAAATCTCTTTCCAGAATCTCACCTCTATCTCTCCAAAAACTCCCCTCAAAACTTGTAATTCTACTTCTACTTATAGGCTTGCACCCTTACATTCAAGGTCCACTTCTAACTAAATATTAACTAGTTCTTAACTGAATCTAGAAAATAATGACGAATATCCAAAGAATATGTTCATAATACAAAAATGTGACACTAAATATGCAAAATAGTATATTCTTCGCATGCACGCCATTTTCCACTTGTGTGCTGTCTTTTGTTCTTACGCAGCACTCATGATGGCGTGCAAACAATGTGTCCAAAACCCCTACCAGTAGGCCCCCAACACAATTTTGTGGCTCTCCCTCGAGCCACGTTAGGTGGACATGGTGTGCTCATTGATCTTCAGTGTAAATTCTGCATAGTGTTGAGTGATCTCCTTCACTTGTGCTTGAATTCTCTCAGCAATGTCTTGACTTCCAAATAAATATTATCACAATGGATAGTCAATTATATTTTCAAGGACTTCTTTCCTTCCTTACTGCACATCCTATAGTGCAGAAACTTCCTTCACATACATTTGGGCTCAAATCTCTTGGAACTCATCAAGTTGATCATTTCTCTTCCTTTGGTCCTCCTGAGCCTTCCCTACCCACTGCTGCAACTCTCGGAGCTCGGCTGACCATGTAATTGAAATGACTGGCAGCATTGTTTGCAAGGCAGTCTTCAGGGTTGCTAGTTGTTCTTCCGCTTCTCGCAATTGCTTGGTCAGTTCTTCTGACTGTGTGTCTTGGATGATACTGAAGCAAAACTCCATCGTCGCTTCAGTGACCTTTTTGGATTCCTACTTCAACTCTTCAAGTTGCACCATCACTTCCTCTAATAAATTTGCTCAGAAGATGTGTCTTGTTAGGCCAGAGAATTCGAAATGTTGTTGTCCTTCTGTAACTACACAATAATTTCCTTAAGTTTCTTTGCTTTTGCAACTGCATCTAGGTCCATGGTGTTCTCACTGGTCTTCTTACAAGCAGCCACAAATGTTGCTTCTACTTGTACTCGACTGTCGAAAATATGGGACTTTTCAACAATGAGATGATATGTCTCCTTCTTGAGCTTGGTAATCTCCTCAGTAGTCTTCCTCTTCAATTCTTCTTATGCTTTTCTCAGTGCTTCTATCTCCTACACTTTTTTTTACATTAGCTTCTCCTTAGGACTCTGTAGTGCATCAAATTCCTTCTATACCACCTCTACTTTCTCCTGTGATGGTAAAAATTGATTGTTAATCTCTATGTGCATGTCCACCAACTCTTGGTTAGCACTGTGCTACAAGTATACCAATGTCGTGGTAGACAACCTTTTGATATCCATTGTCATGTGCTATAACTGTTGTAGGGATGTTTTCAGGTCCTCACTTATAGTGTCAATCATAGTCGAGATAATTTGAACATTCCTAGCCCGGGTCTCACTGCTGATTGACATGATTTCCTGCATAGTCATACTCTTTGGTGCTCTCTTTGAAACAATGTCATATACATAATCTATTTTGGATCTTACCTCAACAAATCCTTCATGTGTTGACCTCCTCATATCCTTGGTGGTCTCATCTATTGCATTGTTGACAGCCTTAACGAGTCCGTTTAATTGTGCCTCCATAGCTAACCTAGTGCTACTGCTTGCAGCCTGATCCATGTGCCTCCTTGTTCTCAGTTCCTTGAGTATCCATCATGCCTCTAGGTCAATAGGTGTCTCTGTTGATGTTTCTTCATTATATTGTTGGTCATATTTGCTCTTAGGCTCAACAAATGCATCCGCTGAGGGTTTTATTGACACTTCTGCGATACTGACATGTTCTCGCCATTCCACAGGCCAATTGTTAATCATTGCCTCCAGTGTTGCATCAGTCATCTTGTACCGCATTGGAAACCATTGCTTGGCGAGGTCCCACCACACATTAACATGAATAGCATGGGGTCCAATTGTGAAACGAGCAATCCTCTTATACTTTGTTGCAACTTCCTCCATCAATATTGGAACTTTTTTCGCTGCTGCCTGCAGTGCTTCCCAGTAGATCCAAAATTGGATCAAACAGTCCACCATTCTATCTACTTCTTTGACCCACCATAAATTCTAATATTTTGCACCCTTGCATACCTCCATGGCTTTGACGTCCATCCCTTGGTAATCATCTAGCTCCATCCAAGCCACTAATGCAATAAAAATGAGGATCCAACTGTATGTGAATGGTCTTTCACCCACGTGTGCAACCACAACGTCCTCTGCTAACTGGTTCAGAAGAAAAAGGGACCAATTCATTTGCATTCCTTGGGCACACAACTCAGCACATGCAATCATCCTATAATTACATTGACCCAGGCGATTCTTCCTTACAATTTTATTGGCCAAAATCCTGGTGCCAATATGCACCGTTTGATCACAGATACTATCAATGTGATATGCCCTCTCGTCGCGCTCTAGAGCATAGCACTTCTTCAAAGTCATTTCCAACTTCTGCTCATTATCTTTGTCACATATATATTGGGAGGGGTCTAGCCCATCCTTGGGTAGCCCTGTTATCTAAAAAATCAACCCCAGTGTGATTTCAATTAGCTCATCTAACCATAAAAACCCACCATGGAAGCATGTCAAAAGCTACTTTACGCATGCATTTGCTTTTGTTGACCACCCAAAGTGCAGCATATTGATCATCCCAAGTAATCTGGCTCTAGCCATCCTACTCGCCCAGTTATTCAGGATGCACTCTATTGGCCCACCTTCTACTTCTACCATTGATACATATGGGTCCTTCATAATGTCCTCGAGGGAAACCCGATCGTGGTATTCATATTTCATTTGCATCAGCACACACATGATGTCAACAGTGCATACCATCCCTTTTGGGAGCGATGACATCCATATTTGATACTTTTGATTCTTTGTGGGCCTTTGGGTCCTCGTACCAGGCCGAGTAGAAGGAATACATCCAGGGATGTCCTTGACAGACACTCCTGCTCTAGTTGTAGGATCCACCCCTCATGAGCTTGATGTCCCCGTATGTGCAGTGTCTTCTTCTTGCGCCTTTGTAGATGTTCTAGTTCGTCGCTTCTTTGGTACTGGAGAACTAGTATTCTGTGCCTTCCTCTTCGACAATCCACCTTTCATACTGGCTACTTCTTCCATAATTGTGACTAGTTTGTTTGGTGAATCTCTCTCATTGGAAATATCTATAGTATATGGTTTATTCTACATGCTGCACTAATTCCTATCAATACTTAGTAATCAAGCACCTTTGCTGGACTTTTTCAGTCTCCTCACTCTTCTCAACCTTCCGCAACAATTCTCTCTACAACTTGGCATCTCTGGAACTCAACTTAAGTTTGCATAATGGTGTCTTCCAACCATGTGGAAATTGTTATTATGGTGTCACATCTACTCCTATGCATCATTACCAAATCAATGGGATCATCATGCCAAATCATGCATTAACTATATGAATCCACTGTCGATTCTGCCAACCCAATGGGAAGATCCGCCATCATTACACGTCACTTCTACAAGCGCCGTCAGTTAACTACTTTTGAGTGTCTTCATTTATTATTTATTTGACATCTTCTCGCAGTTTTCCAACTTTTGTAGCATGACCTCCTAACGCGTAACTAACTGCTACTCTTGCGTAACCACTTCTTCTTGGTGTGCCTTGCTTTCATACATGATCATTTTTTTTTTCTGGCGCAATGCCTTAAGCATTGCGCGGTTTTGGACCTATCCTATAGGGCTTCAGGTGGCTACCATTCGTAAGCTTTGGTAGCATTTCTCCATCTAACTATTATAGTTGAACTGCACCTCTAGAAGTAATATAGTTAACAATGTATGGACCTAACCAGTGCATCTATAACATACCTGGATGCTTCATGAACTTGCTGTTGTATAAGAGCACCAAATATCCTTGCTGAAACTATTTATTCTTTAGGTGGTGATTTATTCATCAACACTACGCCCATCCATTAATCATCTTCTTATGGGTCACCCACCAGCGTGCTAGAGTAGCTTTAGTGCTTCCTCCAAAGCCAAAAATTGCTGAGGTTTTGATACCTTCTCTTCAAACTCCATTAAGAACGTGAGCAACTCGGGCAGTCCCTCATATATTGGTAATTCGATAGACTTAGTCACGACATGGCACAACGACTGCATGATCATACCACACTTCTTAAATCTAGATCATCACTCGATCTGGATCATCATCACTGAATCTAGATCATCACTCGATCTTGATCATCATCACTGAATCTAGATCATCACTCGATATGGATCATCATCACTGTTGGATCTGGATCCTCGGATTCATCATAACTGGATCTGGATGATAGCTTGATCTAGATCTCACCTAGTCATCATCATGTGTGTGCTATCTCATGATTCTTCTCGTCATAGGAAGTTCTACAGAGCCAGCCCTTGTTCATGCTGGTTGTAGGCCTAGCCATCATGTAGGTCTTCTCCCAGCACTTACATCTAACCTACTCGTCAGAAAAGCACGCCCAGCACTCACATCTAATTATGTAGGAACCAATCCTATAATCATATTAGAAAGGCCCAGCACTCACATTCACCAGCATGGTAGGCACATCTACTACCATCTGTGAAATGGCTTTGCACTCACATCCATCAGTATGATAGGTACAAACTACTATCATCTGTGGAAAGGCACTGTACTCACATCCATCAGCATGGTAGGCACATCTACTACCATCTGAGGAAAGGCACTGCACTCACATCCACCAGCATGGTAGGAACATCTACTACCATATGTGGAAAGGCACTGCACTCACATCCACCAGCATGATAGGCACATCTACTATCATCTGTGGAATGGCACTACACTTACAATCACCAGCATGATAGGTACATCTACTATCATCTGTCAAAAGGCACAAAACTCACATCCATCCAGGTGGGAACACATCCTGCTCACAATGATGGAAGGGCTTGCACTCATATCTGATCTTGTAGGAACCAATCCTACATTCATATCAGAATGGCCCCTAGTCCTCGACTGAGCTACCAAGTAACTGATCAGGTGCCTCCATTCTCAGAATGGCAGTTGCACTTATATCCGACCTGCTCGTCAGAATGGCCAACACTCAAATATGACATGGAAGGAATTTAATCCTTTAGCCATGACAGAATGGTTCAGCCCTTATATCTGATCAAGTGGGAACACATCCCTCTATCACATCAGAATGGCTACTTAGTCCTAGACTGAGTGTTCCTAGTAACTGACCAGGTGCCTCCATTCCTAGAATGGCAATTGCCCTTACATCTGTCCTACTCGACAGAATGGCTAGCACTCATATCTGACATGGAAGGGAGAAACCCTATCACCATGATAGAATGGCTCAGCCCTTATATCTGACCTACTCGTCAGAATGGCTATGGATCTCAGCACTCATATCTGACATCGAAGGAACTAAATCCTCTCACCATGACAGAATGGCTCAGTCGTTACATCTGACCTTCTCGTCAGAATTTCTTTGGGACTCATCACTTTCCCTTGGAGAAAACCTCGATCTGGAGAACACCAAGCTTCTCTCTGGAGTACTCGAACTTTAGCCTAGCCAATGGCTTCATCAATACATCAGCTATCTGTTCCTTCGTCGCAACATATTGGAGCTTCACTTCTCCCTTCTACACCATATCCCTGATATAGTGATACTTGATCTCGATATGCTTAGACTTGTCATGGAACACTGGATTCTCTGACAATTTCACACAACTGTGGTTGTCACAATGTATACAAGTAGCATCCAACTGGAGATCAAATATATTAGATAGTAGCTTTCATAGCCATACTACCTCACAACTAGCTGAATAAGCTGCGACATTGTGGAAATTGAACCCAGTGATAGATTAATTTTACTCACAACAATTAACAATTGATCATGCAAAATCACTCACAAAAGAGACTGAAATTGGAGCTGAACACTAAACTATATTAAATCAATGTACAATAGCCAACCCTATAACATAATAGGTTTCTAAATAAATAAAATACATCAGGGATTCGAATGCATGAGGAGCAATTCGAATCTAGCATCAAGCAGGCTTACTAAAATTAAGCAAATCCCCCATAGGTGTAAAAAGCTGATCCCAAATCTGTCATGGAGCTCACGAATTAGAAAAATGGCTTAGGAAAGCTAAAGAGTGATCGAATGACAACTCATACATGCTTTTCCAAGGAGAAAATAGTGGAGGATGAAGAGGACAAAAAACTAATTCACCTCACCTTGTCTAGCTTTTCCATTTGCCTTAAAACACTGAAAAAGCAAGCAATAAAGCAGAAAAAGCAGAAGGGCACCTAAGAGGCCAGGAATAAAGAAGAATTGATTCCTTGAGGTTTTACAAGTGCTACATGAGTCAAATAAGGCAATTTTGACCACTATGGATAGGTAAAAGACAACTTGCACAAGGTGGGGCACATGAACTAGGCAAATAAGACAAAAATAATTAAATTAATGTCTAAGGTAGTAAACTATGGGTTGATTATTCTAACACCCCCCATTAAGCATCACTTATGAGTAATATATCAGAAAATTATAGGGCCTAGAAACAAGGCTTAGTCACCCTTTTACATACTGCATGTCCATACAACCAAGGAAAGAGGCAAAAACCACATGGGAAAATCCTCCCTTAAACATGGACTGTAAAACAAAATTTTGGAATCTTGTCTTCACTCATGCTTCACAGCATGATTAAGAATCCCCAGCAGTTATTTGAGATTGCTGAAGGTCTTCTCACAAAATGCTTTGGTGAAGATATCAGCTACTTGTTCCGATGAAGAACAGAAGAGTAGGTGAATGGTGCCATCATGCACAAGCTCTCTGATGTAGTGCATATGGATATCAATGTGTTTGGTTCTTTGCTTCTGAATTGGATCTTTGTAGATTTGAATGGTACTCTAGTTATCACAGTAGATGGTAGTTGAGTACTCTGATTCGAAGCCACACTCTCCAAGTAAACCCTGCAACCATAAACATTGAGTTGCTGCATTAACAACTCCTTTGTACTCTGCTTCTGTAGATGAGAGTGCAATGGCACTCTGTTTCTTGCTTGACCAGCTGATTGGCCCTTCTGCAAGCATGAACAAATATCCTGATGTGGAATTTATGTCTGTGCTATCACCTGCCCAATCACTGTCAGTAAATCCAATCAAATCAAGATCAGATTTTGCTTTGTAGAAGATCCCATGTGTCCTTGTTCCCTGAACAAAGTTAAGGATCCTTTTGGATGCTTTCCAATGGATCTCATCAGGCTGATCCATATATCTATAAGCCACACTTACTGCATAAGAAATATCAGGTCTAGTATGTGTCAGGTACAATAAACATCCAATCAATTTCCTATACAGTGTATTGTTTACCATAGGTGAAGAATCAGCTTCTTCCAGCTTCACTCCTGAAAGGAAAGGATTTTTGCTTGCTTTTCAATCCTTCATTTTGAATTTGTTCAGCAAGTCCAAGGCATATTTGTACTGGTGCACCTTGATTCCATCTTTGGTTTGAGAAATCTCAAGCCCGAAAAATTGACTTAAGAGCCCCAAATCTGTCATGGAGAAGGCTTGGTTCATAGCACCCTTTAAGGAAGCAATCTCATCCTTTGAGCTTCCTGTAATGAGGAGGTCATCAAAATATAACACAATGATCATTAATGAACCATTAACTAACTTCAAATAGACATTTGGATCTGATTTGCACTGAACAAAATTCAGTGATAGCAAGAAGCTATCGATCTTGGCATACCAAGCCCTGGGGGCTTGCTTTAGCCCATACAATGACTTTCTCAACCTGCACACAAGAGAAGGGTTAGTAGAAAAACCTTGAGGCTACTACATATATATCTCTTCAGTGAGATCTCCATTCAGGAAGGCACATTTTACATCCATGTGATGTACCTCCCATTTCCTTGAGGCTGCAATGGCTAAGGCTAGCCTAATGGAATCCATCTTTGCCACTGGGGAAAAGGTCTCATTGTAATCTATCCCATGAACCTGTGAGTAGACCTTGGCTACCAATCTGGCCTTGTACTTCAATGGTGAACCATCAGCAGCAAATTTGGTCTTGTAGACCCACTTACACTGGACTAACTTTCTCCCTTGGGGAAGATCCACTAGCTCCCATGTGCTGCTCTTCTGGAGTGAGCTGAACTCCTCCTTCATGGCTGTTTGCCATCTTGGATATCCCGCTACTTCTTCATATGTTTGAGGTTTATACTCCACCATAAAATATCATTTTTCAGCAAACATAGGATCCTTCATGCACAGACCACTCTCAAATTGAGATCTAGTCCTCCTTGGGTCATTGGGATCCCCAGCTAGCTCTCCTGCTGCATGTAGTGTCTTGGCTGCCCATTTTGGCCTTGTAGGGATGTTAGAGTTTGCAATAAACTCATCTCCATCAGAAAAATCAGAATCATCATGTTCAACAAACTCTTTACTTAAGTTCCTGAGGTTCAGGTGGAGAAGAGGCTTCTCCGACTTCCACTGCTGCAAGGGGTTCTTCTTCAAACTGAACACACCTTTCGATGAAGGATTTGTTTCTGATCAAATTTATCAGATTGTACCCTTTTGAATATTTAGAGTATCCAACAAAAAGACACTCTTGGCTTTGGGGCTGCAAAGCCTTCCTCTTCTCTGTTGGAATTCTCGCCCAAGCCTTTGAGCCAAAAATCCTGAAATGGGTCACATCTGGCTTGTGCCCACTGCATGATTCGAAGGGAGTCATACCATCAAGCTATTTATGAGGCACCATATTCTGAATATAGGCTGCACATTTGATAGCTTTGGCCTAGTACTTTGGTGGCAAAGTTTTGGCCTCCATCATGTATGTTGCCATCTCCGTCAGTGATCTGTTCTTCCTCTCAGCAACACCATTTTGCTGTGGTGTGTAAGGGATAGAATGTTGCATCTAAATACCTGCATTTGCAAAATAGTTAATAAACTCAAACTTGATATACTCACCACCATTTTCAGATCTGAGGACCTTGAGTTTCCTCCCAGACCGGTTCTCAACCAAATCCTTAAAGACTTTGAATAGGCCAAAAACTTAAGACTTGTGTTTCAGGAAGTAAACCCAGCAATACCTGGAAAAGTCATCAATAAAATTCAATGCATATTTTTACTGACTCATGGACATATGAGGGAATGGGCCAGCAACATCACTGTTTATTAGCTCGAGGGGTGCAGAGGTTCTCTCATGCCTAGCTCTCTCAAATTTGTGCTCTGGGTGTTTTCCTAGGATACAACCTTGGCAGACTCCTTTGGAAAATTTTATCTTGGGAAACCCTATGAACATCTCTTTTTCACTAAGATTAGAAATATATTTGTAGTTTAGGTGGCCAAATCTTTCATGCCAAAGCTTGCTTGCTTCATTAGCATGAATCAGAAGAGTAGAGGGGTTTGAGTAGGGTAGGAAGTGTGAGAACATGTATACCTTTTGAGCATGATTCACAACTCCTTTTGCAATGACTCTACCACTTGAGATCTCTGTGATCTCAACTTCATCAGGGGATAATATGACTTTCTTAGGAGACCCAGTGTGGGTCATCTGGTACACTGACAAGAGGTTGGAGGCAAGACCAGGAACATACAAGACATTGCTGAACTGACCATGATCAAGATCAATCCTCCCTTTGCCCAAACTTTCAGTGAGAGAGTAATCTCCTAGTACTATAGGTGGTCCTTCAGACATATCAAGTGAGGAGAATGCCTCCTTGGTCGAAACCATGTGTCTTGAAGCTCCAGAATCAATTATAAAACTAGGTGAGCTTGATGTGCTAGCAACCAATGCATGAACTCTCTCTCTGTCTTCTGAACTTGATCCTCCTTCTCTCTTCTTTGAGCTTTCTGGAAGGGAGATGCCATTCTTCTCCAGGAGTTGGGTCAGCATGTCTATTTGCTTCTTCATACAAGAGCTTTCAATGTGATTTCCCTTATTGCAGTATGCACACTTGTTCATTTCACCTTTGTTTTTCTTCTTATGGTAGTTCTTCTTGGAACCTTGTGGCTCCTCCAGAGACTGTTTCTTGTCTCTCTTTTGCTCAGGTGGCTATTTAGATTTATTTTTTCTTTTTGAATCCACCTTCAAATCTCCAGCAATCAGAGCTTGATCTTTGGATGGTTTGATGGTGCCCATCATCACCAGCTTGTCTTGTTGTTGTGTGAGAGATTCCATGAAATCTGCAAGGCTAGGCATCTTCCAGGTTCGAGCTGTCAGTTTTGTGGCATAGAAGGTCAAAACAAACACTGAATAGTCAGGGCCTAGCTTCGAGAGAATGGCCAGGACGAGCTGATCATCCTTATTTTCGATCCCACATTGTTTGAGCTGCAAAACAAGTGCTTTGAACTTGGAGAAATATAGCTACAGGGATTCAAAGCTATTTGGACTCAGAGAAATCAGCTCATTTTTTATTTGATGTCCCCTCATCTCATCTGTCTTTCCAAAAATATCAACAAGCTTCTCCCATACTTCATTTGGTGATGTCAATCCATCAATATGGAAAAGGAGGTCTCTGGAAATACTCAGACATAGGAGACCATAGGCCTCATCCCTCCTGTTGTGCCATTTTATCTTCTCTGCAGCTGCATTGGGCTCTGCTTCTGTTGTGTTGGAATATAATCCGTCGGGATTATATTACATGTAAATAGTGTAAATATATTCAGAATATGAATAGTCATGTAGGAATATGAATAGGCTGGTCGGAATCTCAACCACCGCCTGAAATGTATAAATGAATGCATTAGCATTGGAATAATATTGAATCCGGAGTTATACCTACAAGTGGTATCAGAGCTTGGCTATTTTCCTGCCATAACTCCTGGCTGCATTGCATGCCTACCATTCTACCTGTGGTATTAGAGCTTGGCTATTAGCCATAACTCTTGCCTCCTGCATTTCAGTCCTGGCATTCTGCTTGCCAGTCCATTGCCAGACTGCCTGCTCCGTCAGTCTGCCATTTGCATGCGTTTCTCCTTCGAGCCTACATACTTCATTGTGTGCGTTACTAGTCCAGGCCTGTGTTGTGCATTGAGAGCTGTGCTCAGCTTGTTGTGTGTGGGCCTTCTCCTTGTGTGGAGGTAGAACGATTTCTTGCCATATTAGATGTGGATTGCATAATACCTAACCCTAACCCTAATTCTGCATTCCTTGTGAAGTTGCGACCTATGATTGCAGTGAGACTGCGTTGAGAAAGAATACCAGCGTTGGAGGAGTCATGGGGGATGTCTGCGTGAAGTTGTATTTGAAGACCGGTGATTGAATATTGTTGGCTAAAGATTCACGCCTATCCCAAACTGCCTGACTGTGTTGATGGAATTTATAGGCTGCGTTGAAAGCTGTGTTGAGGTAGCGTTGAAGGCTGCGTTGGAGATATTCTGAGCCTGAGTGGAGATATTCTGCGTGGTATTGTGCGTGGAGTATGAGCCTGTGTGGAGAGTGAAATATGTTGTATGAGCCTGAATAGAGTGAGTTGATCTTACAAGCAAGTTTTATTTTTTCCAGACTGTTCCACACCACATGTACGATCTGTAAATTTAGGTTGACAACAAAGAAGAATCATGTTGCAAATGGCTCCAAAGATAGCGTTGATGATAGAGGAATTACTTATGGATATTGGGCATTAGTTTGGGTGCTACAAATTATTCATTTGTGTGTACCTGTGCGTTAATAGTCGATCCCTTTGGAAGTTGCAAACTTCCTCACATCACCTGTGATGATCCTTTTCAAAAATGATGTCTAGACAGCGTTGAAGACTGAACCCGTGAAGACCAGTGTGGAGGTTTCGACCCTTCCCGCGGCCTCTCATTTGTCCAAACTCAAACTTGTCTCATTGAAGACTGAAGATTGATATGGTGTGCATATATGTGTTGATATGGTGACTGATATATGCGTTGATATGGTGTGCATATATGCGTTGATATGGTGACTGATATATGCGTTGATATGGTGTGCATATATGCATTGATGCGTTGATATATGAATGATATTGTGACTGATATATGCGTTGATATATCCTACATATACTGATATATGTTGAAGCTGATGCCTGAAGACTGAGCCAGAACCTACATGGAGACCTGCATGGAGACCTGCCTGAAGACTGCGTGGACTGTCTGTATTGAAGACTGGTGACAGCTGTGAGATAGCTGCGTTGGAGATAGCGTGGACTGTAGCCTGTGTTGAGCTAGCTGCCTGCGTTGGTTAAGCTAGTTGCATGTGTTGAAGCTGATGCGTTTTGGGAATACACAAACCCTAATTTATGCCCTATCTTGTACGTGGAATCTTTCTAGAAATGGTCTGCATATATTGCTGTTTGAATTAAAAGAAGAGGCTCATGAATACTATGCATAGTGTTTTAGTACTATAAAATGTATATACATAGAAGTGTTTTCTTCTTTTTGACTTGAAGATGGATTTTGAGATTGAAGCTACGACCACACACTACATGAAAAGATTGTTGGCTGCAAATTGAAGCCATGATATGTTGCTGTTGCAAGTTAATTGTAGGCTGAAGGTAATAAGTTACACATTTTGCTGAGATTGTGACTGTTGGCATACAAAAACCCTTTTGTTTAACCTAATTCTTATACATGTTGTGCGTTCATCTAACCTAAATCTTATACATCTTGTGAGGACTGTATTGTAAAAAGTAGCAGAGACTTAGACCTGCCTTGAAGAATAAAGTCTGTGTGAAACAATTGTATTGAAGAAGCCTGTAAACTTGCATTGTATTCACCTTGGCAGAGATTGTAGACCTGCAAGGTTATTGTTTTTCTATTTCTCTTTGTCATATTAAGTTCATTCTTGTAATTTACACTAACAACTGTAAAATATGCAATCTTTGTCATCAATAGTTGGTGCCACTCTCTGTGGCAAAGGGAGAGGCAGAGGAAGAAGAAATTTCAGAGGCAGAGGGGGCAAAAACAAAAGATCAGATTTGCAGTGCAAGCATTGTGAAAAGACTGGGCACACATCAGATCAGTGTTGGGATTCATG
>LPNX010813169.1:37108-71569 GCA_001517045.1 Pseudotsuga menziesii | reverse complement strand
AAAGAGAAGAATAAATGTGATGCATGTATATTAGGGAAACATAGTAAGCTGCCATTCCATGAATCCAATTTCAGAGCAAGTAGGAAATTAGAACTAGTGAATTATGATTTATGTGGCCCAATGCCAACTCCTTCTGCAAATGGCAATAAGTATTTTATGACATTTGTTGATGACTACTCAAGAATGTGTTGGATTTACTATTTAAAGACAAAATCAAAAGCATTTCAAACATTCAAAGACTTTCATGCATTGCTAGAAAAACAAGCACAATCAAAAATTGGTACACTTCGTACTGATAATGGGAAAGAATACACTTCAAATGCTTTTGAAGATTATCTTCACCAACATGGAATTGCACATCAGACTACAGTTCGCTATAATCCTCAACAAAATGGTGTAGCAGAAAGAATGAATAGAACCATAATGAATATGGTTCGCTCAATGATGTTTTTCAAGAATGTAAAACTAATGTTTTGGGGTGATGCAATAAAATGTGCATCCTATTTGAGAAATAGAAGTCCCTCAAATGATCTTGATAACAAGACTCCACATGAAATGTGGTTTGGCCATCTCCCTTCAGTCAGGCATCTCAGAGTTTTTGGTTCCACCTGTTATGCCTTGATTCCAAAGGAGCAAAGAAACAAGCTTGGTGCTCGAAGCAGAAGATGCATTTTCCTGGGGTATGAAGAATACTCCAAGTCATACCGTCTGTATGATGAGGTAAACAAGAAATTTTTTATTTCCAGAGATGTCATTTTTCTTGAAACTAATAAAAATGACCAGTCCATTAAGAGACAGCTTGATCATTTGGAAATTTATCCTCATCCAAAGACATATTCTGAAAATGAATATGAAATTCCAAACCTTGAAGGGGGGATTCCTATTCTATATCAACCTTTGGAATTTCTATATGAAGCACCAACTCCCCCGCATGAAGAAGTTCCTGCTACTTCACTTGAACAAGAGGTTCAACTGGATGATGTGATTGAGAGAATTGAAAGACTCTCAATCAATGATGAAGCACCACCAGCTGATCAACCAGGACCATCACGGAAGATTCCTAAATGGGCCACAAGGACACTTGAAAGTGTCCATTCGGATGAAGTTGGAAAGATGGGAATGAGAAGTTCGAAAAGACATGAAGATGGAGGAGGAGCAGATAATTCAGGTGATGACATGGATGTATCATTTGATTGTGAATTTAATTTATTTGCTAACTTTGAACCAACTTCCTTTGAAGAAGCTTCTACTCGGGTTGAGTGGAAAGAAGCTATGCAGAATGAGTATGATGCACTCATGAAGAATGGAACTTGGAAGCTGGTTGACCCTCCAGTTGGAACCAAACCAATTGGTTGCAAGTGGGTGTACAAGAACAAATACAAATCAGATGGCTCACTTGACAAGCACAAAGCGAGGTTTGTAGCAAAAGGATATGCACATAAGGAAGGAATTTACTATGAAGAAACATTCTCTCCTACAACAAAATGGGCTACCATCCGTACCTTACTCTCTTTAGCTGCTCAAAAAGGGTGGAAAGTTCATCAGATGGATGTGAAGACTGCTTTCTTGAATGGAGACTTGAAAGAGAATGTCTTCATGTCTCAGCCAGAAGGCTTTATTGTGAAAGGAAAAGAACAAAAGGTATGCAAGCTTGTCAAATCCTTGTATGGCCTAAAACAAGCACCTCGTACATGGTATGAAAAGTTAACCGAGCATATTTTGAAGCTAAATTTCGAACATTTTGATCTTGATGATGCAACACTGTTTATAAAGAAAGTTGGAATATCTGTTGTGTATCTTGTGGTGTACATAGATGATCTTTTGATGACAGGGAACAATGAGAGCTATATAGCATCCATAAAGAAAGATTTGAAAAAGATCTTTGAAATGACATATATGGGACATCTCCACTATTACTTAGGAATTGAAGTCACTCAACATCCTAAGTACATATTCCTATCTCAGAAAAAATATGTTGGAGAACTACTAAACAAATTTTGTATGACAGAATGCAACCCTATATCTACTCCAATGGAACAGAAAATGAAGCTCACATCAAGCGAAGGAAAAGAATTTGAGGATACGACCAAGTATCGACAACTTGTAGGAAGTCTTATCTACCTTACAACAACTAGACCATATATTTCTTATGTTGTTGGCATACTTTCAAGGTTCACGCATAAACCTTGTGAAGGACACTGGTCAGCTACAAAAAGAGTTCTGAGATACTTGAAAGGGACTCAAGATGTTGGACTCAAGTACTCTAAAGTGGATGACTTCAAACTTATTGGGTACTCAGACTCAGATTTTGATGGCGATAAGGAGACAGGAGTATCAACTTCTGGATACACTATGAGTCTTAGATTAGTAGCCGTCTCATGGAGATCATGCAAACAATCAGTTCCAGCAGATTCAACAACAGAAGCAGAATATGTGGCTGCAGCTGAAGCAACGAAAGAAATAGTATGGCTCAGGAAGATACTTGAAGATTTGCAAGAAAAACAAGAGAACTCCACTCCATTATTGGTCGACAATACTTCTGCAATCAAGATGGCTAAGAATCCTATATTCCATGATTGAATTAAACATATCAACACAAAGTATCATTTGATTCGACATCATGTAGAGGCCAAGACATTCCATCTTCGACATTGTTCCACCAATGATCAAATTGTAGACATCTTCACCAAAGCACTTGGACGAGAAAACTTTGAAAGATTCAGAAACATGGTCGGACTTACAAACACCCCTTCGGATTAAGAGGGGGATTGTTGGAATATAATCCGTCGGTATTATATTACATGTAAATAGTGTAAATATATTCAGAATATGAATAGTCATGTAGGAATATGAATAGGCTGGTCGGAATCTCAACCACCGCCTGAAATGTATAAATGAATGCATTAGCATTGGAATAATATTGAATCGGGAGTTATACCTAACATGTTTCCATAGTCACCCTGTAGAGTCCTTTCGCTCTCAACAGTATCTCCATCTCTACTTTCCATTCAAAGAAATTGAAGGGAGTCAAGATAGTTTTCTGTGATTGATCCATAGCTTAGAAAATCTGTCCCGGCTGTCAGTAGAAGGCTCCCAGTCACTGATGTCGAACCTACAAAACAATTTTGAAGGAGAGAAATCGATCTACAATGGCTCTGATACCATGTGGAAATTGAACCCAGTGATAGATTAATTTTACTCACAACAATTAACAATTGATCATGCAAAATCACTCACAAAAGAGACTGAAATTGGAGCTGAACACTAAACTGTATTAAATCAGTGTACAATAACCAACCCTATAACATAATAGGTTTCTGAATAAATAAAATACATCAGGGATTTGAATGCATGAGGAGCAATTCGAATCTAGCATAAAGCAGGCTTACTAAAATTAAGCAAATCTCCCATAGGTGTAAAAAGTTGATCCCAAATCTGTCATGGAGCTCACGAATTAGCAAAATGGCTTAGGAAAGATAAAGAGTGATGGAATTAAAACTCATACATTCTTTTCCAAGGAGAAAAGAGTGGAGGATGAAGAGGACAAAAAACTAGTTCACCTCACCTAGTCTAGCTTTTCCATTTTCCTTAAAACACTGAAAAAGCAGGCAATAAAGCAGAAAAAGCAGAAGGGTGCCTAGGAGGCCAGGAATAAAGCATAATTGATTCCTTGAGGTTTCCCAAGCACTACATGAGTCAAATAAGGAAAGTTTGACCACTATGGATAGGTAAAAGACAACTTGCATAAGGTGGGACACATGAACTAGGAAAATAAGACAAAAATAATTAAATTAATGTCTAAGGTAGTAAACTATGGATTGATAATTCTAACAGACATAATGTGCTTCAGCTGTACTCAGTGCCACATAGGATTGCTTCCTGCTAAACCAAGAGATCACACCTGATCCCATACTGAAGCAACAACCTGAAGTGCTCTTCCTATCAATGGCACTGCCTGCCCAATCTGAATCAACATAACCCTCTAGGTTAATATTTTGATTCACATCGTACTTGATCCCATAATCAACTGTACCCTTCAGGTACCTTAGAATGTGCTTTATAGCAACCAAGTGAATGTCTTGGATCTATCAAGAATTGGCTCAAGGTGTTCATAGCAAAGCAAATGTCAGGTCTCGTGTTTGTCAAGTACATCAATGACCCAACTGTCTCAACTGTCTCTGATGAAGCATCACTCAATAGCTTCTGGTTCGATGCCATAGGTGTGGCCATAGCCTTGCAGTCCATCATCCCAAACCTATCCAGGATCTCTACTGCATACTTCCCTTGTCCAAGGAAGATTCCATCTGTACTCTGCCACACCTCCATACCTAGAAAGTAGTGCATCATCCCCAAGTCCTTCATTTCGAACTCAGCGGAAAGCTTTCTCTTCATATTAGCAATCAACCCATCTGTACCTGTCACAAATAGATCATCTACATATAGTAGAATCATCACTGGGTTTCCATACTCAACCTTGTAGTAAAGGTTGGAGTCTGCTTTACTCTTGGTAAAGCCTAAACTGGATAGAAAGCTGTCAATACTACCATACTATGTCGAACCTCAGGATCTTCTGTAGTCACTCCCTATGAAGCGGAGCATCATACTCCCTCTGTCTTCCGTACTCTATGCACTGAAACATTATGTACCAGAGTGACAAGTAGCTTCCTATGCTACTAATATTCTATGTGACCATCTAGTGTATAGACTTGCATCTTCAACCTTGTAGAAAAGGTTAAGATCTTCATCAAGCTCATCATGTATGTGTTATCCCATGGGTGTCTTCTAAACTCGTACAAGGCCTTATTTCATTTGCACACATGATTATGCATGTCATGTGAATTCACTTCACATGGCTGCAAATATCTCTTCTTAGTTTATGTCTTCTTTTCGTGAGAAGCCTCGTGCTACGAATCTTGCTTTGTATCCCACGATGTTTCCATCTACTAAATGATGGAACTACGAACTTCTCTTCAGGTCTTGATACTGCATCCTAGACATCATTCTTCTTGAACTGGTCTTCTTGGTTACTTATTCATAGTTGGAAGATTCTACATCAATGATGTCGCTGCATTCATCATATTATTCTTCATCTTGAGCTGTCGTCACTTGTTCTTCAGAACAAGTCTCATTCTTCTTTGCTTGCAGGCGATTATGTATGCGATGTTTCCTACAAGTCAAATGCATTTGTATGGTTAGAAAATTTTCATAAGGAATATTCATACTGGAAAATTCTTATGCATAAATATATGATCATGCAACTATTTTAGCCAATACAACATCCATCCATATCTCACGGAAACTTTCTAGATGCCTTCCATCTCTACCAGGACAACATTGAGATTGTGCACTAATCCAATATGTCAGCAAAGAGGTTTCATTCTAGATAAGTAGCAATGGAGAGTTGTATAGAACCATCAACTACTTACCCATCACATGCATATTAGTAGTATCTTGTCGTTAATGCAAACATCCTATCATGCATAATACATCAATTGAATATAAACAAATGCATAACAAAACAATAGCATGAAATGACAATTGAATACTTATCTTCATTTGTTTCGTGGGTAGACTCCTTCTTGAGCATTCAGCTTCATCGTCTTCTTCATTCATGATAGCAATTCTAAGGTGGATAAGAGGTGCTTCAAGAGTTGAGTTCTTCATATTCCTCATTGCTTGAGGGATATTCTTTGGATGGCAAGAGCTTGATCTTTAGTTTCTCCCATCTTCTCTTCTCTTCTTATGAGTTGAGCTTCTTCTTCTTCTCGAAGTCTACTGAAATTAATCACTTCCTTCTGGCACACATTCTTCAAATGAATGAATCCTATGATCCTGGGAGGCCATTCAAGGTGGACATCACCACTACTGCATTCTTCACTTCTTCTTTTACCGCTAGAAGTTGTTCTATGATTTGAGAGACCCTTGTAAAGTATGACTGCATGGTCTCTACATGGTCTATTTTCTCAAAGTCATATTCTGATTTATGTTCTTCCCTTGAAATAGCTTGGCTAAGGAATCAAACATCTTCGGTGTATTTGGGGAGACACTTGTAATACAAGTTGATTCATGACTAAATCAGCAATGATCTTCTTGGCCATGACCAAGTTCTTCTTGAGTAAGGCTTTCAGCCTCATCTCCCTCTGAAACTGGAACCTCTATACTCATGTAGGTGTCCAATCCATTTTCTTCAGAGAGATCATATAATTCTAGGCTTGGAAGTTGTCAACTTCACCAAGCTTATCATCAAGATGATGTGATATATCACTTTGAAATGAGAACCTCAAATGAAAATAACAAAGGATTAGATCTTACCGATTTGAGGTGTCTGTCCTGGTTCTGGAGCTAGCTAATCTAGGGTTTGTCACAGAAACCCTAATTTTAAAAAGTTGGAATCTGTCATATTTGATTGGATAGACAGATATATCTCTTCAAATGGAGCTGTCCAATGTACTCCTTTTTTGAAAACAGTGGAGGGAAGCTCCCGGAACAGGAAGCCCTGATTTTCCAATTTCTTCTGCATAAATTCCTGTTACTGTTTCTATGATATATCCGAAATTATGGCTCCTATATGTCTGAAATTTTGTACTGAGGTAACCTCGCATGTCCCTTATCCAACACCACATGTTTCATTATAATTTGTTTCACGATTTTTTATTTATGATCCTTTTCCCAAGGTTACCTGTTGCAAGACTGTTTAGAACAACGAAGTTGTATGGAAATCCACGTGTCACTAGTTGATCTTTTGAGTCTAATATTCAGACCACTGAAAGTACAGTCTGTTCCATTTCTAGACCATCTTCCATAATTCCATTTGGAATTCTGTATCCCAAGATATTGCAATTCTCCCCAGGTATCCTGTCTAGGGATGAATTCTGGAAGAGGCTGCAACCCTAAATTGGAGGGATCATATCTCCCAGAATATAGCGAATCTGACATTGAATTTTGGAAAAAATGTACATCAGGATTTTATCTTTGGCCCCTCCAATTTTCAGCTTTTGAGACTTCGCCAACCTCGGAATATAGCGAATGTACAAAAACTTAGTAGTTTTACTATTTAGGGTTTTTCTAGCTCGGGCCCAAACTAGGGTTTGACTTTCTCAGAGTTTCACCCAACCACATTTCTTGATCCAGGTCTCTAAAATTCTATTTTGATGAGGATAAAAATCCTATTCTAGGCTCACTCAAAAATTCATCTTATGTAGAAAGCCCTAATTTCCACATTGAAAATTGAAAATGCTCGAAATCAAATTCCGCTTCAACAGAAAGATGCGCCCTTCAATGGAAACTCATCCTAGCATGCTTTTGCTGATGGATTGTGGAGAGAGACCCAAAAAGTAAGAATCCATAGCTTCTATAGCTGTACAATGTCTTTTTCTCAGGTTAGCCCTGATACCATGTTAGTTTTTCATCATATAAGCTAGCATTATGATCTTAGGATCTTTTCACTTGGAGAATAACAAGCATAGCAATAAAACATAAGCACATCACAAGAGACAAGAGACACAAAGAGTTTTTTCTTGGGGAAACCATAAAGGAGAAAACCCCACAACTTCCTCAAAGATAGAATCAGCACCAAAACAGTAAGATGATCTCCCAACAGCAGCAGTCTCTCTCTCTCTCACTGAGAGAGCTTCTCCTCTCTCACTCATGCGCCCCAATGAGTGAGTGTGAGTGTTTCAAGTGAGATAAATAGAGAGGCTCACTCCCTATTTATATTCTTTCATTCACTTGAATTGCACTCCAACATGTCGGCCTCACTTAACAATTAATTACTAGAGCCGACATCTCTAGGAGTGTCTAATAACCCTAGTGCCCCACCACTTGTGGGGACTTTGCCTCCTCCGACCAATAGGAGGGTAACACAATGGTGGGGACTATTTCCTTGACTTAAAATGACTCACCTAGGGTCGAATTCACTAGGATAGTCTAATAACCCAAGGGTCCCACAACTATGGGGACTTTAACCCTTGACCAATAGGAGGGTTACCCACAATGACTTAACATGACTTTCTCATTATAGAAACTTCCTGATCGGAACATCGGGGCATGGCATGACTCAAATATATCCCGGAATAAACATCGGGTTACAATAGATAAGAAATATGGATGAATACATTCCAAAGTTACAATTACATCAACATGATCTCCAGAGCCTCACTCTATGTCGCGATCTTCTGCTGCATCAGCGGTTGCCGGATATGGGATACCAATGATGTGATGGACCATTATTTGTGTTGAACATCACTCATTTTGAAACTAAATCTTTCCATTAACGTCTTGAATCTTTGGTCAAAATCCCAGACAATTTCATTAGGAAATTAGTTAATGTCCTTTAACTTCGTAATGTACTTTGCTTTGGACATTGATTTTCTGAATTATTCAATGAGTCCCTTCCTAATTTCTTCCAATGTCTTTGGAGGGGTCCCCATAAGAACTTGTGTGAGTTTCATGTACCAATCCAGCACACGACCTCAAAAAGTGGCTACCAATTATCCCTTCTTGACATCATCATCTACAGTTTTTCTGACAGTCCATACTACCTCACATAAAAACAAATACTGCTGGAGATCGTCAGTCCTCTTCCCAAGGAACAAAGGTAACTTCATGTCGTCGGCCACCATTTTGGGCCTCCCTCCCACTGACATTGACCTACTACTAGAATGTTGCTGGCACACCAAAAAAGTCAACGTGGAACTTGTGGCTCTTCCTGAATGCGCAGTAGTGCGCGGAGGTGTGGGCACATTACTGTTGGGGTTTTATATTACCACTATCCTAGGCATATTTTGGTAATCCTCTTCATCCTTGTAGGGTCTCTTCATCCCGTGTGGTCTTCCTTCATGGTCTTGTGTTTCAATCGCAGTAGGACCTTCCCCTATCCTCTTCCTCTTCTCTTGTCGAAACCTTGCTCCTCCCCTCGTAAGACCACTTTCTTCCTTGGCTTCCCTCACAGTCTCATCAAAACTTGCACCCATCTACCCCTTATCTTTCCATTCATCTCTTGCCTTTCATCGCAGTATCCAAAGCCTCTGCACACCGTAGTTCTACTTCTCTAGGTGCATCTTCAGTATGCCTTTTTCACAGACAAGCATCTTAATTGACAATTGTAGAGACAACATAGATATATGGATCAATACGCAACTCACAAAAGAGATCACACAATTTACTGAGTAATTGAAGGATGAAACAGTGCAAAAATGGCTTGATACTATGAATGCTTTCATTAATCAAAAGTAATTAGATAATAATTACAATGAAGTAAAATGGCTAAATAGCCTCATGCAATTTGAATTGGTTTGACTCTACTTAACTGAATGGTTAACTGACCTTGTCTAAATCATTATCAAAGTTCATTGGAGTTCTAAATCACAACTCAAGTGTCTGATTCAGTGTTAACGAGTCTAACTAACTGAGGTAGGTGAGTAAATGTGCCTCACCTGCATGCAGCCATGCAATCCTAGTACCAACTGAGTAGAACTAAATGTAAGGGATTAGAAATGAATGTAACTAACTCCTAACTGAGCTTGACTAATCACCAACTCAACTCAACTAATGGAGGTTGGTATCAGCACTCCCAGTGGCTCCTAATTTGTAGGGATTGATCTAGGAGGATCCTAAACTGATGAATACAAGTGCAATCAGTGGCAGTAGGCCTTAATTAGTGTTCCCCACACTTTAGTAACTGGAACATGTGCCCCAATTAGGCCAAGTGGACCTAATGGTGCTAGTGACTAAAATAGACTCGAAGGACTCCTGATTTAGACATATGACCAAATTGGACAAGGGAGGATTAATAATCCTAACACCCCCCTGAATGCTAACTTGGAAAATCTGTGGGCCCTGGTAACTAAGACCATAGGTCACCCATTACATTAATTAAAGTAAAGTAACTTCCTAAAACAAGGAGCTGGGGCAAAAACCACATGGGAAAAATCCCCCCCCTCTAACTGAGCAAATAGAATAAGGATTCAAGTTTGAAAAAATTGAAAATGTTTTGTTGCAATCTCTGTGATGTAGCAAAGCAACATGCATGATGGTATGTGCACAGGTATCATGGGGCCTGGCATGTAGACTTTTCCATCTTCTTCCAAAATGATGATGGGAGGAAGGAGGAATGTAACCTTTGTCTCTTGATGGATGAAGAGGTGTATGATCAACTCTATTATTTTGAATGTAGTGAGACTTAGCCCTTTCCATGAGCATCTTATAGGGATACTATTGCATCTCTTTCAAGGATGTAACATTGCATGACATAGCGCAAGGGTCTTTACCTTTTGATTGTTAGATGAGTTTCCAGTCATCTTCCTAGCTTCCAGTTTGGAAGTAGGGACTTGATCTAGATCTGAATCACCCTGAATATCAATCTCATAAACTAATACAACTGGATTTGTAATACTAGTGGAAACTACAAAAGAAGTATATGGAATTTTCTTACTTTCCCTTGCAAGTGGCTGCTGACAGTGCACTGGTTTTGAAAATGGCATGAAGTGTGAGAACTGATATGCCTTGGATGCATGATTTGCAGCACCCTTCACTATGATGTTCCCAGTAGAGATATCTGTTATCTCCATTGATTCAAGACCAAATATGACTCACTTTGGAGATCCAGTATGAGTCATCTAGTATACAGATAACAAGTTTGCAGCTAGGGAGGGAGCATAAAACACATCTTTGAAATTTCATTTTTAAATCTTGATAGAGCCCTTCCATTTGGATTGAACTTTAGTGCTATTTCCCATCTAAATACTAGGACCATCAAAATACTGCAAGGAAGAGAATAATTCTCTTGACGCAGCCATATGATTGGAAGCTCCAGAATCAATGAGGAAGGAATTTGTTGTTGAGTATCTAGCCTTCAGTGCATGGCATATCTATTCATGTTCTTCAGTTTCTTCTCTATGTTCATCATTCCTTGCACTAGAAGGTACAGTAATGTTATGTTTCTTCAGAAGAAGAGACATCTCATCAATTTTTCTTCTCATACAGGTGCTTTCTGGATGAAAGCCCCTTCCACAGTAAGAACATAGTGTCTTTCCTTTTCCATTCCTCTTGCTTCTCTTCGAACCTAAAGGCTCTTTTGACTACTCTTTATCTATAGGAGACTCATCCTTTTGCTTCGTTTTATCATTTTCTACCTTAGGTCCTCCTGCAACCAATGCTTGATCTTTGGAAGATCGAATGATCTGCATTTGGATCAACTTATCATGCTCGTGAGTGAGAGATTCAATGAAGGAGTTAAGAGTAGGCATCTTCCAATTTGGAGCAAAAAGCTTCAAAAAATGAAATGTTGATACAAATAACAAATAGTTTGCACCAATTTTGGAGAGAATGGCAAGGATGAGTTGATAATCCTCATTCTCAACCTTGCACAGCTTCAATTGGAACACTAGATGCTTGAATTTTGTGAAGAATTCATTTCATGTTTAGAAATTGGCTGGATGGAGAGAGATCAACTCATTCTCCAGCTGATAGATCCTTAGATCATCCTGCTTTTCAAATAAGGAGGAAATCTTATCCCAAACCTCCTTGGGAGTCTTCAATCCATTGATGTGGAAGAGAATATCTTGAGAGATTGAGAGGCACAAGCATCTGTAGGATTCACCAAGCCTATTCCAGTACTATTCTTTGTCAACATAATGAATTGTCTCTTTCTTTGTATCCATTGTGAGTCTGAAGTGTCTCTTTGAGCGTAGCTACATCTCCATGTCCTCCTTCCACTGGAGATAGTTGAAAGGAGTCAGGAGCTCCATTGGAGGGGCCATCTAGAATGCAGTGGAGAAGACTGAGCTGCTGTAGTGAATGTTGTGAAGGAGATTGAGCTACTTGTAGTGAAAGCAGTGAAGAGGACTGATAAACCTGTAAATCACACAATTAAACAGACAAAAGAAGGTTGACAGTATGCACTTTTGGAATTTCCTTCACACCCAGCATAGTTGATCAATCAAGCTTGATCAACAATTCCTTAACATGGGATATTAAGTGGTAAATTCTCCACTTCTGGTGCAGTACTGGAAGAATCAATTTTGCTCGATTTGTTTTTTTGATGCAAGTATGTATCTATAGTAGGAGAAGTGCCTTGTCCTGCTGAGGCTATGATACCATATTAAATTTAGCACATAGATCTATAGATCAACACACAACTCACAAAATAGATCAGACAATTTAATCAATAATTGAAGAATGAAACAGTGCAAAAATGGCTTGCAACTGTGAATGCTTTCATTAATCAAAAGTAATTAGATAATAATTACAATGAAGTACAATGGCTAAAAATCCTCATGCAATTTGAATTGGTTTGACTCTACTTGACTGAATGGTTGACTAACCTTGTCCAAATCATTAGCAGAGTTCATCAGAGTTCTAAATCACAACTCAAGTGTCTAATTCAGTGTTAACTAGTATAATTGACTGAGGTAGGTAATTAAATGCGCCTCACCTAGATGAAGCCATGCAATCCTAGCGCTAAATGAGTAGAACTGAATGTAAGGGATTAGAACTGAATGTAACTAACTCCTAACTGAGCTTGATTAGTCACCAACTCAACTCAACTGATGGAGGTTGGTATTGGCACTCCCAGTGGCTCCTAATTTGTAGGGATTGATATAGGAGGATCCTAAAATGATGCATGCAAGTGCAATCAGTGGAAGTAGGCCTCAATTAGTTTTCCCCACACTTTAGTAATTGGAGAATGTTCCCCAATTAGGCCAAGTGGATCCAATGGTTCTAGTGACTAAAAATAGACTTGAAGGACTCCCGATTTAGACATGAATTCTAATTTAGACATGAATCCTGATTTAGAAATATGACCAAATTGGACAAGGGAAAATTAATAATCCTAACACTCTTGTAGAAACCTTTATCCTCCCCTCATAAGACCACTTTGTTCCTCGGCTTCCCTCACAGTCTCGTCAAAACTTGCACCCATCTACCATTTATCTTTCCATTCGTCTCCCCCCTTTCATTACGGTATCCACAACCTCTGCACACCGAAGTTCTACTAATCTAGGTGCATCTTCAATATGCATTTTTCACAGACAAGCATCTTAATTTACAATTGTAGAGACAACAATAACCTACCTCTGGGTCCATTGAAAAATTCCCTTTCTCCTTCATTGTAGGACTTGGTGGTGTTGACTGCGAACTTGGTGATATATCCTTCCAGGAAACTATCCAGCCAAAATTCAACATCTTGCGATGCCTTGTTGTGAGTCTCCTACAAATCCTGGATTAGTTCAAGGGTCCAGGATCTTGGCTCACCTCCTCATAAATTTGTCTCGCGATAGGTGATTCATGCTAACCACTCATACAGGATGATGGGGAATTCAAAGAAAAATTACTTGTGTTGATCGTCGTGTATGTACCTCATCAACCACTTATCCATCATTAGTCCAGGGTTCTGATTTTATGTCTCAGCAAATTCTCGTAGCTTCTAATCTAACCAATATTGAATTTTTGGTCTTGTCAGATGCCACATATCCTCCTCTCAGTCGCAACAAGGTCCCGACAATGGAACCATTTGTTGGTGCAATCCCAGCCAACAAAACCAGTCGACAAGGGTTCCCACTTTGTCGATGCTCATCTTTCCATGATCTCCCTCAGTACCGTCCCAGACAATTTTTACCCTTCCCATCAACACCTACGAAGCAAATGAAGTCTCACCTGAGATGTTCAAGGGATAGCTGACGGAACCAAGTTTACGCAGAATACAAGAGGACTATGTGCATCGACAAAAGTTTATCAATTTATTCAACAGATCTTACCAATTACTTAAATATTCATAGGACCATTCAACATTTCTCTTAACAAACCACATCATTCATTCACAACTAACATAACCATACTTTGGCATGAATAGATCTAGAAAGATAACACCATTTAGATATAAGAAATATCGCATCATAGATCCATGTCACATATATTCACCATCGGATTGCAGAAGCAACAAGACAGAAAAATATAAAAGGGAAACAATAATTCAGATAAACTTTTGTCTTGTCATATTACTTATGCGCAATGATTGACGAGTTCAAAACAGTTCACAATTCAACAAGTTCAAATAAAAAGTCTCTTTCCAGAATTTCTCCTCTGTCTCTCCAAACACTCCCCTCAACACTTGTAATTCTACTCTACTTATAGGCTTGCACACTTACATTCAAGGTCCACTTCTAACTAACTCTTAACCAATTCTTAACTGAATCTACAAAATAATGACCAATATCCGCAAAATATGGTCCAAAATACACAAATATGACACTAAATATGCTAAATAGTCTATTCTCTGATTGTGCGCCATTTTCCACTTGTGCGGTGTCTTTTGTGCTTGCGTGACACTCATGATGGTGTACAACTAATGTGTCCAAAGCCTTTCCAACAATAGGTTCTTGGCGGTCTCTTTTTTCAAACATCTGTGTCTTGGGTCCCACTTCTCTCTGCAATGTTTACACTTTCCTTCTTTCATTCATTGGAATTCTAAAGTGGGTTTTTTGTCACTTCTTATATGTGGTGGCTAGTATTTGGTGTCGGTTTTGGTATTTTGAACGAAACTTCAATCTTTATCATGGTTTTTGTTGCACATTTATTTTTATTTTTCCTCAATGATTTTTTCTTTGTGTCTCTCCTTATCCAAGGTTGAGACATTTAGTATCTCTAGTTCATCCCTAATATAGGGTTTTAGTTGGTAGACATAAGTTTGTAGGAATTGACTATCTGTGATTTCTAGCACACGTGTCGCTAGGGATTCCCATTTGTCGGTGTATTCATCGATGTCACCTTTTTGCTACAATGTGGTGAGCTTTGCGAAGAATCCTTTTTCTTTTAAATCTTCAAATTTATTAAAGAAGTCATTTTTTAACGTGTTCCAATTGAGCTTAGTTTTCCGTGTTGTAACCTTCCACCACTTATACCAATTGTATGCCCAATATTCTAGTTGCATCAAGGCATATTTTATCATTTGTTCCTCGGATGTGATATTGTGTATGGAGAAAAATTCTTCCACTTTGTTGATCCATGGCATACTAAGTTTTGTTTCACCATTGAATTTTGACAATTCTAACTTGGGTTTCATTTGATATCCACTTATTGGTGGCTTGGGAGGAGAGAGCCTTTGTTCAATATTTGGAGAATGATTGTGACCAATCTCTTCTTGTGGGATCTCTCCTTGGGGAGGAATTTTCTTATGATGGTTTTCATTTATTGAACTTGAGGAGAGTTGGTCTTCCCCTAACACAGTTTCATCTATTGTGGTTTTTTTTCTTCTAAATACTGCTTGAGTTTGATTAATCCAGTTTCAAACCCTAATTATATCTCTCTTCTTACTCCCTCCATCTCCCATGATACAACTTCATTGAATTCCTTTTTGACAATTTCTAATAATGTTTTTTTACCTTTGTGTAGATCTGCTTCAATTTGGTCGAGCCCTGAGTGCAAACTCTCAATATTTTTAGAATCTTAGACTTGGTTAAGCTCCAATTTGTCCTATCGTTCTTAATTCCATTCATCTCTAACATTTTTCTTGTGCAGGGAGAAATTTTTCTCACTCTAGGATAAAAGAATCTTAGATATAATAACTAATTATTATATTTAATATTCATTTTTATTTTTAAATAATAATAATAATATTATTAATAAATTTTACTAATAATAATAATATTTATTTATCAAAAATAAAATATGATTTTAAATATTATTAATGTTTTTTAGGGTTTCATTGTGGAAGAGACTACGTGGAGGGAGGATGTGAGTGATGGGAGCACGCGAAGGGAGGTAGGTGGGAAGGAAGGAAGATGGCACAGAGGAGTTGGCATGGGTGTTGGCTACAAAATGGTGGATGCAGACGGGTTGGGAAATAGGTGGGCGGGGTGGAATAATAACAGATGAATGTGATGAAGAGCATTGATTGGGTATGTGAGGGAGGTCATGGGTGGTCGGATGAAGTGCGGGAACACGATGAGATGATCGAATAATGGAGCATGTGATAGGTGGGGAGGAGATTAATGGAGTTGCAGAAGGTGTCGAGGAACCGTACAACTTTGATACCACTTGGAGCAAATGTAATCGAAACCCGCAAAACTCAAAAATATCCAAAATGAATAGTAATTATTGAATGATGGTTTTTTACAATAAGGGAGAAGACCTTTTAGAGGTCTAAACACACCGTTTCAAAGAAATGGTGTGACAATACTATTGGCTAAGCTATATTACATTTAATATTTAAAATAATTATTCTTAAATACTTGGATACATAAAATTGAGCAATCTTTACCAGATTCGAACCTAACCTAGTCCAATGGGTCTGTAAGTTTCCAGTCCAGGGTTTCACCCCGTGCCAGACATTTCTTTTTTGACCACCACAAGACTAGGATGAAATATCTTTGCTAGCATCCTACTGAGCACATCGCCTTCTATTTTTTTCATGATTCGTATCCTATACTAGTTAGTCCAGGATTCCAGGATTTATTCCAATTTCCATTCATTTACTCTGGTCAGAATCATTTGAATAAACACTCCCAGTCTCCCGCAGTACACCTAAGCTGCTTAGTTTGTGCTTAATCTTTTTGTCTCATCAAAGGAAGTGGGTGAGGAAGTAGATACAAAGGTAACTGGAATGGAGGGCCATCCAGAAAGAAGGGTTGTACAATATCATAAAGTCATCTCTAAAAGAAATGAAAAAATTTGTCATATACCTAACGAAAGATTATCATTACTTAATTTTTTGGGATGCTTATGCGGTAACTCCTGCGGTCGAGTTGATTATCAGGTATGGTTGTGTCCACAATGGCTACGATATGGAGAGGCTCATTGCCATCATTATACCACCAGTGGGATGCTCTGACAAATATCACTATTACATCTCCCCTCCTCACTCGCCTCATGTTTTGACTTGAGTCCTCTTCTTCTTATTCCTCCTCCTCCTGTGGGGTCTCTATCTACACCTTAACTTCTAAGCACCCTCGAAATCAAGAATGATCTTTGAAATCCTCTAGAAACCTTGGGAAAACAATACCCAAAATTCCCTCCCTTGCACAAATATATCTATGTTATGTATCTAAGCAATTATAAAATGATTTTTTTTGTAATCATGTGAAATATACAAACATACATTTTCCTACCTCAGGCAAGGTAAGCCAGCTCAGGAGTGTCGAGATATTGGAGAATTGATATGGTGTTTCTTTCAATCATCTTTATATATAAGGCAACAGATGTGGACTTTAATTCCATGTTGTCTTATGGAGTGGACAACTCGAAGGTGCTACCTTTGTCACATGTAGGAGCACGAGAAGCAAAGGTAGAACACTGGGTAGGATGGATTGATCTTCCCTGGACATAAAGAGATTGGTGAATTCTGTGAGAGAAAAAACCATTATCTTGGGTTTACGAGTATAGGACAGTTGTAGGTTGGGACTCATACTCTCAACTCTCCAATTCCATGCTTTAGTGTCTCCCTAATTTCTATTTCCTCCGGAAGAGTTTGAAGAGATAAGATGTCGACTTGGTTGTCATGAATTTACAGGTATGTATAGCATTTTGTACTTGTGTAACATTTTATATGTGGAGAAAAGTTTTAAATGTGTTTCTTGTTGGAGTGCCTTCTGGTGCTATAAATATAAGTGTTTAAAATTTCTCCATCCAAAATAATGTTTGAAATTTGTAATGTATTATGTGACTGCGTGTCCGCCAGACTATGTCTCGAATGCTCAATAGATGTAACCTTAAAAAACCCAAATTTAAACGAACTCAGAACCAAAATAATTTATACTCTTCATAGGCTAGGACCACAACTTTGTTTGGGTGGAGGAGCAAGAAAAAAGAGCCTGGTATTTGAGTTACAAATCTGTCAATGCTCTTTATCTGCTATGAATTGTAAACATTAGGTTGAAATAAAGAAAAATATTTGAATATAAGTGTTTGAGTTATTCCAATTTCAAGAATGAAATCCAAAAGTTGAAAGGATAAACTATTTAACAATGACACTGTAAATGTTGTAGATTCCAAACCCTCCATTTTCTTTTCATCCTTCTAATAATGGCAACAAGAAGCAAAAATTATCTACCAATAAATATAGGCAAGGGAATCCCTCGATGAATTTTCATGAATCGGGGACCAGGAGTGCACTGAGCTAGCAAAGAACATGATTTCAACAACCTCGTTCTTGCAAACCTCCCAAACGTGTGCTTATGATTCATCTTCCTTGTTGACTATGGTAGACGCTATACACCCAACTTATAGTGATATTTGTTGGATAATTTTAAGTTCTTCCTTATAGTGGACTAATAAATACTTAACCTTTCTGATAGGGATGATAAACTCAATATAGATTGGTGGGACTATCCATAATCCACCTAAAATTGGGGATTTTGTTTGATCACTTCGAATTGGGTGATAAACTTGATATACATTGGAGGGGCTATTCATAATCCACCTAAAATTGTCGCTTTTGTTTGATCACTTTGAATTGAGAGTCTAGTGAGGAAATGATTCAATTCTAAAAATAACTGTCGAATTTAGGGTTGATAAAAAAGGTTGATTCTTGAAAGCATTGGGTATTATATTCTCAGGTTTTCCTTTAGCCTAGTAGGCCCAATCACACTTTACCAATAGATCCTCCATCGATGGGAATCAATCCTCTATTCAAATGTCCTTCCAAATTCCAATGCCTTGTTTTATCAACAACCTAACAACTGAATTTTGTATCGGCTCGACAAAGTTGTCCCTTATCTAAGTTCAATAAATTATATGCTCTGGAGACCAGGAGAGTAGAGAATTATTTATATATGTATGGAATTGCATTATCTAAAGTAATAATAATGATGTATCCATGCGTGTGTCTCCATATTTGTATGAGATCTTTATCCATGACATGAATGGAGGAAGATGCCCCAATGCTTTCCAATGTGAATAGTGTGAGCGCCATATAGATGTGAATGATATGTTTCCACACAATAATCAAGTGTGTATTAAAGTCATCTCTTTTGAGTTATGTGATGATTAATAAATAGTTGTTGCTCCTAAAACATTTCTTTGGGGTACACACTTATTGCTTCAAAAGGATTTTAAGTTTGTGTGCATTCGATATTGACCATAAACTATAAATTATAATAGAAAAAAAAGAATTAGAAAAAAAAGTTTACCTTTGAATATGAAAATAACCAAAGAGATGAATTGCTAAAACAAAAACAATTTTTTACCATAATATTGACCTGATTTACATTGTTCAAAACTATGCTTCTCTTGCAGTGTTCTTTAATGAAATCTAGGTTAAATTTTATTATAAAAAGAGTAGATAACAATACAATATTAAGTTGTAGTATATTAATCTTAAAGTTTTAATTTTTATTAGAATTATGCCTTTTAGGTTATACTAGATTAAATGAGATATGATAATTTAGGTCACTTTTTTACATTAAATATTTCCTAAAGTTATGGCCAATAACTCACTAATCATTGAAAAATTGTCTTAAAAATTTCTTTTATATAAAACAAATTGGAGTATTTCTAGGTTAGAATTAGATATTACATTTAGTTCTATAGTTTATAAACAATAGGTTACTTAATTCTACAGTTCTATAGTTTATATTAATAAATTTTATTTAGATTTTTATTTTATTATAAGTTTAGAAACATTGTAGCAATTTATGATGTTTGTTTTAATCACAACTTAGAATTCCTTATTATCTAGCTTAACATTTTTTGGGTTTGGGTTTGGTCTTAGCTATATAGTCCACATTATCAATTTCCTAGTTTTCTCTTAAAATATGTTGTTAAAGATATATTAATAAATCTTCATCCACTACTCAACTCAACTCATTGTCTTGATGATGAACCTTGATAAAGGTTCGTAATGTCGACATATCAAATGGAGTCTACAATTACCTTGGACACAACACCTCAAATCTATCAACCCCGAATTTAAGAGAGGAGATTGTAAATATGTATTTTTTGTCAAAATGACATTTTTATTTCCTAGTTTTCTCTTTAAATATGTTGTTAAAGAAATATTAATAAATCTTTATTTGTTCCTCAACTTGACCCATTTCCTTGATGATGAACCTTGATGAAGGTTTGTAATGTCGACATATCAATTGGAGTCTATGATTTCCTTGGATACCACTCCTCAAACCTATCAACCCGAAATTTAAGAGAAGATATTGTAAATATGTATTTTTGTCAAAATGACATTTTTGAATCATGTAAGGTTCACAAAGAGATTACAGTATATAATATTCCTTGTTTTTTTTCTAACATTTTCGCATAAATATAAGATGGAATTTTGAAAAGATGATTATGGAATCCCTCTCAAACTCATTCCATATACTATAAGGAGTCCACATTGAAGTTTGAAGGATAATTTTTCAATGTGTTTGAATAATAATTATATGCACTTAGTTTTGAAAAGAGAAAAGGGAATCTCTATCAATCCCTCTCATTTGACATCTAGATGTTAGTAAACTAAAGATTAAATTTTGAAGGATAAATTCTCAAGTGTTCTCATACTTAGGTTTATTATGGTGAAGACCATGCTTAGGGATTAGGTGGAGTTTGAAAGTGAATGGCTAGTTACTCACGAACTAGGTCCATATGGACAAACATATCAACTAGCTTTGTGATGGTATATGTAACTTTTTTTTGTCATTAATGGAAATGTGGATTAGAAAAAACTTATTTTTTAGTTGGAAATATAATAATACAATGATTTGAATAGCAAGTAGAAAATTTCATTTCAAAACAGGTAACGTAAAATGTACTTCTAGTAGTGGAGCTCTTCTCAAAACAATTCTAGAGAGAAATAGGATTTAGTACCCCATGAGGCTACTTTCATCCCCAAATTCATATTATGCATTCAGATAAGATTGCGAGTAGTTCTTAACTACTCTAATCACTTTCGCATGATAGGAAACAAACATTTCACTTCAAAAAATAAATCGGCCAAAGAACAATGCAATACAAAAAACAAATACTCCTAATGGTTATGGCCATGTTCACATTAACAAAACAAGTGCACCAATATCTTTCTAAATGGGTTTTTTCCCAATCTCATCTTCCATCACTAGTACATGTTCTTCATTCTCAACCTTTATTTTAGTCTCTCCTCCTCTATACTCACTCTTGATTAATCCCATAAAAAAAAATTGGAGTTGATAAATCATCATGTACATGGTTTACCTCACTAATTTCGTGTAAATGTTGAATCACTTAGGATTTATTCTTCTTATTATTTTTTTATACTTATTTTAATAAATAATAAAAATTTGTTGTACACTTACATTTAAAAATGAAAAAAAAAATTATTTTTACATATCAACATTGAAAAGTTCAATTTCTCAAGACCTTTAAAGTTAAATGAACTCCCTTCAAAGTTAAATGAGATCAAGCCCTTCAAATTTGATCCATGCACAATGGCATCCAAATTACAACTACAAGTTGTAGTTTTCAGGTAATTGTCGTGAGAAGTCCCCGAGGATGATTGTGCAGTTGAAAAAGGCTGCATGTCATTATTTTGTCAGATTTTATTTTCACAATACTAGCAGTCGTAAGGAGAAAGGAGGAGCTTACCTTCTTCTATGATTGGGTTACCGCATTACCTGATTCACCTCCCTAAGCAGGGCTAGAATTTCATATCTATGCTATTTGTAGAATCAAAATATCATCAAGGTTTTGCTACTTGTCGAATCAAAATTTCATCAAGGTTTTGTGTTTTCTATATTCTACAGTTTAGGCTTTCCTCAAATTTTTTTATCTTATTATATATTAATTTATTTAAAAAAATCTTTTTATATATTAATTTACAAAAATATAAAACATGTAATACTTATTTATAAATTAATTAAAATTTTTATTATAAATAAAATTTTACAAAATAATTACTAAAATATATTTTTGACTAATATAATTCTATAACTATAAAAATCATGTGTAAAATTTTATATGAGAAAGCATTTCAAAATTTTGGAAAAAATTAAAAACATCATTTAATATGTTAAAATGATGTGAAGTTTTAAATAAATTAAAACACTGTAAAATTGACAGAATCTAGTTTCCCAGAAATATATATAAGCTTTTCAGTAAAAATAATTAAATTTACATTAAGAAAAACATCCATGTATATGACATAATGGCCAAACTTCTTTTAATATTTGTGAATATTTTCAATTCTTTTCTAATAACAAAAGTATTTAAAAATTTAGATTCTTTTAACTTTTAAAAATTTATATTCTTTTCATTCAATAAAATACATTTAAAAACATTAAGATAATTTAATTTAAATAATTTCACCAGATTCATACAGGAAAAAAACTGCAATAAATTGAATCATACATAATCCACTAGAGCTGGCCAAAGCCATATCCGGTATTAAAAAGAAGTCTCAAAGAAAAAATTATTACTTTCAGCCAGCTCCAATCATACCTAATCTACTGGGGTTATTTCCCATAAAAAGAAGTCTGGAAGAAAAATCCCTCAAAAATATTTATTAAAATTTATGACCGATTATGTAACTTAGTACCTGTCAAATTCACGGTTTGATATTTTTGTAGAAATTATTTGTTGATGTTTCAACAAAAATTTAACTTGTTAAATAAGTTTTTAAAATGAAAATAAGTCCTGTAGGCCGTCAAATTCCCGGCCTACCCTAAGTTTTGTAGATTTGTGACATGATACATTGGTACCTAGTCCTTGGTACGTTGTGCTTTCTTTGAAATTGTTGTATAGAAATTCAACGTAAAGTTGTAAGAAAGTAATTAATTAATTGGATGTACATTCAAAATGATCATACTGTTTGGAAAAAAATGAGTTTTGCCTAGGATCATGTGCTCTCACCACAGCAAGAGAACAAGATCACCTGTCTATCATGTCGACTCTTAAATCCTATGTAATCGAGGATGAAACCTTCTATGTAATCCTTTAAATAGCTGATCTAGTCCCTCTTACATCCACATAGAAGATCCTGGAAGCTTCGACCAGCAGCAAAGAGGGACATCCATACTCATCTTTTGTTTAAAAAGACGCTGAACAAGAGTGACATAAATAATATTCAGTGTAAGTTGATCATTCACAAGAAGGATGTTGTGGCTCGTTTCCTTATATTTTGGACGCCTGAGGAGATTAAAGAAGGTACTCTGTTCTTAGTATATGATAGAGACGAGGAAAGAGAAATAAATGAGAAGTTTCGATTATTCTACCAAGAAAGTTGCCGCACTTATGTATTTCAGAAGGATTGGCACAAGTTTGTTGCGAGCAGAGCTCTCAAGGCTGGTGATGAAGTCCAGGTTTGGTGGAACGATTTGAAGCACTGAATTGAAATCAAGCGCCTACCAGCGGCCTCTGATCCTGTTGCTCCGAGTAAGATTTATTGCTCGGCTTGTTTTAGTTTATTTCTTAATGTTTGATTACCTGTTAGTGTTTATCCCATGAATAAATATATCTTTGTTTGTTTTCAATGGTTCGTTGGCTACAGGCTCATCACGTACTTGTCAAGAAATCTGCATTTGCCTTCGGCTGGATGGTAGCTGCCGTTGATGTGACAGTGCTCTGGAGTCTGGCCTACAGATACTATACCATAACTGCTGGTTTACAACCATATAGTGTGCGATCTGTAGATATTATATAGAAATAGGTATAACATGTGATTTCTAGATATGGTATAGAGATAGGTATAGCATGTTGATGTTGAATATGGTTTATGTCCAAAATAAGATATCAACTGGCCGTTTAAACCAAATACCTATTATCGGTGCCGATTATAGATTTCGTAATGTTGAATTTAATCTATTAAATATCGATAATATAGAATTGTTGCTAATTTATGTTATTGAAAACCATATATAGTGCAGTGCTGCTGCAACGTTGATGCTATGTTTGTATAATGATTATGCATTGTTTGAATATTGGCATTCTAATAAATATGATACATGTTGAGTGGATGCTGCATTGAGGCTATGTGTTGTATAACCTGCAAGCTTGAGAGGAGGTTGGCTTTGTTTTTATCTATGTTTTCCTTGCACAGTTGTGGTGGGGTTTGGATAGTTTTCTTGCTGTATTTCCGAGTCCAAATTTATTCCCGCGGATGAAACTTCTCTGCCATCGTCGACTCTCCATTTCCGCCCCATGAACATATAGTTATTCCTGGTGGTTATGAGTCATGAACTTGGATTATCCATTGATTTTCTCTTCTTCTTTGGTGTGGTTGTTCCTGTAGTGCGTTATTAATTAACTCATTATGATGGTAATAATGACTGCCAAATCCCCAGTCTAGTATGGCTATAGTATATTCTTAACCCTTAAGTCTGATGTCTCTCTGTAGCATATTCTTAAGCTTGTAGTCTGTCTGCAGGAAGCTGATTAGTTAACATCAGAGTTGCAACCTGATTCACATACATATTCGTTATCCAAGCTATAATCTTTCCTTCGCACTACAGAGAGCGCGGGAGATGTTCATGCCCTGCCTTTGAGAATGGAGTGGGTTTTATACAGAGAGTGTTGTCTGTCTGTGTGTAGCATCCTGTTTTACTCTGAAGCCTGTAGCATGTCAGTAGCAAGCTGATTATTGAACTCCAGAATTGCAACTTGGTTCGCATACATAATCGCTATCGAAGCTAGGATCTTTCCTTTAACTCCCTTGTCCCCCGTCCCATCAAACTGCAGTCAGCCCACCGCTATTCAAGCTAAATCCAACACTGCTTCCTTATACTCCAGGTCCCCGTCGCCAGTGATCAAATTTGAAGGGTGAGTCTTAATTTCAATTGGAAGGGAATTTATTTTCTCAGCCATTAGAGATAAATGGAAATATAAATAATTGTCCTTTAATTAACAAATATAAACTAACCAATTTTTTTCAGAGCTTGTTGTGAAAGCATACATGTATGTGATGGAGGGACCTAAGTCAATTGAATCCGTGCAACTCACTGTATTTTTGAGTCTCAACACTCCTTT
Source organism: Pseudotsuga menziesii (assembly GCA_001517045.1). Lineage (NCBI taxonomy): Eukaryota > Viridiplantae > Streptophyta > Pinopsida > Pinales > Pinaceae > Pseudotsuga > Pseudotsuga menziesii. The sequence goes on along the minus strand of LPNX010813169.1, from coordinate 46,648 downwards.
TAAATTGAACCAGAATACCAAAATAAGTTTATTAATGGATAGATTTTAGAAAGTTATAGATGTGTGTAATTAAGTACCCGGGGCTCTAAAAATTGTTGTGTTTTGTACCAGTCCAGGGTTAACTGAATAAATAGTCACCCATAAGAATTTAAATTATTTAATTAAAACAATTAATGTGTATAACCTTTATGCCTAAAAAAATTTCGGTGCTGATGCAGGCCACTACCCTCTTTATTGTCTTATCAAAAGGCATGATAATGAGGAAAAAGACATAAAATTATGGACTTCACCTTCAAAGAATGCCTTGCAATCACATTGGTAAGTATTGATAAGAAAATCAGAACCATCCAACTTGTCAAATATCAGTTGATACTATTAATTAAAGACTTATAAGGTAAATTTAATATAAGACTTATAGTTGTATCTTACTCTTGTGTCTTGACACATTTAATATATTATGGTTGTCTTTGGGCAATTAGTATTATAAGGGGACGATGTGCAGGCATAATAATCCTTAGTCATGACTATAAGATGAGAATTTAAAGAAAAAGAGGATGTAAAGAGAAGAGAAATTTATATGGATGGATAATTTCAAAACTTACACTTCTTTTCAAATGTTGATATAAATTATGCCCTTCTTTATTGGAAGGGTAAATTTCAAATTTTAAATTTTTTTGAACCACAATTTTAACTTTACACTTCTGGAAAGGGCTAGAACCCTTTGGAAAGGTTGTGAAGGGTTCAATTTTGAACGATGCCCATCAGATTAGACTCCACTCACATCACTGTTATTCAAGCTCAGTCCCCGCCCCCCTCGCATCCTAGCCCGGTGGAGAGTTGGCTAGACTCTCGACCATTTGCACACTTAAGTTTGGTTGGATTCAGGCAACACTATTTGTTGTTAAAAATGAGATTTACATTATTGAAATTGCATTTTTTATTATAGAAATGGATTCACCACTCTTGATTACCCTTGGGCATTTGGATTATACAATTCCAATCACTTAAAACTACCATTTAAACAATTTTCATCCAATTTTGGCTAAAAAAACTCACCTGATTTCGGATACAAATGGTCTTAGAGTTTAGCTTACACCAGTTCAACCCACCGTTATTCAAGTTCAATCCAACACACTCAATTCTTTTTATTTACCATCAAACCCCATTGACCCAACCGTTATTCAAGCTCAGTGGAGTTAACTTTATCTTCAATACTATGTTCCTAGTATTGGTTTTATAGTTTGCAACAATACTTTACATATTATGTGTTGCATTGTGAGTTATTAAATCTCAAACAAACAAATTGAGATCCAAATTAATCTTTAAAATATAACTTCAAATTGATCTTTAAAATATAACTTTTTAAATAAGTCAACCAGACCTAGTCTTATAAACTATCAATACTATACATGCTATAAGGTATTTAATAAGACAGCAATGCCATTGGATCTCAACCTGAGATCCAATGTCCTACATTGCGCGATGCGGGCGTGATCTCGATTGTACCATGTTGTACCATGTACATCATTCCTTAACCTGGGCCCTTATGGGTTCCGCTTTGCTCGGTTTTGACTCGCAAGTTGCACGGTGCACCCATCCCACACAATGTAACTGCACGAGCACGTAGCATCAAACTTCCAAGTATAGGCTTCACGTAGGAAATTAGGAATGGATAGGCTTTTAGTTAATCAAATTGGCGAATCGGCTATAAAGTGTTGTTGACTCTCGAGATAGTGGACAATCAACAGAATCCCTACACAATGGCATCCAAGAACCAAGTACATGCCGTAGTTTTCAGTTCATTGTCAATTTGTCGAGACGGCCCTCTTATTTTCAACGTGTTTTTACTTGTCATTTGCAATTTGGCAGTTAGAAGTCCACTGACGACGATCCATCAATCAGAAGTTCAGAACCTTTACCCAATTCCGCGATCCATCAAGTCCCCGACTGCAATTAAGCGAGAGATTATTTTAGCATTTTCTTTTTATTCTCAATCGAAAATGATTTTTATGTTAAAAATATTCCATCCTCAAATATTCTATTTAAAATCGAAATAACATGTGTTCTCTCCAAAATCTAACCAATTCAACGTTTCGAACAAAAAATGAATTGTCCTTATGTTCGCCACACACCTCTCTGTCCACCGTAACCCGTCAATTTCAGTATACCTTTCACTCTCCCAATAACTGGATTAGTCGTTGCGGCCCTCAGTGTTCTTTCCTTTGAAAATGATAGCATAGAAATAAATCTGAAGTAATATTGTAGTTGTCGACTTCATGAAGGAAAACCGTCGCATTATAAAAGACACTTACCAATCCATGGCACTTGCAATCTGCAGAGGACCGAAAACAATAGGCATGGAGTATTATTTTGAAAAGAAGCTCACCAAGAGTATTAAAATGATCATTCCCAAGAGTGCTGATATTCACACAATTTGGAAGCTTGAACAACTTGTGAAAGAATAGAATGGAGCAACAGAATCACTACAGGTAGATGATTGCCTTTTCATTATTAAAAACAAATTAAATAGGAAATAGAAAACAACAATATTATGGGCGAATACGATAGGTGAGTAAATACCGCGGGTTACCTAACTCACTAGCTTAACTACCAGTGAGTTTACACTCTTCAACACACCCCCTTAATCTCAACTGGTAGTACATCATCAACATTGTCTATGCCTAAAGATGCCTCCTGGTCTATGTCTCAACTAGGCTTACATTTCATTCAAAAAACTTCAGCTTGACTTTCTTCCTTGAAGTGTACTTGGAATTATTTTTGTTTGTCTACTAGTCTTGATGCTAAGTAGATCTTTTTCATCTTCTAGAACATAGTGCAAGTCTTCATCTTCTGTTTCAACATGATTCTTTTGGTTGTCATCTTTACCTGCACACTGCAATTTTTTGTTATAAAAAATATGAAGATATTCCAGCTTTTCTTGGAGAGCATTCACATCTTCGTGTTGCTCATCAATTGCAGCTACTTCATTATTGACTTCTTCATTTGCTTGAACCCACAGTGCATCCTTCACTGCTTCTTCAAAAATTGTTGGATCAAAAGAAAACAGAGCATACCGTAGATGCTCATCAGTAACAGGAGCTTGCTCATAGATCTCCCTCAAACTTAGAGTTTTCTTGTTTTAGGGTGGACTACATGTTGTTGTTTCTTTGGTGTTGTTGTCAAGTGGTTGTTGCTCGTTTTCAGCAACTCTTGTAGCTTCTATGCTGCTATCAACTGTCTCTTGCTCGGAGAGACTATTACTCACATAATTGAACATGTCTACATTGACAAGTTTGATTTCACTGTCATCAACAAACATAATTGGATCAACAATCTTCCTCATAGACCCAGTCATCTTGACTGTCTTCCACTTCAGTGTGGGATTCCTGGTGCTCTGCCTCACTTACAAACTCATCTTCCTCTATGGTTGGTTTTTCAATGAAAACTCATTTTATTGTACATCCCATGCTCTCTTTGGAGTATCAGCTTCTACAATGTAATGAAATAGGGAATAATCTATATTGTCTTGTATGAGACATAAGGCAACAACTTGCCTTCTTTCTTTTTCAAATTCTGCCAAAGCATTAAACTTTTCTGGATGAATGGGATCCTCTTCAACTATGAAGTGCCACAAATCTTGTAATTTTAACACATTAATTACTTTGATTGCCCATACATCATACTCATCTCCATTAAAGCTCTGCCATAAACCTTATGGTGTTAAGATATTTCTTACCTCTTCAAATTCTTCTGGGACTGCTTTTGGTAGCACCATCTTCAAGAATAGATCTTCTTCTCTATATCACAACCTTCAATAAGATTGGATGATCAGGCCATCCTATCTCCAGATGCCCTTTTTTTTATTTGACAAAAAATCTAGTTAGAGAGTTCACCGCGCCAAGCTTCCAACATTTGAGAACAATTGAGAGAAGGCGACAGATCTAGAAGGAAAAAAGGCCGATTTGGTGGGTGTTTCAACAATGTACTTCACCCCCCACCTTTTTTTTTGATAAAAAATGAGCACTGCTCCTGGTGCAATGACAATGGGTGGTGGACCAGCGTGGTGCCAGAAATCGGCTAAGGAAAGTACACCTCACCGCTTATTTCAAATTTAAGCAAGGCGGTGGCACCTCTTTTCTTCTCTTCACAAGAGGTGGTGACACCACTCTTCTCTGTAAAAAAAATTTTTTTTTTTTTTAGGGTTTCGGCAAATCCGATAGAAACAAATTAGATCTCGGAAAAAACAAAAAAATAGACCTGGTTTGGGCAATCGCATGAACTAGAGCAAACTAGAGCTGGAGCTCCGCCGAAAATCAGCATTGGCATGAATGCTTCCTTCAACAAAATGTAGGGTGTCATGCCTGGAAATAATCTCTACTTTTTTGTCTCTATTGCAAGAAGATCTAGACAACGCAGATCTATTGATCTCTACATTTTTACAATCACCCATGCAAATGATGGAAGAAAATAAAATCATATTTGAATTTGGGATATTAAATTTTGAAAACTCCAGATCATTTGAATGTGGGATCTGCGATCTGAAGAGAGAGCCGTCCCAAAAAAAACTATCAAATGCACTGGATCATCTCTTGTGCAGATCTAGGGGAATCCCATATAGATCTGTGTTCAAAGCGGCGGCCTGGAGAGTGCATGTGCAAGAGGTAGCAGAGCTAACAAAGAAATGAGATATTTTCTTTTTTTTTAAGGGAAAAATAAAAAATAACCCAAAAAACAAACCTAGAAATCTGGAAAATAAAAGAAAGAAAGAAAAATAGATAGCCTACCCTAGCTCCGGACGTAAGCCGCTTCTAAATGGTTTTTCAGTGAGAGTGATTTCCACTTTGTGAAAAGGCTTACCCTAACAATAGATGGATCAGGTCGTAAGCTCTTCTACGATGTGAGTGAATAGAATGGAGCAACATAAGCACTACGGGTAGATGATTGCCTTCTTATTATTAATAAAAGATTAAATAGGAAATAGAAAACAACAATACTATGGGCGAATACCATAGGTGACTAAATATCGTGGGTTACCTAACTCACTAGATTAACTACGGGTGAGATTACACTCTTCAACATGGCTGAAACAAGGTATTCACCTACGATTATATGACATGGACGAGGAAAAAGTAATAGATAGAAATTCATGTTGAAATACCATAGAAGTAACTGCATGTTTCAGAAAGGTTGGCACAAGTTTGTTCACATGAAATCACTCAAGGCTGGTGATATAGTCGAGATATGGTTGGAAACTAACAATCTCCAAATTCGTATCAAATGCAGACAAGGTAAGATTTATTGCTCAGCTTGTTTAAATTTATTTCTTAATGTTTGGTTAATTGTTAGTTGTGTTATGCCATGAGGGTGTCTGAACAATTGTTAGTTGTGTTATGCCATGAGGGTGTCTGATCAATTGTTACACAACAGGATTTGAACTCGAATTTCGATGTCAGAATCCAACGTCATCCAACATTTCACATGGATGTGTCGGACAACAATCACTCAAAATAATGCCGATAACAAAATATTTATAGCGCCATCGAATATCCGACACAAGGGCGTCAAATTTTTGACCCTTTTAGTGTTAGATAACCGACACTTCCATGTCAGATCTTCGACGTCTGTGAACCCAATAATGTCGGTTATCTGACCCCTCAGCGTCGGATATCCAACGGGCTATATAGGTTTTTTTATAAGAAAAAAAATTAAGGTTTACATGATTTTAAATTTTATGGTCCCATACTTTCAACGGTAACTATGTTCAAGGTGTCGAATATTCGACGCATGTCCATTATAAATATAAATTGTTTTAAACATTTCGATATGTTTGTTGTAGAAGTGACGGACGGTTTGTGAAAATTATTTGTTCCTCGATGGATATTTTCAGGAATTGCTTTATTCTTCAACGGGAGGTTGTGGGAATTTTTTTTTTCATCGATAGATAGTTTGCCTGGAAATTTTTATTCTTCGACTTCTCTTCATTTGACAAAATGTTGATGCGTGGCTGATGCGTGGAACTTGATTTTTTAAGACAACCAATTATATTCATTAACAAAGTTTATGACAAAATGTCAAATACATTAAATATTCTGGATCCAAACGAAGACAACTGACAATTTCTTGCTAGACTATGGGATGCAGCGAAACGAAGGGGTGATGGAAAATATTATTGTCTGTGTACTCAATGTAGGGGATTTAAGAGGAGAATAATATTGATCTCAACAGTCACAAAACATTGCAGGGAACATGGACACGCTGAGGGGGGGAACGAATATCGTCCATTTGTAGGTTTAGCATTATAAACATTATTATATTCTTTTTTTGGTAATTGTATGTATTTTTTTTTCATATATTAATGTATATCTATTGATGTTTCCATGTATTTATATTAAAGCAAAGACACCCTATATCATGTCGTCCAGAGGAAGTGCTTTCAGAACAAGTTCAGGATCAGGATCATGGAGCGTGTATGTTTAATGGAGAACAAGTGAATGATCATATTGAACAAGATGATCATGCCGATGATGTAATTGAAGATGATGGTACAAATACATTGATCCATGTTTCATTTAATGTTAGAATGGATGGTGATGATGTTGATAATGAAAATGATGATGACTTTGATGATGTTATCCATATACCTCTTCTCGATAAGGCATATGAACCCCTTTATGAAGGATCCAAAACAAATCTTCTCTCTACTATATTATTGATAATGAACTTGAAGGTTATGAATTGTCTTTCAAACTTTGCAATCACACGGATGCTAAGGTATCTAAAATAATCCATCACATATATAGGATCATGATAAAGTTTATTTGTATTCCTCTAATAATTGTATTGTTAACTCATTATTGATCATCGTACGGATGAAGCGTGTTTCGTTAATATTATTTATTTATTATATTAACAATTTTTTTTGTAGCTTGATAGCTGAATTTTTGTTACCACCATCAAATATTTTACCTTGCACATATTGAGATTGATCTTCCATCATGAAAGGGATTGGAATGCATTATGAAGCAATTCATGCATGCCCCAATGACCATGTTATATATTATAATTAGCATGAATTTGCAATAGAATGTTCGGAATGTCATGTAAGTAGATATCATACAGATAAAGTAACAAAAAAGGTGCCTCAGAAGGTTCTTCGTTATATTCCCATCATTCCACATTTGCAATGACTGTTTAGGTGCAAAAACATAGCGTAATTTATGGATTACCATGCCAAGAACAGAATTCAAGATGATGTTATATGAATGCCTGTAGATGGTACTTCTTTTAGATATATTAAGAAAAAGTGGCCTCACTTTAAAGAAGAACCACGTAATCTTAGGATTTCTTTGGCAGCAGATGGTGCTAATTCATTTGCACAAATGAAATCCATTTACATGGTGTGGCCTATTTTTGTTATCAACAATAACATTCCTCCATGGTTGTCAATAAAGAGGGAGCACATAATGTTGTCGATGATTATTCCAGGTTTTATTGACAAAAACTGTTTTATTTATAATGTAGTTGTGGCATCTCATTTGTCGTAATATGTATCTTAATTTCATATATATATCTATTATTTTACTCTTCTGCATGGTTTATATATCTTAATGGTTCTCATAATGATATATTTTATATGTACTTCAAATTATGAATCAGGTAAGTTCCAAGTCAAAAATATGAATGCATACATCGAACCTCTTATAGATGAGCTACTGAAGTTATGGAATGGCATAACTATGTATGACGTATCTAAACCAATACGACAAAGGCAATTTCAATTCCATGTAATGGTTGTATGGACAATAGACGATGCCCCTAGGTTAACTTCATTTTGTGGTTTGTAATTTTAAGTTCCACTTTAATTGCATTTAATGATATGGAGTAGTTAGAATATTTTATATATAGATATATTTGAGATAGATATTCCATATCTAAATATTGTAGGTCTTCAGAAAAAGGGTAAATTTGCATGTCCAGTTTTGGTCCTAAGATAAAATCTCGTCATTCAAAAAGCTTAAGAAAGGAGGTGTTTGATGAGTATAGGAATTTCTTCTCTAAGAATCACAGGTATAGAACAACTGAAAGAAATATTTTCAATGGGAAGTAGGAGACTGCATTAAAACCATGGAGAATGACACCTCACCTTTGGAAGATGCAATACAATAGAAATCGTCATCATGGTACGTATGGATCATCGTAAATTAATTTCTATGTATTTTAATTTTTATTGTGAGTTGTTTGCTGTAGTGGCCATATTTGATTTATGATGTAATTTATTAATTATAAGCTAATATTCATGATGTCCATCATGATGATGAAGGGATTAATGGTCTTCCACGAGGAATGAAAAGTTATCCTATTCAATTCAGTAGGTTGCCCTACTATGAGCACCCACAAATTGCTCATTTGTTTCATACAATGCATATTGGAAAGAATGTTACTGAAGCCTTATGGAGACCACTAGAGCTAAGGAGGGAGAAAGATAAAGCTGTGAAAGTGTGCAAAGACATTCAAGAAAGCAACCATGCAATGAAAGACGTCATCCAATTTCATACCAATGGAGAACAAATTAATATAAACTCAATTCCATGGATGTTTATGGAGCAACAAAGTAATGTTTTCAAAGAAGTAATGCGGAAAATTAAATTTCCCACCGGTTTTTGTGCAAACTTGAAGAATATCATAACTAAAAAAGGTGATTTTTGGGGGATCAAAACACATGATTGGCATGTCTTCAGCAAGGTAATTATTATTGTTACGTCCATATAATTTTGTCTTGTTTGTATACGCTTTGTTTAATAAATGGCATGGTTTGTTTTATGATACATTATTTTCTACCTCTCTCTCTCTCTCTTGGACAACTTTGACAACAATGTCAAACAAGTTATATATAATATTGGTAAATACATGAGGTAACTAGCACTTAATTGCACTATTTCAGCATATATTGTAATTTAATGTTTATTTTTGTTAAATATCATTATTGGTTGGCATCACTTGTAAATGGTTGACATCTAAAGAAATCTATAAAGAAGATATAAAGTATTGGAGGAGAGAAATTCCTTATCTCATGTGTGAAATGCAGAAGCATCTACCATCGACATTTTTCAATGCACAGGAACACTACCTCATACACCAAGTTGAGGAGATTGAGTTGTGTGGACCTGTGCACTCAAGGTCCATGTGGATGGTTGAAATGCACTTGAAATTTATGAAGGGTTTGGTGAGACAATGAGCACATGTGGAGGGTTCTATGATGGAAGGATATATGGTATACCAAAACATGTTGTATGTTAGTGAATATCTTCCTATTTTAGCGTCAAAGCTCAATTTACGTCGCATTTGTGATCCAGACTCTAATAAAAAATTTGAAGGGGAGAAACTAAAGGGGAAATGCAGATTGAGGAAGCTGAAAGGTAATTATTAGCTAGTGGATGTTTATTATATCCTTCATATTCTAATTGTATTTTCTAGTCATAATTGCTTCAATTAAGAGCATATACGTCTTTGTTCAGGAGATTTACACCTTTCTTTCATTTT
>LPNX010813169.1:9608-32108 GCA_001517045.1 Pseudotsuga menziesii | reverse complement strand
CGCCATCATCATCAACATATTATAATAAAAAATACTATTCCTAAGTTAAAAATACATATATTAAAAAATACATATAGCTAAGTTAAAATACTATGCCTAATGAAAAAATACTATTATGGCGATTTATATAATATAAAATAACATATAACAAAAATAAAATACATATAATATAAAATAATATATAATAAAAATAAAATACATATAATATATAATAATATATAATAAAGAAATGACAAGTGTATTTCGACATCGTCACGACTCGTTTTGGACAGTTCATTTCAATTTGGAGGTTTTTGTGAGTGTGGGAGTAGGTCCGGTGGAGCACAGGGTTAAGAATTGGAGCTTACGGTTGATAATTGGAGGTTAGGGTTGCGAATTGGATCTCACGGTTGATAATTGGAGCTCACGGTTGAGAATTGGAGCGGACGATACAAATTTGGAGCACACGGTTCACGTTTTGGAGTTCCCGTTTTGGATTTGGAGCTCATGGCTCAACGGGTAAGCATCATGACCTCCTTTTTTTGGGCATCCTGTGACAAGGGTTTTTTGTGCGCACTGTGATGAATGCTCCTTTCTGTCAATCTCAAAAATTAGCGGTCCAATATTGACTTGCCTTAAGGGGGAGGGGACCCTATGCTATATAATTTGATACCATCAAACGCTCGCTTTGGAAAGCTTCTATGGCACCTAAAACTCATAAACCCGTTTCCTAATAACCAGGGTTGGGGTTTACCATAAGCACCCCAATTGGTCATTCCATTCCTTAACATGCGGAACCGGAGCGTGGACTTCTGGCCTTAGAAGAGTTAGTTAATGACTGCTTTATTAGAACATGGCTTGATCAATATGCTCACATCCTACTCCAAGCCGTAGATCAGTAGCAAAGTCTCATAACGTCTTTGTGATGTTTGTTGTGTATTCCAAACTGGACAGGGGAAACACGTGGATTACCAACATGAGGGAAAGCCATTGAATATGCTAATGCTTGGACTATAATAGACCAAGGAGATGTACTAGAAACATTTTCCTTGACTTGTTGATTTCACTATTAAGTTGAACGTAAATGAAAAACACAGAGGAGCACTAAGCAAGCTACAACACTTTGTATGAAATCGAATGAGTATAGATATAATGATGTTAGTTCCTCGAGATCCTGTAGAGTGGATGCTTGGTTTCTCTATAGGTTCCAAATATTTAGGTTCCTCATTAGATCATTCACTAGATGAATCATATATGGGGCCCCCAAAACTCTGATTATTTATTTCAAATATAACATCCAACTCTTCATGAAATGGATAAATGCATGCATTTTCCATCTCATCATCAAACAAGGGTTTTCCTACAAAACATTCCTCATCAGAATCTCAACAATATGGACCATCTAATTCAGATTCTTTGGATGAGGTAGTATAATAGGAGAATGGGTTCTTTCATAACTAACAACCCAAAAGGTCTCTGTCTATATTGCTTGCTTCTTCACCAATTTCAATCCATCCTTATTAGCTTTCAAACATGGGTTTTCTTCACTGTGCATTCATTTACATTGATCAGCTAATGACAGACCCAATTTGACAATTTCAGCTAACCCACATTTGACCCATATTGGCTGATATGGATTCTGAAGTCTGGCTAGTCTGAGTGTTACAATTGCTAGTGTATGCATCCAATACTTGCTAGTTACTTTATCACTATCATGGAACAACTTCAGCTCTATCATGTTAACCTTACTTCATCCAGCTAAAATCAGTTCACATATTCAGAGAACAAAATACTAATGTTGATAGCTTATTCAAAGAAGCATTAACCTTGGCCTCAGGCCATTTTCAGTTTACTGAATTCACTAATGGTGAATGTATTGATCAGGGCACTTTCTAGCTTTTCTAGCCCTTAGCACTTGAGTCTTTTATGTGTTGTTGCTATTGAGATGCTTTGGATGATTGAGGTGGATGATCCCCTCATATTACTGATCTCTCTTGTTTATTGCTTCTTTGGATTAGCTACTTGAGTATTAGACTTGAATTCTCTGTTTGTTGAAGGTTAGTGATGTGGATGTAGTCAAGATTCCTAGATTATAGGTTTTACCTTTGAAGGTTTTTCCAATATTCCTGTGAAGTTGATCAATTGTCATCTGTCTACTAATGATGAACATAGATGTATCTATTCTGATGCCTTTGTGTTGGATATTCGATGGTGATATAAATCTTTATTTATCGGTATTCTTTTCAGTGATTGCTATCTGACACATCCGTGCGAAATTTCGGATGACGTTGGATTTCGGGTTCAAATCATGTTGTGTAAGGGAGATTTAGATAAGGATTCGAGTTCCACCATAGCCACGATAGTTAGAGTTTTTTTTCTCACATGTATGCTCGGTTTGTTGGAGAAGGATAAAAAATGGTCGCTACCCCGAGCAGGATTGCCGAGACATGTTTTGTTATAAGCAAGAAACTAGAACCTAACCCCTAGATCATTGAAGATCATTATAAAATATTAAATTTTTTTCTACATACCTGTTAATATCATCGTCAAACAAAAATTTCCATGAGGACAGAGTTCAAGAACTCTGTCCACATGAACTATATCTCACAAAAGATAACAAGTGTTCAGCCAAGCAATGGTGATGACTCATGGTAATATTCCTCACAAGTTTGCGATGTTGCAACCCCATGAAACATAATACCATGAGTCGTCGCCATTATTATCCAACACTTATTAGCTATTTTAGAGTTAGTGACTTGAAAGTGGCTAAGTCAACGCAAAAAACAAAAGGTAATAAAATTGACTAAATAAACTATTTTGATAATTGTACCTACATCTTCGGCTATTTTGATAATTGTACCTAATAAACTATTTTGATAATGGTGACGATTCTTGGTATTTTGTTACACAAGTTTGCCATGTTGCAACCTAATGAAACATAATACCAGAAATCGTCACCATTATTAGCCAACACTTATTAGCTATTTTAGAGTTAGTGAATTGAAAGTGGCTAAGTCAACGCAAAAAAGAAAGGTAATAAGTTTGACTAAATAAACTATTTTGATAATTGTACCCACATCTTCTTTGATGGGGCTTCAGCCAATCAAATTGGAGGTATAGGTGTTCATCTTTTGATCACCCAGGACCACTATTTTTGCTTCAAATTGGGTGTTGGTCTGAGTACAAACACCATATTTGAACTACTTGCTTTATGGACTCTCCTTTATTGTGCTAAATCCATGGTCCCTCCCACTCTGCACATCCATGGTGACTCCACAACCATCATTAATTGGTTCAATAGAAGATCAGCACTAACTTTACTTACACTTGATGGCTGGTGTCAATGTATCCATGATATGGAACCTTACTTCATCCAACTAAAAGTAGTTCACATATTTAGAGAACACAATACTAAGGCTGATAGCTTATCCAAAGAAGCATTAACCTTGGCCTTAGGACATTTTTAGTTTACTGAATTCACTGATTGTGAATGTACTGATCAGAGCAATTTCCAACTTTTCTAGCTCTTAGCACTTGAGTATTTTATGTGCTGTTGCTATTGACATACTTTGGATGATTGAGATGGATGATCCCCTAATATTACTGATCTCTCTTATTTATTTCTTCTTTGGATTAGCTACTTCAGTATTAGACTTGAATTCTCAATTTGTTGAAGGTTAGTGATGTGGATGTAGTCAAGATTCCTAGATTAGAGGTGTTACCTTTGAATGTTTGTCCAGTATTCCTGTGAAGCTAATCAATTGTATTCCTTAGGGTTTCCTTAGGGTTGAAAATTAATATGGGAAAACAAGAATCATCAAGACAAGCTAAAAGGAATAAATCAGCAAATATTACAGACTGATATAAATGTATTTAAAACATTCTTTTCAGTGTTGAACGTGCCAAGTAGCAGATCTGGAAATTTCCACTCTTCACCACCATTGATTATATATATATATATATATATATATGATTTTCGTAGGTTACCACTGCGAAAAAATGCCTCTGAAGTGCTAGCTTATGCACTATAGAGTAGCACTGAAGAGGTTAAAACATCCACTCTACAAGATCTCCAAGAACTCAACATCATTATTTGTCCATTACTATAAAGGCATTGTACTAGAAGATTTTCCTGGACTTGCTGATTTCACCGTGAAGTTGAACGTAAATGATAAACAAAAAGGAGCACTAAGCAAGCTACACCACTTTGTAGTAAATCGAATGAGTAGAGATATAATGTCTTGAGCAGTCTGCATACATCCTTCACTTGAATGATTTTAGTTCTTGGCAATCCTAACATCATTCAAGTGAAGGATGTATGCACACTGCTGCAATATCATGATTTGACCATGAGGTGCTTAGTTGACTGGAAATTGGGTTAGGTAATACTTTGCCATTAATGGACAATCATGAATCTTATGGTTTATGCTTTGGGTCTTGAAGAAAGCACTAGGTATTTTGATGTCCTCTATTTTTTATTTGAACATTTTATGTCAATTTTCACCGTGTCTAATTTTTTTTTGTCCCTCTTACAATCAACATGATAAGATGAACTTTGTGGTTTAGACAGTTGGTTAGATTTAGAATCAACAAATATTACAGACTGATAAAAATGTATTTAAAACATTATTTTCATTCCTGAACGTACCAAGTAGCAGATTTGGAAATGTCCGCTCTTCACCACCATGGATTATATATATATATATATATGATTGTTGTAGGTTACCACTGGTAAATATGCCTCTGAAGTGCTAGCTTATGCACTTCAGAGTAATTCCTCATGTTGGTAATCCAACCATTAGCATATTCAATGGCTTTCTGAAAGCCAGTTTTTTCGTTGTTCGTCACTTTTCATAGGGCTATTCATGCCCAAAACTGCCTTTTAACCCTCCAATTTGGCCCATATTTAGAGGTACTCCTGTTCGGTGATGAATAAGTGCACAAGGGTGCCCAAGATGGTGAAATAGGGTTGCTTCATACCCTTTTTTACTGCCAAACATGTTTGTTTGTGCCCAGAATTCATGTGGATGCTGCTATAACACATATGAATGAGATTTTAGGGTTGCTTTCACCCACAGATTTCTCATTTTCACAGCCAGAATTGCAAAGACTGCCTCCTATTGCCATTGATGATCATGTTTTATTGCTGCAATGGGCCCAGATCTGAAAATTGGCCTAATTATAGCTATTTTGAGATGCTTTACTGTTTGTTGTGACCTTCAGAATGCTCCCAAAGTGCTCAGATTTGTCCCTTTGATGCTCATACTTGATTCTAGAGTTGTTTATGCCCATAGGACTGCCCAACATTGCTCCTAGTGTGACATTGAAAATACCATGTTTGTTCTTCATCATCAACTTTAGAATCAACAAATATTACAGAATGATATAAATGTATTTAAAACATTATTTTCATTCATGAACGTGCCAAGTAGAAGATCTGGAAATGTCTGCTCTTCACCACCATGGATTATATATATATATGATTGTTGTAGGTTACCACTGGGAAATATGCCTCTGAAGTGTTGGTTTATGAACTTCATAGTAGCACAAAGGTTAAAACATCCACTCTACAAGATCTCCAAGAACTCAACATCATTATTTGTCCATTAGTGTAAAGGAATTGTACTAAAATATTTGTGAGTACTTGTTGATTTCACAAAGAAGTTGAATGAAACAGAGAGGAGACTAAGCAAGCTACAACTCTTTGACATGCGTGCACATTGACGTGCACGAAAAGTGTTGTAGCTTGCTTAGTGCTCCTCTTTGTTTCTCATTTAGGTTCAACTAAACAGTAAAATCAACATTTACAGGCAAATCTTCTAGTACATCTCCTTTATACTAATGGAAAAATAATGATGTTAGTTCTGTGGAGATCCTGTAGAGTGGATGTAAATGTTGGCTCAAACTCATACACGGGTTTGCATTAGTGTCCAACCAAGGTGGTCTATTATAGTCCAAGGTATTTTGATGTCCTCTATTTTTTATTTGAACATTTTATGTCAATTTTCGCCATGTCTGATTTTTTTTGTCCCTCTTACAATTAACACGATAAGATGACCTTTGTGGTTTAGACAGTTGGTTAGCTTTAGAATCAACAAATATTATAGAATGA
This sequence comes from Pseudotsuga menziesii, assembly GCA_001517045.1. Lineage (NCBI taxonomy): Eukaryota > Viridiplantae > Streptophyta > Pinopsida > Pinales > Pinaceae > Pseudotsuga > Pseudotsuga menziesii. Next base: position 26,017 of record LPNX010813169.1, on the reverse strand, counting down.
TATAAATGTATTTAAAACATTATTTTCATTTCTGAACATGCCAAGTTGCGGGTCTAGAAATGTCCTTTCTTCACCACCATGGATTATATATATATATATATGTATGTATGTATGTATGTATGTATGATTGTTGTAGGTTACCACTGGGAGATATGCCTCTAAAGTGTTGGCTTTTGCACTTCAGAGTAGCACAGAGGTTAAAACATCCACTCTATAGGATCTCCAAGAACTCAACATCATTATTTGTCCATTACTATAAAGTGCTCAGATTTGTCCCTTTGATGCCCATACTTGATTCTAGAGTTGTTTATGCCCATAGGACTGCCCAACATTTCTCCTAGTGTGACATTGAAAATACCAAGTTTATTCTGGAAGGCCTAAATAGGGCCAATTCACCTTAGTGTACTGGTTTATTGTTAGAGGAAGGACTTCTCTCATTATTTGAGGAACATTCACCCTTGGAGACACATGCATAAGGGCAGTGTTCAGCCCTACCAAAGGAGAAGGTGATCATTTGAAGAATGCTTACATTATTTTATACACCATTTCATGAGAGATATTACATGCTTGGAGGTTACTCATTGAGCTAGTCCATGTGGAAGGTTTTTCACATGGTTCATGCCCTATTTTGTGAAGAACGATTTTGTATTCGGGGGCTGCTTTATAGTTTGACTATTGTTCACATGGGTGGCATCTAGGGCCTACAAAGCAAGTTGTGTTTTACTTCAAATAGTGTTATGATGTATAGGAATCCTACAAACCTAATTGACTCGACAATGAAGTAGGTTTAGAGTCTAGATGTTTATATTTCTAGGTTTTTTTTTTGAATTGAAGTGTCATGTGTGTGGCCTGTGCATTCCCACATTCACTTCGTCAATTTAGTATAGATTGGGAAAAATTGACCATTTTGTTACCGATCCATTCAGTCATACCCTGCTTTGCTTCGTTCGGTACCAAAATTGTCACTCCAGTCGTTTCAAAGGCCGAGTTAGCTCAGTTGGGGGTCAACTCAATTGACTCATACAGCTCGGTAGAAAAACACTTGATTAAATCTGCAACTATTATTGTTGAAAAGGTGTTAGGCCGCTAAAAGAAAAAGGCAATGTTAGGAAAAGGAAATGCAAGCAATAAGTGAAAATGGAGAATTGTATGTAACTAAAAGAGGGGCAGACATAAGAATTTTTAGGGCATACAATCCCATTAGTATCATAAATTATGGGAGAGATTAGAAAAACATCCCTACATAAATATTAACCGATAAGTATGGTTTTGGTGTTTCATTTGGAGAATAAAATTCTATAATAATAGTTGTTATTATGACTCTTAAAGGGTCCTAGATGAGATCTGTGCACTTTTAGGAAGTTCAACTTTCAAGCAAAAGAAGCCATCAACAACAAGTATGTGCACCCTAGAAAACATGGAAAAGATCATAAAACATATTAGGTGAAATGGATAATCATCTACAACATCACAAAATCATTCATGGGAAAACTAAAAACCACTTACATGAGATATGTTCTTTGAAGGAGATAGTCTATTAAAGGAGAACCTCTAGGTTTTGTATAGACATATATTGGCATAAATTGCAGTGTTATATGTTATGCATATGCATAACATATCGTCTCAAGCTTGACAATGTTGAAAGGCTAAAGTACAATGGCCACAAGCATACATATGAAGCTTGTGAAGCCTACCCAATTCACGTTAGCAAAAGGAAATGCAAGCAATAAGTTAGAATGAAGAATTGTATGTAACCAAAAGAGGGGCATACATTAGAATTTTTAGGGCTACCAAATGCCCACACCTATTAACCAACTCATTCTTGACAAGCTTTTTCTTTAACAAGTTTTTGGCTTACAAGTATTTCCAAGTTTTTTTTCTTATAAGTCTTTCCATGTTTCTTTGCTGGTATTTTGCTATGCTTATGCCAAATTTTTTTTTGGCCACGGTGCAGGTAGAACTAAACAGGTATTTGTCAGACCCGTCTTCCTCCAGCGAAGGGAGTTTGGGAAGGCTAGAGGAATGTGAGACATCCAGTAGGTCTACACATGCTAGATCAACTAGATGTCAGAATATCAAAAGAAAATTCGACAAACGCATGAATTGTTTTCTCCAAGGAGGGGGGTCATGTTCCTATGATGATGAGATAGTGGGAGACATCAACGTTCCCTTAAGGTACCAACACCTAGTGAAAAAATGGGTGCCTAGCGACCTTCCTAAAGTAAACATTGATTTTTGTGTGAATGAGAGGATATATAGAATTTCATAATCCTCATTGCATGGATTGGGCTTGTTCTGCATGGACAGCATAAAGGTTGGATACGGTAGATGTACAAAATTGATGGATTATGTTGGACTCTGTTACAACTACAGTGATTGGATGCGCCCGGTCCAATATACACGAAGTATGTGTAGATATGGGTTGTCAGCGAATTATATACAACTAAAAGACAAAGCTCAAAATAAAGGAGCAATGATGTACATGGACAGAAGGCCAAAAACAACCGGTAACATTGCGGGGTTTATAAACAGTACACAACCAGGGTCTACATTAAAGAAACCCAACTGCATATTCGAGCCATGTGAAGGAAACCGTGTCTTTGTATGTGCAATTAAATCAATAGATGCTGGCGAAGAACTGCTTATTGATTACAATTTGAATCGTCTAGATACAAACAATGTTAGTATGGTTGTGGTACAACAAACAATTTAACCACCCTTTTATTAATTATTTTAACGTCTATAGGAATTTTTGCTAGCATATAATTGAAATTATCTACTTTTCATGTTTCCTTATGTAACTTTTAGTATGTTTTTGATGCAGTGTACTCTCAGGGGCACCTCCATCTCTGTAGATGTTTGTCGACCCGAGTCAAGGCAGCAAGTATACGTCGATATTTCCAATGTAATATTAAATTTAGGATGGACATATAGATACGTTGTTATGTATTTTCATTAGTACATTAGGTTCATTTATATAATATTATCGATTTTCCATGTAGAGTGTTGATCAGGGAAGCCAACCGGCTATTAATCAGCTGACTACAGCATCAGGGAAATAGCCAAACATGAATGTAATTCTCCATTTCAAATACTTTAAAATCGTAAACAAGTATATCATGTCGCATTATGTTTATTTTGTTATGTATTCTTTCATTTTTATGGTTGCGTTCATGATGGTAATGTTGTCTACTTTTTTTGCATATTGACCAGGGAAAGTCCCCAGCTGTTGATTAGATGACTGGAGACTCGAGGCAACCATTTAACCTAAATGTAATTCCACATTCTAAATACTTCAAAAATGTACACATATAAAACATGCAGCATAGTGTTTATTTTTGTTTTTGTTCTGTATTTGTTAGCTTATACATATTGCGTTCATTGTGATAATGTTCTCTACTTTTTTTGCAGGTGGCTGATCGAGGTAAATCCCCATCTGTTGATCAGACCATGCCATTGGCCAGGCGTCAGGTAATCCTAGAAGTAATCCTTAATATAATTATTTGCGCACACTATATTTTCAAAGACTAAGCAATTTTTTATATATTTCAATTGCAGACAGGGGATTCTGTTTATCAAACGATGTCTCAAAACTCTTTACAGAATGACGTCTCTTGGTTGATGAGAGATAGTGAAATTAGAGAGTCTGCAGACCCGTTGAGGGTGCTACAAAGGGCAAGGAAAAAACAAAATGAGGAACTAATTCATCTGACATTGGTAGTTTCACTAACAGAAGGGCTCGAACAAAGGATTCAATTGTTGTTACAGTAACATAAACAAGTGGACATAATTTATCGAATAAAAATGTAAAATCATTTATAAAAACTTTATAATATTTGATTTTATATGTTGTTGAACTTATAATACAATGGTTTTAATTTACAGCGCGCTATCAAGATTATTAGTGGTGGTCAAGGCAATGTTGGTCCCAGTGACCAAACCACTCCACGTACACCACATACTGCTCCCATATTGTCCACTGAACAATCGACAATACGCTCTGCGACACCGCCGAGGGAAACAGAGGGTGCAGCCGATGTTGCCCCACCCACAACAAATGCTGCAGAAGAAGGGGTGGATGCACGGCTAGATAGAGATGTGCAAGCATTCTTGGATCTTCTCGTGTGACTAGCACTGGTTCAATAAAGTGTACATTTTTTGTGAATGAAGAACTAGTTCCAATAAAGATAGAGAGGATTCTAGGTCATTATAGATTGTTCAATTTATTTTTTATAATTTGTGTCCAATATACTGATAATATTTTCTAATGTTGACTAATGATGGCAATAATGTTTTGCAGGAAATGATATATTTTATAAACACATGAATGATTTGGCCTTGGAGATCTTCGGGCCCACCATCCGCACAATGTGGAACAAGCAGCCAAAATATTTAAAGGATGATCCGACTAATCACTTGGTTAGTATGTTTGGAAAATATACCTTTGATACATAGAAGGTACTACAGAAGGCTGGAAAACATCTAAAGATTGTCCGAGACCAATATATGGTTCACTTAGAAAAGAACCCTAGGTATGAGCGCCCTCCAATGATTCCATCTATGGAGTAGAAAGCCTTGGTGGAAGATGGAAAAGAGAAGGGCCTGAGAAAATCAGGAAAGATACCACCAGGTGGAACAGAGAGGTATGCAATACATTCCAAAATGTAGTGGTAAGCCTTATTATTACGAGTTTTTATATCAATTTTGGTACATTGAATAATGTATTTAAAAACTTAATTATGCTCTCGGATATATCTAAGGCCACAAAGGCAAGAATTGAAAAAATTGGCCAACACAAGCTTGGGCCTGGTGGTTACTCCAACTTGGCAACCCGATATGTGAGTATCGCAAAACCCGAATCCACATCCAAATATCATATATATTATTATTTTTGTTTTGTTATGACAAAAGGATTTAAAATTAATGACATCATGCAAATATGAAGGCTAACCAGTTCAAATAATTTCCCAGTGCAGATTACATGAAGCTTGGCTTCGGACATGGCTTTGACATCATTGTTGAACACCGGAGAAGCTTCTCTGTGAATACTGCACGATCTTCAGCTGATCCATCTAGTTCCCAGGTATGTGAAAAATGTATAGTTTAATGATAATTTATTAATTCTCATGCAATTTGTTCCTTATAAATAAACTAACATAAATTATTTCTTTCTTTTTGTGCAGGAAAGTAATGATCCCATTCATGTCGAGGATGTAGTACACGACCAACCAAATGAAGATCATGCTTCTCATCCTGGTAATGAATTTATTAATGTGCTACTGTTTTTTATAGACCATTGTAGATGATGAACATTAATTCTAATTCTACACAATTCAACTACAGAGCATGTAGCTGTAGATCATAACACGGAATAGGTTGGGCTAGTACGAGATAATGTTGAACATGTTGATGTGCACATGGTAGGTAAAAACACACATTCGTAATGTTTTTTAAATGAATTAATCATATTTATCAAAATATAAATATATTAATGAAAGATTTTGACATTATTGCAGAAATTCATCACCCCTCGCATGAAGTTCAACATTGCGAGCAAACTAGTAGGGATACCGATGATCAGATTCCCAAACTTTGTGATTCTAACTAAATATTTAAAGAGAAGAAAAGTAAAAAGGAAGCGACTAAACAAATTTTTAGTAATTCTTATTTATTAAAAAAAATAAATAATGTTTTTTTCCTCTGTTTCATGAATGAATACTTTACTGATATTTTTTCTCTACCATTGACTAAATTAATGATTTAATGAATGAATTAATGAATGGTTTAATGAATGGTTTTTTTAGCTATTGAATGATTGAATGGTTTAATGAATGTTTTAAAGATTGATTTAATGAAAGCATTTTTCAACTATTGAGTGAAATAATTCGCATTGTAGATGCATTGTTATTTGCATTGTGAAATAGTGAAATAAATTGTTATTTGCAAGTATAGGCATTGGGTTTGGGGAGTTGAGAGTGATGTGAGGCGGGGGAGGGGCCATAAGAGCTTCCACCTTCATATGGTTGGTCCTGTTTAGTAGAGAATATTAAATTATTCTCGAAATAGAGAGGAGCTCAATGAATGGTAAGGAAGAATACATTAAAAACATCTATTTTTATATTTTTACTATTTAATTTTCATTATTGCTATTTGACTCCTCCATTGGAACTTGTTACAGATAGCGTTGAGAAACATTTCCATATTTAAAAGGCAAGAAATGGAGTTTTGATTAGATCAATGGCCCTATATACATAGTATTTTTGGTTATCCATGTTTTATATATTCTTAACAATTAAATTACCTGAATAGTTGAATAGTATTGTAATTATTTAGATTGGTTTTGTTATTTTCATAAACAAACATAAATTAATTTGAAGGGTCCTAACATGAAACTATTGCAACAGGACAAAAAATGAAGTATGTTGAATGATGTTTTGAAAGGTAAAGCATAAGAAGACAGTGTGAAGATCCAGAAATCAAGGTATAAATATGTTTTCTTTTGTTTGATTGAGCTGTGTATTGGGTATTAATGCATGTGCACACACATACATTTAGTTGATGATGATGATTACCATACATAGAGGCGAACTTTGTTATATCTGATCTAAACAATTACCTTAAATATTTTGATTTATCGTGATAACTGGCCCCTTGGTAATACTTTACCAATACCATATAGCTAGGACAACAAAATTAAATGTAGGCATTTCATTACAAGAAATTTGATAGGCATTTGAGTTTGATGGGAATATGAAAGGTCAAAAGATAGAAAAAGATAAATAGAGTTGTGAGGAAAATGGTATCTGAAGCATTGTTTCCTTATTATTTCACATGAGTATATTGTTATCTGCCCCAGTTGATATTTCTCCAGTATTTTTGTAATTTGTTTATTAATCTCATATCTTGTTCAAATTTAATGGTTGATTGTGCAGTGGTAAACCTATGTTTATATTTGTTCTTATCCCTGTAACGGTTGTGAGTTGGGCATGGTACACATTGATATTTTCAGTTTCCATTGTAACTTTTCACCCCAATGTACACATTGGTATATCAACATGAATTACCGGCTGAGTTAACCATCCTTTCAAGGGTTTATACAAGTACTCCTTAGCCTGAAAAGAATGCTTTTGGAAGGAAGAATTCAATTATATTGTTGAGATTTCCCCATAACTCAAATATGACCCTAACTTGGTTGATTTTGTAGGTCTTTTTGATAGGTTTTAGGGATAGAAACGATAGTAACACTGATTAGAAATGAAAGAGCCCTTAAATTTCCCTACTAAACAATTAAATGGGGTCGTTGTAAGGCATGAAGTAACCTTTTATCAAGGCCAAATTATCCCAACCCCTAAAACATGTCAAGTATGAAACCGTAACTCTGACTTTTGACTAGTTTTTTTAGGTTGCTTCTCAAGTTCGTGGATGTAGACAAGAAGATAGGTGACGCACTAGAGGATCTAGGGCTAAATAGGCAGACCAAAATTTGAGGGTGGCTTATAATTTGAAAATTGTTCTAATTTTTGGATTATTGAATTTTATAAATTTCTAAGGTTTTCTAGTTTATAAAAATGCAGATCTAATCTAACACTACACTAATCATGCAAATGCGTATATTTACACATGAAATACTACTATATTTACCTCTAGGGTTTGTTGGAGGATCCTAATTAGGAAAAAATTCAGAGATCTAAGGACAAACAAGAGAAAAATCCTTTAAGAGGATGTTTTATAACATGTAAAAGTTGACAAAAGCTGGTTAAAAGCCCTAATTTAGAGAAAATGCAGCATTACAACCACCATTCAATACATATAAGCATAATTTCACCAAACTTTACCAATGGAGCAACCAAGAAAACCCTATATCCTCTTTGTGCTTGTGTTCTTCCAACAATGCTAGCATCAATCTTGCATGTGCATGGAACCCTAGAATTCACCCATCATTTAACCATAAATCCAAAGAAGAAATAGTAATATATTAGATAAGTTTCCGCTATGAATCAATAGGCAAGCCTATATCATTAGAATGCATTAACAAAGCTAGAGTAGGAGTTTTAAGCAAAAACTTTGAAAAAACATACATTTTATTTTTGTGATCAACTTTTTCTTGGGCTTTAATTTGCTTGTCAAAAGTGGGCCAATCTAATGCTCCTGCAACTCCACAGCCATTGTAAACCAGTATTTATATGGAATCATTGGTTTATGCTCTTCAATATGAAGGCCCTATTAAATATTGCCTCTTTGTATGAAGTCATAGATAATAAGGCATTCCTTGCCCCGTGCATAATAGCTAATACAAAGTAGTTAGATGGTAATCGTTGTGCTTAATACTTAGCCACCGATGCTGGTTATAATAGAACATTATGTTTGCTTGTAGTAAAAAGCAACTATGAAGCCTTATAGAGTTTCTCTTCTTCTGACAAATACTTTATTATTAGACTGTGATAAATCTCGACTTCAATATCTATTTGTTTTAGTAGCCAAAGCCTTCATAGACTCCATTCACTGCATCAAAGGCACTGACCCACTGATCATTGGTCTTCTTATAAATAAATCTTTCATAAAATCTCTATTGCTATCTCTCCAGGAAAATAAAGGGATTCACTAGCTGCAAAAGGATTGGATGCTATAAACTCATGCTCCTAGCCTGCATAAAACACAAGAGCAACACAAAGCATAAAAATGGAAAGCCTATATAATAAATTACAAAGGGAAATGCATGATAAATTTGGATAAATTGAGTTATAATGGAGATCAATGTTTTTCCTGCATTGCCAGCCTCTCCCAGGGATCCACGTGTCACTATTTTGCTATCTAAGTAACGACAAAGGGAATCATTGTCTTTGAAAGGTAGTTGAGAAAGGATACATAGTGATTTAGATTTGGGAAGGTACATTGTTGTCTCTACTGTATTTGTTGCTTGCAGGCTAGTAGGATACTGTGTTTCTTTGGTCAATATAGAAACTATGGATGGATGCTGCTGATTGGAGTTTGGACCTCAAGCCCCAAGCCATGAGGAAATAATTATAGCTGTTAAAAAATTAGTCCAGTTAGGTGCAGTTGTTTGTGGCCAGAAAGGCCTAAAAAAATTAACTGAATCTGGTTTGAATCTCAGCAAGCTGGGTGTAGAACCTTGATTAGGGATTTTGAGTTTTGTGGGTGGAGAGATGTTGGGTCGACAGCTGCTGCAAATGCAAATAGACTTTTTTGTTTTTTATATATGTTTTGAGGTTGACAGTGTTGATCCATGACCTTGTGGTCTGTATTTGTCTCACTCTGCCCTGCAACTACCTATCTCTTTCTCTCAGGTATGTCCATTGTTTTGTTAGTGACTTGTCTCCTAAGAGAAAAAGTGTGATCGTATTATAAATCTGAGTATAGAAATTATGGAATGTCTAAACCACATTGTTTTCTTCTATTTGTCCATTTATAATATTTTTGCATGTGCTTGACTAATTCTGTTCATACATATCCTAGGTAACTGTAATTGATGGATGTACATAGTGCTGATATGTAGTAATCATGGCTTGGTTTGGAGAAAAATGGGTCATAGCATCAACTGAATGGATATTTAGTTTTGACATTGAGGAATCATGCAAAAACGAGTAAACAGAGCTCTGTAATTGAATCACATAGACTTGTAGAAGGCTCAATTGGTTCTTGGGCACAGCTACAACAGAGCCAACATGAAATTCAATGTCAATAGAGTGGATAACATGGTTATACAGGCTATTAGTCTTCTTGAAACCTTGGACAAGGACATCATGAACACCTTCTGCATGAGAGTAAGGTATTGCAAGTTTGAACTTAGTATTGTTTTTACTTTTTTTGGGTTTTATATGAAACAACATTTAAGATAGTTAATTCAGGGTCAATTCTAACAGCTGTCAAGTTGAGGTCAATTTCCCATAAGTGTCTTTTAATTCTTTAGTTAGGACTCATGAATCGTATTTATACTGAAAGGTAAAAGGATTTGTTTATTAACATAGATTTATATCAGATCCATGATTGCTTTGTTCTTTGAGATGTGTTTAAAATCACTATATTTGATATTCCCAAGGAATAAATAAAAATATACATTTGACTAGTCTTGCGAAGACTCAAGTGTGTTGGATATTGTTTTGTTGTCCATCATTCAAAAACAAAGAAATTTAAGAAAACTATTAAAAGTCTTCCTTACGTATTCTCTAGGATACTCAATTTGTCATCAATACAGAATCATCAAAAGAGTCCTAATATCTAAACCAGCAATACAATAAGACGAGCATAACCAGTGTCTACATCCCTCAGCTATGACTCCGAGCTAATCTGCCATTAAGTGGTTGTTAGTACAAGTCTTTTCTGAAATAGATAGGAAGTGAATTTTCTAAATTCTTGTTTGGTTTAGGTACCCTTCTGTAACAACAAAGTAAATTTAGAAAGCTTGTCTGCCATTGAGTTGAAATCACATATCTTGAATCACATAGACTTGGAGAAGGTTCAATTGGGTCTTGGGCACAGCTAGAGCAGAGCCAACATGAAATTCAATCTCAATAGAGTGGATAACATGGTTATATAGGCTATTAGTCTTCTCGATACCTTGGACAAGGACATCAACACCTTCTGAAAGAGAGTAAGGTATTGCAAGTTTAAACTTCATAGTATTGTTTTTACTTTTTTTGGGTTTTATATGAAACAACATTTAAGATAGTTCAATGAGGGTCAATTCTAATAGTTGTCTTTTATACAGGGAAAAATATTAGAATAATGGTGAAGTACCATTACTAGAATAGGCCCCATACATGGGAACATACTCAACATACTTGTTTTTTGTAGGCTTGCAATCCATGACTAAGGAGGAATTGACCGCAAACAATGAACCATGTTGCTCAGAGAAATTTGACAAAATTGGTAGCTCTTTAGTGTTTTCTCTCAAATCCATCACCGACTGTTTAGAAACTTGCTGATTCTTCTTTCCTGTATTCTCAAACTTGGGTTTGCTCTCACTTGTATTCTCAAACTCATCTCCCAAAATGTCTGACAATTTTGAATGTAAATACTCTCTTTGAGCCCTCTGACACACTCCACATATTAACCTATGCTCGATCATCTGAGCTTCTTGTCAACTCACTAATGTCTGGTCCAAACAAGTTTCCTTCAGTGGTTAAATTCTAGGCTGAAACCATGTGGGGGTAAAATCTTGATAATGGACATTCCAGGAGTAGTAATTGCCAGCCACTCCTAGGGATGCACTTGTCACTATATTGCTGTCTAAGTAACAGTAGAGGGAATCGCTGTCTTTGAAAGGCAGTTGAGCAAGGATACATAGTGATTTAGATTTGGGAAGGTAAATTGTTTTCTTTGATAGAATATAGACACCAACACACACAATGATTCCTTTTGGAAGTAAATACAAGTAAAAACATCAATGAACATCCAATCTGGACTCGCCATCTAGAGTTAAATAGTTATGTGAGCTTACTAGAAGCAAATTGTTATGCATGATACATGATGATGATTTAGTTTGGAAGGACAATAGACTTTGATGGGGAAGGCAATTACTGCTCAAATCACCAAATACCGAGCCCACATGCATGACAAATCGTTGTCTTGAGGGACCATATGCAAAATCGTTGTTGTGCCTGGGAGGAGCTTGCTTTAACGTACAACATTTTAGCCTAGGGGAAGGTTGAACAATTTGCTAGAGGAAGTTCCTCTTTAAGCCACCAACTCCCTGGCCCACACTTGTTATCAAATTGCTATAACTAAGTGAAATCTTTCGATTTAAAAAAAAATACCAACAAGCGTCGCTTTTTCGATGTTTTTTTGACACTTCGGTGACACCATCCGACGACGGTGTCATGACTCTGACGCTTCATCCTGTCAGACGATCGATGGTTTAAGTGTTTGTCTGTGTCGAATATCCAACGTGGTCACCATGCCACCAACCCTTTTCCCGTCGGAAGGCCGACTCTTCTAGTGTCGGATTGACGATGCTTCAAGTGTTGGATAACGTCGTATTTTTTACACTCTATGGATAAAAATACCGATGGTGTCACCATTCCTCCAACACTTCTATCCATCGGAAGGCCAACACTTCAAGGGTCGGAGGACGTCGAATTTCTGATAGTTTATGCAATTTTTTATTGGCACTTTGGAAGGAAAAACGGTCGAATATGCAACGCAATGGTGTGTCGGATCTTTTCCCTACATTAGTAGAATGTCGAAGATCTGACGTTATGCCACCGACGGCAAAAAAAAGTGTATGTGTCGAAAATGCAACAAAGAAGTGTCGAATTTTGGGTTGAAATTCTATTGTGTTAGTGTGATATGCAATGAATGAATGATAAATAAATCAATCAATATTTTTTTGTTTTCAATGCTTGGTTGGATGCAAGCCCATCATACACTTGTAACACTTGTAAAACAACCATCTGCACTTGCCTTCGGTTGGCCCCTCCGATCTTGTAACTAGAGTCTGTGATCGGGAAATCGTATGAGTATGCAACAAAGTCTGTAACATTTGTGGGGATTACATATACCATCGAGTGCTAGTTTAAAACCTTTTTCTATGCAATCCATAGATATCTAAATGCTTGAATTTTATGTCTAAAAACCATATATGTCGTAGTTGATGATGTCAATTATTGGCAGTCTAATAATAATAATAATTCATGTTGAATATTGAATATTTCATAAACTGTTATTATCCAATATGGATTATTTCAAATAGTTGAGGATTTATATTCCTGAAAACCATACACTATGCAATGTTGCACAGTTGATGGTAGGTTTGCATAATCATTATGTATATATGTTCCTGAAAACCGTACATTGTGCAATCATTATGTAGATCTACTAATAAGAATCATCTAATTTTAAGATCATCTTAATTATAGTAATAATAATGTGAGATCATTGTATAAATATAAAAATTATTTAATTTTAAGATCATCCTAATTGTAATAATAATAATCTGATTTTAAAATTATTTTATAAATCTCAAAAACATTTTGTTTTAGGTACTAGGGATCTTCTTATGGGAATAATAAAGTTTATCCAATTATAAAACTCTATTCCCTTAGGATTTAAACTTATAATCTCTTAAAACATTTTAGATGTTGCACTCACTATACTCACTAAGGATATACCATGAAGTAGTAAAGTTGATCTAATTGTAGATACCTTATTCCCTTAGGATTTGAATTTATAATATCTTAAAACATCTTAACAAGAAATAAATATTACATAGATGTTGCACTCACTAAAAGTATATGTTATTGTATAACTTGGAATCTTTAAAAGAATTAAGCTTTATTTTCATTTATTGTATAAATTGTAATCTTAAGAAGAATTAGGCCTTATTTTCATTTATTGTATAACTTTCGGTCTTAAGAAGAATTAGGCCATTTTAATAATAGCATTTGCCTACACTTTATTTATTCATACAGTGTGCTAGATGTTGAAAAATGTAATCTTACATGTAAATAGTTGGTGGGTCAAGTGACCTATGGTATTTTCTGTAGTTAGTGGGTTAGATGACTCATGGTATTTTTTGACCTATAGTATTGACCCATAGTATTGTTATTGTGTATTTCCTATTTATACTCAGTCTAATAATAAAAAAGCAATAAATCTGCAAATAATGTCTCTATGTCTCTATCTAGCCTTATTTTCTTTAACAATGGATTGTTAACACCAACCCCTCAAATCCAATTGTTTTGGCATTCAAAGTGCTGGTTCTTTTGGCTAGGCGTCTACCCAAAACATCATTTGTAGTGATTGGTTCTTTTGGCTAAGCATCTAACCAAAACATCTCTCTTTTGTAGTGATTGGGTTCCAACCTCCTTGGAGGTATTCACTCCCAACCGAGTAGCTATCTCTCATTATAGTAGCTATAACATGAGGTTCTTTTCCACCGGAGAGATCCAACGCGGCCAGCCTCTGTCAGTTTCACTTTGAGTGTAAGTTACATGTTTTTGAAAAGCATCCTCCAATATCCAAACTAAAGTTACATGTTTTGGAAAATATTTCTTTCTTTATCACTACCGATGGGTAAGTTGGACATCGGATCATGTGCTCTAATAATTAAAAAGTCACACCTTTGAGTCTCTCACTTCCCGTTTCACAATCAGCGTAAGTTGAGGGAAAAGAAGAATCTTGTCGTTGTACTTTTCTTTGAAAATGATGTGTACAAAATATATCTAAAGGATTGTGGGTATAGTAACTACGTCATTTATTGGGATCACATGGTTGTTAGGCTTTCGATTTAAAAAATAGACGTGGACAAAACTTGGTTTCACACTTAGGTTGTTGCAGAGGAATCATCTATTTTCACATCATCGTTCTCTAGATGTGGTAGTGCTTGGCAAAAACTTATTTAACCATGAGACGTTTGGCTATTCCCTCCGCACATGGATAATAGAAGGGTTGACCTGTAGCCCATCTTGGATGACATCACACGTGTCAAAAGCCTCGTTTTGCGCACAAGATGATTTAAAAAATGGAGTAAGCTAGCTATGGAGCAATCCTCCCTCATCGGACGGAGGAGGAGCAAAGTTAGCGTTGACTTTGTTCCTCCTCCGTCCGATGGAGGGAGGTTTGCTCCATAGCTAGCTCACTCCTTAAAAAATCGGAGAGGGTCATTGAAATATATAGTTGTCAGAACAGTTGTCAAAGGACCTCAGCCGGGCTGATGCCTCTCTTTGTTTCGAAACTATTCCCTCATGATGACACTATTACCCGCTTCTACCACGCTTGGAGCGTGCTTTTCACCTCCATGTGTGGAGGCTATCATCCCGTATTGACCAGACCTATACGTCCCATCTTGTAACACAGCAGTCGTACCAGACCATCCCAAACATACCTTCCATACTATCTTTCGTTCTGTACCTTCTAGTCGTACCATACCTCCTAGCCATAATAGAATAGCCAGTGACAACATCCCAAATACAATTAAAAGTAAATTAATAATGTAAGAAGTTGTGAGTAGGAGTATAAGTGTTGTTGTGGTGAGAAGAAAGATTTCATTGCATGAAGCAGCCTGACATAAGCGCGGTAAGGTTTCAATAAATAAATAAAAGCAGCTGAACCACATATAATTAGAAAGCAAGCAAATGATTTAATTACATGAAATATTAGTATAGACAGATGATTTTGAAAAGAGTCATAATAAATTGTCCGGTATGTTAGGATGCAAGGTCACGGTATTTAGTGTCCCTGTCTTATTTACTGAAATTTTTGGAAGGTTGTCTAATGAGAGCATCCAACTGCTTTTTAGCACTTGTTTGGACAATCCAGAATTGTGATGGCTAAATAAGTTTTTCCTGTTTTCTTTTATTATGTCGGAGTTGGTGTTATCAAATTAATAACACTCATTTTATAAGTTAGATTATTTTCTTTTCAAATTGTGTAGATAAATTTGAAATTTTATATCTTAGTAAATTTTGATTTTTTTAATATTGATAAATTTAAATTTAAAATGTAGTCATGTTTTTTTAAGTTTTAATACTATTTTTGGGTGTGTGCAAGCTGATGAGGGTCTCTTTTGACACGTTAGATGCAATAGAAAATTGAAAAAATAGGCATCCATCAACTTGCATGGATATTTTGAGACACTTACACAATGAATCTTGCGATGAGTAAAAAACAAAAAATGTAGGAAATTAATTGACGTTTCCAAATCTATAATTTTTTTTCTATTGAAAATGCTGTTAACTATCTAAAGTTAGATTTTTTTAACGGGCACTTTTTATTTTTGAGACAAACTATAAGGTATATGTTTTTGTGGGTGCAGCCTCTCAGTGATTAAATGATGGATTAAACTTACGAAAACCAATATACATATAGAGAACATATAGTACTAGTGCATGACTACTTTTCCAATAATAAAAAAATATTTTTTTGATTTTTTTTAATTATCTAAGGGATCAAACCTCGAAAATGGTACGTCAATTGTGGGTGCAGTGTTTGAATGTCTTAATGCAATTATTTGGAAATAAATAAACCATATTTGTTTCTAAAATTTCATAAACAATGGAGGTGTGCAGCATACTGTAACCAACGGCTAAACACGAGCATATTGAAAATTTGGATATAATGTTGAATTAGCCATGGTTTATCATACTCCAAAGCATAGGCATGTTGAATCCAAAGAAAAGTCCGAAGTAGAAACATAGGCATAAGAACACCATGAAAGCATGGGTGGAGGCTCAGCCTTATCATTTGGAGGGAATACATTTTTGAATTTAAAGAAATCATGTGCTCGTTATAATGAATAATAACGTGTGCACGTTGATAAAAAAGGGAGCATGTTTTTATGAATCACAATGCGTGCAAATTTTAAACTACTACAATGTGTTTGGTTTTGTAAGTTATGCCAATACTAAATTATTTTATTCCCCCTTCCCCCACCCCCCACGCTCCCCTCTTCC
>LPNX010813151.1:0-92500 GCA_001517045.1 Pseudotsuga menziesii | reverse complement strand
CAAATGCTCCAAATGTGATTTTTGGGTCTCATAGGTCGAATTCTTGGATCACATTGTTGAAGAAGATGGTGTGAGTGTGGATCCCAAGAAGATTGTAGCAATGCAAGAATGACCTTTCTTTAAAAGATTAAAGAGATTACATTGGTTTTAGGCCTTACGAGCTACTATACAAAGTTTTTTGAAGAGATATGGTAACTTTATATCCCCGTTTACAACCGTGCTCAAGAAAATTGTCTGTACATGGAACAAAGAGGGAAATCAAGCATGTAAAATTCTAAAGCAAGCCATGTGCACCACACCAGTCTTAGCTACACTTGATTTTATTAATTATTTTGTATTGGAATGTGATGCCTCTAGGAAAGGATTGGGTAAAAATTTAATGCAAGAATGAAGACTCTTAGCATTTACAAATAAGAATTTGTGTGACAATAAATTTGGGAATTCTACCTATGAGAAATAAATGATGGTCATCCTACATGCAATTAACACATGGTGATCGTATCTCATAGGACGATGATTATAGATCAAGAAAGATCGCCATAGCCTTAAGTATTTTTTGGAGAAAGTTTTGTCATCCCCCAAAAAATAGAAATGGGTCACCAAAATGCTTGGGTATGCTTATGAGATCATCTACAAAAAAGGGAAAAGACAATATTCTGGAAAATTCCTTGTCAAGGAAACATGAGGTAGAGGAATCGCTCATTGCCTTATCCTCTATAGTACCTAAATGTTTCAAGGAATCGCAAATAGTGTTGCCAACAGCTCATTAAGCACCTCTAGGAGGATCCCAACTGACGTAGGAGCATCGACGTGGAGCCAACAATGTTATAGGCTAGTCACATGTTGTGGATATTTTGGATTGCTAAGTCATGAGTTTGTTATCCCAATCTGTTAGTGGTAGAAGATCGTGCCAATGATGACTCCATGCAAGGAGATCAGGCCATAGGTAGTTTGTTAGGATGGTGACACTTCCATCATGAGGAGGATTCGTTTGGTTTTCTGTTTTCAGAACCATTCTATGGGGGAGTGGAGCAGATAGGTTAAATATGTCGGGTAGGAGTCAAGGCAGCGGTTCTCAAGTTGGTTCTCAAAATTAGGGGTTCTGAATTTTGGAGCTCTCATTTCTGGAGAGTCTTGTTACTAGGAGTTGGTTCCTATGGTAAATACTTTGAGAGGCCAAGAGCTGAAACATTTTCTGTGTTTTTATTTTGTTGACTAATGAAGAAATAGGCATAGATTAAATGTTCAGAATGTCTTTAAATCATGTTGTGTGATTGTGTGACCTGAAGGGCTATATTTTCTTTTGAATTCTTGAATTATCCAGTAGAAATATGTGTGTATGCATTCTACTGAACAATGTATGAGGGATTAACTGATTCTCTCACCAATCGCATAGAACACACAGTGTTTTTTTTGTAGTTAATTTTATTTGCAGGAGGACGAATGGTTGTGATTTGGTCTAGATCCAAATATAGAGCTAGGAATGATTTCAGAGTGTGAAAATGCGCGGAAGATAACAACAGAGCTCGTCGATGAAAGAAATAGTTTCTCTTCATAGAGGCAAGGAGTGATCAATGGTCTGGGTGATGCCCTGAAGTGATCGACATTCTGGGAGTGACTTCGAGGGGTGAAATTGCATGAAGGAAAGAGCAGCCCCTGTATGTGAAATCAATCCCAATCTGCATCATAAATTTTGGCGTCGACCATCGATTCAGATCAGACGGTTGGGGTGACATTTCCTGCTTGAAAATTATGGAGGGGTTAACAACCCAAGCATGCGCAAATTTGTATCCAATCGATCTTACTGTTGATTTGGAGTTCACCCTTGTGGTGTTTGGAGGATGATTTTGACCAGTTTAGAGAAGTTACCGAAATTGCCAACTTTGGGGCCTTCTAAGCTAGGTAGCAGACTATCTGGAGGCTTCCCAAGGGAAACCAGTCAACAATTTTTGTATCGGAGCAAGGTTCATTAGAGGAAATTTCAACTCAAAATGGGCCTTTTAACTATAACTCAAATTCCATGTCATCATGTGTTATCCAATGAAATTGCTTTAAATTTGAAATATCGTATAGGTCTTAAACAATTTTTTAATATAAATTTGGGGATAGGTATCATAAAAAAACCTACTTTTTTTTTGTATTTTTGACATATCTCCCCGTGTTTTTACTCAAATTTCGATCGGGAGAGCTCATTGGATGCGGAATTAAATTCTGCATCCAACAAGTACCCACTCAGCATACTTTTGATAGACCCCGCTACCCAAAAAACAAGAAATACCTGAAAAAAACATGATGATGACATCATCATCATGTTTTTCAAGTATTTCTTGTTTTTGGGGTAGCGAGGTTCGTCAAAAGTATGCTTAGTGGGTACTCGTTGGATGCGGAATTTAATTCCGCATCCAACGAGCTAACCCGATCGAAATTTGAGTAAAAACACGGGGAGATATGTCGAAAATCATCATCACGTTTTTTTAGGTATTCCTTGTTTTTGGGGTAGTGGCGTTTTTTCAGGTATTTCTTGTTTTTGGGATAGCAGGGTCATCATCACATTTTTTCAGGTATTTCTTGTTTTTGGGGTAGCGGGGTCAGTCAAAAGTATGCTGAGTGGGTACTCGTTGGATGCGGAATTTAATTCTACATCCAACGAAATTTCGCATCCAATGAGCTCTCCCGATCGAAAAAACACGGGGAGATATGTTGAAAATACAAACAAAAAAGTAGTTTTTTCTTTTCTTCCTCCAAAATTAATAAATATTATTTTATTATTTTAACTATTATTTTATTAATTTTTTTTAGGAGGCCCATTTTGAGTTGAAATTTCCTCTAATGAAGCTCGTAAAAAAAGATGGATGCATGCATAGGAAAAAGGGGTCGTGACAGAGGTCGACCAGCAATGAATATGGAGGTTATGGAAGAAATGAGACAGTTGCAAGCGTGTTTGGATTCCATGGAGATTGATAGACGTAGAGATCCAGAAGTTGGAGACATGAGTGAGCCAAAAGATGACTAATAATGAGAATTTTTCAGTACCCATGCAAGAAATGCCTGAGCTAAGGTATTTCAGGTCGATTCTAGGAGCAAATTCAAGGCTGAAACCTGAGTTGTATACCTATGAGGGAAGTCTCATTGTAGAGCACCTCATTGATTGGATTAGTGAGCTAGATAAGTACTCTGAGTATGAGGATATTGAAGAAGAAAAGAAGGTTAGACTGGAAGTGAAAAAGATGAAAGGGAATGCATCCTTATGGTGGGACAATGTGCAAGTAGAAAGAAGAAGGAACAGTAAGCCATTGATCAAAACTTGAGATAGAATGGTGGCTAAAATAATGGTTAAGTTCTTTCCCAAAGATTATTAACTAACCCTATACATACATATGAATAATCTGAGACAGAGATTGTTGAATGTTGGAGAGTATACTAAGGAGTTCTACAAAGTGAACTTGAGAGATGGTTATGTGGAGGAATCAACAGAGAAAACTGCTAGGTATGTCAATGGTCTAAGGATGGATATCCAAGAAGAGATTAGTACGATAGTGCCTAGGATAGTGGAGGAGGAATATCAGTGTGCCTTTAGAGAAGAAGAGAAGCTAGTGAGGAAGCAGAACCTCAAAAGAGGTAGGAGTTCAGATAGAGGAAGAGGACAAGCAATAGGAAGAGGAAGATTTGTAGCCAAGAGAAGTGAGTCCAGCAACTCTAACTAGCACGAGCATCATAGTAGAGGAGGTGAATCAAGAGGAAGAATACCTTACCAAGGTGGTAGAGATAGAGGAAGAGGTTGAGAGGCTGCCTATAGGTGCTACAAATGTAACTAGTTGGGGCATAGATCATTCGAATGTCCAGAGAAAGAATACATAAGGAAGAGAGGATCCTATGTAGATCAGAAAGAACAATAGCAAGAACATGCGACATAGGTTGAGAACTTGCTAGAGAGGGGTGAGGATTTGATTATGAACAAAGTATTGTTTAATCCTAAGAAGGAGCCAGCAGATCCTGCTCAGAGGAAATATTTATTTAGGACCATGTGTAAGGTCCAAGGGAAATGTTGTAAGATGGTGATTGACGGTGGAAGTACTGACAATATTGTTTCCACAGAGATGGTTGAGAAGCTGAGTCTAAAGAAGGTCATACATCCAATGCCATACAAACTATTTTGGCTGCACAGAGGACACCAAATCCTCGTAAGTGAACAATGTGAGGTTAATTTCCAAATAGGCGCATATAAAGATAATATTATATGTGATGTTATTCCTATGGACATTTTCCATATTTTTTTATAGATAACGTGGTAATTTGATAAAAGAGCAGTACATGATGGTAGAAGGAACTATCATAGATTTGAAGAGAAGGGGATCAAACATGTGTTTATGACTTTACAAGAGGGTAGTACAGCAGGACGATAGACACCTAAAGTCTTACTGTTTTCAGGAAAAGAATATTTGCATCGGATTGATGAGGAAGAGATGAAGTATGTTGTGGTATGAAAACCTAGAGTGGTGACAATGAATACCAGCATTACAGACCTACCTGAGGAGATTCAGGAGATGCTCAGTGATTTTAGTGACATTGTGGTAGATGATTTGCCCAATGAGTTACCACCAAAGAGGGATATAAGTCATCATATTGGTTTTATTCCAAGAGCAATTTTACCAAACAAGGCAGCATACAGACTGACAGCACAACAAATTGAGGAAGTTAGGAAGCAGGTCCAAGGATTTTTGGACAAAGGATTGGTTCCAAAGAGTTCGAGTCCATCCACAGTACCAGCAGTACTTACTCCAAAGAAGGATGGCAAGTGGAGGATTTACACTGACTCCAGAGCAATTAACAAGATTACTATGAGATATAGATTTCCATTACCAAGGATGGATGACATGATGGATTTCCTGAGTAGGGAAACATGCTTTTCAAAACTGAATTTGAAGAGTTGATACCATCAGATCAGGATCAGAGAAGGATATGAGTGGAAGACAACCTTTAAGACAAATGATGGGTTGTATGAGTGGTTGGTCATGCCATTTGGACTGTCCAACGCACCAAGAAATTTCATGAGATTGATGAATGAAGTATTGAGAGATTTCATAGGTAAGTTTGTGATAGTGTACCTTGATGATATTTTGATTTTTTAGCAAAATAAAAGAGGAACACTTGAAACATCTGAGATGCATTTTAGGGAGACTACAACAGGAGAAGTTGCTAGTGAATTTGAAGAAGTGTACATTTCTGAAGTCAGAATTGGTGTACCTAGGTTTTGTTATCTCAAGAGATGGTTTGAAGATGGACCTAGAGAAGTTACAGGCAATCACTGATTAGCCTTCACCCAAGAACATATTTGAGGTAAGAATTTTTCATGGTTTGGCTAGTTTCTATAGGAAAATTATAACTAATTTCAGTGGTATATGCTCACCTATTGTTGAGACAATAAAGAAGGAAAAAATTCCATTTCTATGGACAATAGAAGTTAAAAAGAGTTTCTAGTTCTTAAAGATGAATATTACTTAACAGCCAGTGCTGAAGTTGCCAGGATTCAAGAAACCTTTCCAAGTGAAGTGCGATGCCAGTGGGGCAGCATATGGAGTTGTACTTAGTCAGGAGGATAGACCTATAGCATATTTCAGTGAGAAGATGAATGTTTTGAAGCAAAAATAATCATCTTATGACAAGTAATTTTACGCTGTTGTGCAAGCAATGAAGCATTGGAGGCATTATATGATTCCTAGAGAGTTTTTATTGTTTTCTAATAACCATGCATTACAGTACATTATGCAGCAACCTAAGTTGAACCTGAAACATGTTAAGTGGGTTGATTTCTTGCAGATATTTACCTTTGTGTTGAATCACAAGTGGGAAATAACATTGAGTAGCTGATACCTTGAGTAGGAGACCATTGATTGTACAAGAAAATCAGATCCAAGTCTTACGGTTTGAGCACTTAAGATATTTGTATGAGACTGATGTTGATTTTCAGGAGTCTTATAGATCTTGTTGGAATCCTATGGAGATGGATAGAGAGCCATGGATGGAATAGATGTTGCAAGATGGTTTGCTTTTAAAGAGAAGTAAATTGTGTATACCTAATTGTTCCATGAGAGAGAATATGATATGCGAGAAACACAATGGAGGTATGGCAGGTCACTTTGGACGTGATAAAACCTTTGGACAGCCGATCCATTTCTATTTTTGGCCAAATATGAGGTGTGAAGTCGAAAATTTTGTGAGTAGGAGCATAGTATGTCAGCACACTATGGGAAGAAGCCAGAAGACAAGCTTATACATGCCTTTTGATATTCCAACTAGTCCTTGGGATTTTGTAAGTATGGATTTCATTCTGGGTTTGCCAAAACTCAGAAGGGACATGATTTTCTTTTTGTGGTTGTTGATAGATTCCACATATATTCACTAAAATGGCACATTTCATTCCATGATAAAATACTAGTGATGCCACACACATTTCTAACTTGTTTTTTAATGAAGTTGTGAAGCTACATGGTTTAACTAGGAGCATTATATTAGACAGAGATGTGAAATTCACAGGTCATTTCTCGAGGACATTGTGGAAAAAGTTGTGTACTAAGTTGAACTTCAATTCAGCTTATTATCCACAATTTGATCGCTGGACTGAGGTAATTAATAGGAATCTGGGGAACTTGTTGAGAAGTATGATTGGTGAGAATCCAAAGAATGGGATAAGGTTCTAGCTCAAGCTGAGTTTGCATATAATGATTCACCAAACAAAAGTACAAGGATGAGTCCATTTGAAATTCTTTATGGAATTCATCCAAGAGGAGTATGTGAAATTTGTGACTTAGGTCAAATGGAGAAGAGGAGTTCTGAAAGAGAAGAGTTTGCAGCAAGAATCAATGAGATACAAGAGTAATTCAAAGCAAGGCTAGAATAGAGTAACACCAATTACAAGGCAAGAGCAGATCTAGGAGAAGGGAGAAGAACTATGAAGTAGGAGATTTGGTCTTAGTACATCTGAGGAAAGAGATATTTCCAAAGGGAGAGTATAATAAGCTAAAGATGAAAAAGATTAGACCCTATAGGATACTCATAAAGTTTTCAACAAATTCCTATGAACTAGAAATTCTAGCAGGGGTTGGTATACCACCCATTTGAAATGTTGCACACATGTATACTTATGTAGCAGGAGATACTAGAAAACTTGCAGACGAGGAAGACCCTACTAAAGACCTTTAGTGGCTGAAGCAGGTACCTATGTCCCAACCATTAGAAGCTGAGTCAATCTTGGAAACTAGAGTGGAAAAGCGTACCAGACAGAGGGATTACTTAGAATACTTGGTTAAATGGAAGGGCCATCCTATAGAGTACTCTACATGGATGGATGCTAAATAATTGGAGAGAAAGGGTTACTCAGTAGCTGATCTACTGAACAAGGGTTTAGAAATTTTAACCTTGGGATTCTAATGCAGGAGAATCGACGTGGAGCTAGAAATGTGAGAGGCTGGTCACATTCTATGACGATTCTGGATTCTTGAGTCATGATTTTGTTAGCCCAATCTCTGTTAGCAGTAGGAGATTGTGTCAATGATGACTCCCTGCAAGGAGATTAGGCCACATTTAGTTTTTTAGGATGGTGGCACTTCCATCATGAGGAGTAGTCGTTTTTTAATGTTTCCCAAACCACTCTATGGAGGAGTGATAAAATACGTTAAATATGTTGGGTAGGAGTTGAGGCAAGGGTTCTCAAGTTGGTTCTCAAAATTAGGGGTTCTAAATTTTGGGGATCTCATTTCCAGAGAATCTCATCGCTAGGAGTTGGTTCCCATTGTAAATATTTTGAGAGGCTGAGAGTCGAAACATTGTCTGTGCATTTATTTTGTTGACTAATGAAGAAATAGCCGTAGATTAAATGTTCATACTATCTTTGAATGATGTTGTGATATTGCGTGAGATGAAGGTCTATATTTTCATTTGAATTATTGAATTAACTAGTAGAAATATGTGTGTATGCATTCGACTGAACAATGTACGAGGGATTGACCGATTCTCTAGTTAATCGCGTAGAACGTGCAATGTTTTTTTGCAGTTGATTTTATTTGTAGGAGGGTGGACGGCTATGATCTGGTCCAGATCCAAATCTATCAACATGAACAATTTCACAGTGTGAAAATGCACGACGAATAACAAAGTAGCTCACCAATGAAAGTGATAGTTGCTTGTCGTAGAGGCAAGGAGAGATCAACGGTTTGGGTCATTCCCTGAAGAGATCGACGATAGAGGAGCAGCTTCGCAAGGTGAACTTGTGCAAAGGAAAGAGTGGCCCTTGTACACAAATTCACATCCCAATCTGCCTCATAAATTTTGGTGTCCACCGTTGATTCAGATCGGACGGTTGGGGGGGAATTTCGCTGGTTGAACAAGAGGAGTGGTTAACAACCCAAGAGTGCACGAACTTGTATCCAATTGTTCTTACCGTTATTTTGGATTCCTCCCTTGTGGCGTTTGGAGGATCCTTTTGACTGGTTCAGAGAAGTTAGCGGTGCCGCAAACTTTGGGGCCTGCTAAGTTGGGCAGCAGACTATCTAGAGGCTTCCCAAGGGAAATCGATCACCACCAACCTTCCCCGGGGTTACACTTGGTACCAAGATAGATTGCGGTATAAAAGGTCATCTTTTTTTGGTTCCTAAATCTTCCTTAAAGTAGACAATAGTAACATAGTTACATTCATCTTCTCTTGTAGGTCACTTGAGATTTCATAAAACTTATGCACGCATCAAGTGCTCATGCTTCTGGGAAGGAATGAAAAAGGATATCCTTAATTTTATAGTAGGCTGTGCCACTTGTCAAAGGAACAAGGGTGAGGCAATAAATACTCCTAGGACATTGTAACCATTACCAATCCCAACCACTATTTGGACCGACACTTCCATGGATTTTATTGTTGGTCTTCTTAAAGAAGGTGACAAATTAGTCATCATGGTGGTAGTTGATAATATTTCCACATATGCTCCTTTTTGTGTTCCCCAGCACCCATTTACCCAAACAATGGTTTCCTAATTTTTTTGAGTATATTTTCAAACTCCACATGTGGCATTCCCACCTCCATTGTGTCAGATCATGATCCCACCATCACTAGCAAATTTTGGCAAGGACTATTTAAATTGCATGGCACCTAGTTGCAAATGAGCACTTCCTATCATCCTTAAATATATGGCTAGACAAAAGAAATCAACAAGTGTCTTGAAACCTATTTGAGATGTTTTGCATCTAAAAAGAAACATAAGTGGGGACAATGGTTACCTTTGAAAAAATGGTGGTATAATACAACTTATCATGAAGCTACAAAAATGACACCATATGAATCAGTCTATGGCCAACAACCACCCTTTGTGGTTTCTTATCTACTAGGTACTTCCAAAGTATATGCAGTTGATAGTCTTTTTCATAACCGTGATGCCACTCTTTGCACACTTAAGGAAAATTTAGCATTAAATAAAAACTAAATGAAACAACATGCATACCGACACTGCTCAGAATGTTCATTTGTAGAAGGTGGCCAAGTGTTCCTTTAGATCCAATCTTATAAGAATACCTCTCTCAAAGTTAAAGGCCATCAGAAGCTTGCGCCAAAGTTCTATGGCCGATATCTAATTGTTCAATTCATTGGTCAGCTGGCCTACAAATTAGCTCTCCCAAGACACTCCAAGTATTTCATGTGTCATGCTTGAAGAATGTAGTTTATTAGAATTGTCGATTTCAAAATACATTACCATAACTCGATAAAGAAGGATCCATTTGGATCTCACCAGAAGCAGTTTTGGACACTCGGGAGAATCAACTACGATAATGCACTATATATGAAGTATTGATTTGGTGGAAAAATAACTCACCGAGAGATGCTACTTGGGAACCATCATCCACTTTTAAGTAGTTTTCTCATCTCTAGCCTTGACGACAATGCTACTTTTGAAGGGGGGGGCCATGATTGGGTCCTACCCTAGCCCCCTTACATTATCAACTTATAAGTCCATAAGGCCCATTATATAGTTAGTGGATAGTTAATTAATGAAAAAGGGTCATATTATTAAAATAAGGCCCCTAGGTGGTGGAGCCTCATTAATAGTAGGGCCACATGTAGTTAGGATTTTTGGTATTGAAACAATATATATCGAGTAGTAAGATATGCAATGCTTAGTAAATAATTATCATTGTATTTGGATCCTTGCTCTTGGAGGTTTCCCTCTTGAAGAGGCAATTGAAAATAGTTATCTATTTTATCTATTCTCTTGTATTTTTGTACATTTTCTACGAATTTCTGGGTTTGAGCATATTACACACAAAAAATAATGAAAGGCTCATATTAATTATCTTCTATAATTCTAACAAACCAACCCATTAATAAAACATTTCTACAATACATAAGAAAAAAAAATAAAGATTAAACCCAATAGTCTCAATAGACGACTAGATTATCTTCTCCTTCTTCTAGTGTCGATATTCCTAAAACCTGGAACCAAGCCATTATGGTGTGTTGGACGATTTCCATGTCTATATTCCTTGAATTTGAAGACTCCTCTACACAAGAATGGTGTCCATGACTGAGTTCCTAATCAAGAGAGTGATGTACTTCATTGTCAAAGGAATTTTTTTCAAACCTTGCATCTTAGGTACTAACCTTAACATACAAATGGGTGTGATTTTGGTCCACCAGCTCCAAATGATAATTAGACGCTCTAAATCATACTCGATACTATCCATCGATGATTTTAAATGATAAAGAATTTTCTTTAAA
Organism: Pseudotsuga menziesii; assembly: GCA_001517045.1. NCBI lineage: Eukaryota > Viridiplantae > Streptophyta > Pinopsida > Pinales > Pinaceae > Pseudotsuga > Pseudotsuga menziesii. The sequence continues at coordinate 81,744 of LPNX010813151.1, read as the reverse complement.
TCCATGATTTCATGCATGGCCTTGCTTACATCAAAATCACATTTTGGAGCTTTCATGACTATCCTCCTTGATTTGCTTGAGGGAAAAACCAGAGGGTGTAGGAAAAGGACCCAGACATGGATAGGCCAAATCCTTTTCCGACTTCAACAAGTTTATGTAGACTGTGCTTAGGCTCATTAATTTGGTGCCAACATGAATAGTCAGGAATTATCCCACTAACACTACAAAGGACTGTCATATACACTATAGGATAGTTAATGCAAACATAATCAACTATTGTGTGGGGATTGGGAAGCACAATGAAGAATGGTGTTCCACTCGTGTCAATTAAATGAAATAGTATATGCATGTCTTTAACCAATTTTGATGCCTCATGCCAAAGGATCTTCATGCAGTTAACAACCCAATTTTTGTCAATTAATTCATTAAATTTGTTTAGTTTATCCTTGTCCATGATACTTGTAGTGTGTTTTTGCATTGTTTCCATTATCCTGATTGATTCACAATATCCACCTGAACTCTTTGGTGACTCATAATTTTTCACTAGCATTCCCTTGTCTTACCAGACATCATCATTATAAAGCTTATCAACAAGATGATTATTGTTCCTTCTAATGTGGAAAAAATGTTTCCCATGAACACTTCAAAGATTACTAACAATTCAACTAGAGTCAATTTTGCATCTTGCTTCCTTTAAGAGTGCTATAGCAGGATTGTCTTATTACCTGTAGAGAGTCCCCAAAGATCATGATATTGATGATAACTAAAGTTTTGGCAATATTCGACCCCATGAATACCAAGCCACTTATATTCTATCGAGATCAAAAAAGATTTCCCCACCCCTACACCTACCACCCCTTTTTCTAAAATTTAAAAAATACATATTTTTGTATTCATGATATATCTATTTATATATTATTATGTCTTTTATAAAAGAAAAAATCTTACTCAAATCATTCTCGTATCCATATCCATATTCATATTCATACTTAAATATTACTAATATATTTTAAACACTAACATTTTTCTTATCTTTGATAATAACATGATTTTTTTACCTAAAGCTAACCGAAAAAGTAGGTTGTCGGTGATGACACTACTTTCTAATTTGGCATTCTATCGAGTGGGGACAAAATTATTTATTACCTTTCAGAGACCAATGATGATTCATTCTATAAAGTAAATAAAAAGGACGTTTATAATCATTTCCTCTTATATTCGACCTCACATGTGGAAGATTAATAAATTAGCAACTGGGGTTTGTCTTTTCCACACCCATTATTGGCTTACCATCTTATACAGCCTCTTTATGTTTATTGAGATTCCCTTACTATAGCCTTTTTATGTTTATTGAGCTTCGTGACTTTCTATACATTGGATCCAATTTAACACTTAATAAGTATATTTAAACAACAAACAAAGGGAGACTTCTATTAAATATTAGTTAGAAGATCCCTAAGTGGGACAACATTCTACTTTACTCAAGGTAGAATATTAAATTAAATTATTCAAAGATTTTGGAGAGATATGGGATGTTTTCACTTGGAGTTGTTTAATTAGTATTATATGTGATATAAATATTGTATATTTTAATTTATTTTTGTTTTTTTATATGTTTATTATTGTGTATGTTTATTTATTTTTTATGTTTATGTATTTATAATTTAATAAATTTATTTTATTAATAAAATAAAATTTAAATGGTTTTACGATAGATGTTTTTTTTTAAATAACTTAATTAATTTATACTTTGTTTTATTTATATTTTGAGATTTGATAAGATATTTATTATCGTGTTTAAGTATTTGTAATCTAATAATATAAAAAATATAAATATCATAGTAATAGTCAAATTATATTTTTACATCTCCATATTTATATAAGTTGCTAGTTTATAATTTGATAGAGTGTGAGATTACAACCAATCTAGATTTATTTGATTTGTTAAAAAAAGACACTTTTTAAGATTTGATCCCTCTTGATGCCTATAAATATAGAACTATAATAGATGTAAGCTAATAATAAAATCACATTAAAAAATAGCTTATAAATCTATAACTATAATGGATCTAAGCTAATAATAAAATCATATTAAAAAAATAACTCCAAAAAATAAAACTATTTAGTTTATAAAGTATTAATAATCTTTTAACCCAAATAATTTTACCTTTTTAATGATTTCATTTTAATCTTTACCTAATATCAAAATGATTTCATTTTAATCTTTACCTAATATCAAATATTTAATTCCTAATACTTTTCAACTTTATTCTAAGAGTGGAAACTACACTCTAAATTCTTGTTAAAAGCCATACCAAATTCATTTTAAAATATTAAACCAATCCATCATTTTGTATTATGAAAACCCTTACGGATTATGTTCTCACTCGATTTTTTAATAAAACAATGTCTATTTAAAGACTTTAAAGAGGTATGCCATGTTTTGACTAACTTTAATATAAAAATGTTTAAGTTAGAAATAAAGAAACTCGAAGCAAGCTGAATATAAAAGAGTTTGGCTCCACTCCATTTTAAACTAATGATGAAAACCTATTAGCAAAATGCATTTAGAAAATTCATTCAATTCTATTTATTATTTTGGCTATCTTAAATAAATAATTTTTTTGATTATATAAGTATTTTTTTCTATTTTTTAAAGCAACTTTATAAAACTCCTTATAATAGTCACACTAGCCTATATGCATGCATCTATACAGGTATAATCTTCTACACGCCATCCCCAAGCTTCCACAAGCCTCTCCACCTTTTTCCACCCGTACTTCACTTATTACATGGTTAATTCTTTCAAGTCATAAGTAGGCTAGGCCATCTCTTATGGAGCTAGTAAGATTATGGCCTAAGTTGTCATGCATTTTTTTGGAATTCATGTGTTTATTGAAACAAGTTCTAAGGCTTTAAAATATATTGAAGTAGGTCTTGGGCACTTGATCTCTTGTTGAAAAAGGCTATAAGTCTCAAAATTCCATTAAAACAAATTACAAAAATATTGTATTATGTTAAAATAGGTCCTAAGTATTTGACTTGGTTTTGCAATTCCTATTCTCATAATAATAATAAACCAATTACAAACTCATTTACATCAATACTAATGGCTAGTTTGCTTAGGATGCTAGTTAGAGATATTGTGGAATATGGCGTAATGATGGGTTCCAAGAGAACGAGGGAATGGGATGTGATTATATGGAAGCACGTAGGGAGAGCAAAGAAGGGCCAGCAAGGATATGATAAAAACTGTTCAAGTAATCAAGATCGTTGTCCCTCATCCCATACAGATAGACATGCAATAATATTGGTGTATGGAAGACCAGTTAATACTAAGTGATACAAAACACCTAGCCATAAATTAATAAATAAAATTCGTAGCCATAAATGATGAGAGAGACGCAATTAATTATTCATGACAGGAATTTTTTTTTCCAAACACAAATAGATAAAAGTGAGGATAATCAAGAGTAAGTATTCTAGATTGCATCCGTAAGTTAAACTTACAGCTACAAATTTGAAGTGACCACAATGATCATCAACAGAGATGCAAATCCTTAGGAAAACAAGTGTGGGAAACTTATCTCCTCCCAACCATCCCCTCAGTCATAGAATGAGAACCCCCGATCCCTCAGTCACTCATACCAAGCCAAGGGCATATCATAGCATCGACCCTTTATAGTCTCCAAACACCAAGCCTCCATCTTCTTCAAGACTCCCAACTCATGAGGAAGAGGTACCAGGATGGAAAAGGAAACATGTCCCCCCTCTCCTACTTCCTATTTAAGCTTTTCCCAAGCTCCCCAGGGACAGACACATGTCCACATACAATAAACCCCATGCAAAATTCTCCTAAATAGGTAAATAGATCATAATTATGTGTTTTATCATTTCCATAAATAACCCTCTAATACTTAATTAAGTAAATTAAGTTATTTACTTATGTTCTTATGTATCCCCTTTTAATACTTTAATATAGAATATGAACCTACATAAGTTAATGCTATTGAGTATGGATAGGACCCACTAGGGTGTCCTATGACTACACTATAACCCACACATGCCCCGTAGTACTAATGCAATAAGTCACGGAGGGAATTACATAAGATGCATTTTAAAAGGGACTAATCATGAATTTACTGATATGAGGTATTCCTTATGACTCTCTATGATCCAACAACCTTTATTTTGATTTTTATAACCAAAATAGCAATTATCCCCATTTGGTTGAAATTAGTAAAATTATTAAAAAACAACAATTAAAGAAATCAATTGATGAGTCCAACAAGTTAAAGGTATTGATAAATGTCCATTAATACAGTTACCCTCCAAAAGTTTCCAAAGATCTCGAAATTTCATGACTTCCCTGAAATAACCTATTACTATAAATGGAAAGAATTGAAAAATAAGGGAAACAATGCTCAACTTGGGATGAAAATCTTACCATGAGTTTGCACATGTCCTAAGACTCTACATAAAAAATTAGCCCAAATATGATTGATAAAATTCCCCAAAATGGAAAAATTTCTATTTTGGGAAGGTCTCAAAAGGAGAATTCTTAAAATAAAAAGACGAGGATGGTTACAAGAGATTGAATATGTAAAATATCAAAGAATGAGAGTATGTGTGAATTCTAGAATTTTTTCCCCATAACCTCCCCTTGTTTTTTCTACTTTTGAATACAAATAGGAAGAGAAAATATAAGTTTCCAAAAGAGGAGAATGCTAAAAGAAGAAAGGAGGGAAATTGGTATGGTTAATCCTATCAATTCAATATTTCTCCTTGATTCTCGATTAATACCTACAAATAATATCACCAATGGATAGCCTGCAAAAAACCCCATCATGAATCCATAAAAAAGGCCAAAAGCTATGCTTGGAATGGACATGAAATGAAGCTTTACCTTATTCCTCCCTCAATGACTTTGGATCCCTCACTCAAGGCACAAAGTTAAGGGACCTTTTAGATGCAATGGTAGAGTGAATTCAATCACTCTTGATCCATAAAATAGAAATCATCCCAAGAAATCCCGACCTTGCCAAGCCTAGTCCCAAGGATGCTAACATGCATGTCAATTAGGATAGTTAACAAAATCATGCCCCCGTTGTAGTGAACAAAATTGCGCTCCCATTTTAGCTAACAAAATCGTGCTTCCATTTAGTAAAACTTATTTTAAGGTTAAAACAGGTCGAGCCCGTCATTTTCGACACAACAACACGCTGAAATGAGTTTGGGAGGAGAAGAAAGAGCTAGGGTGAATGCATTTTGGTGAGAAAAGGCCAACAAATTCCACCTTGGGATCAATGTCTTCCTTATGGGGTATTTTCTTCAGATCCTCTCATGCTAATTTCCTTATATTTAATAATTTCTATGCCCTAATTTGAATATAAACCATTTTTTTTAATTTATATGCCCATAAAGGAATTTACATGCCTAATGGAAACCAAAACCCCAATTTAATCATTAAAAAAAAACATTTTGACTATTTCCATATGTATATTCATAAGCATCCTTGTGAATCCATACCAAAATTCACATGCCCAATGGAAACCAAAACCCCAATTTACTCACAAAAAAAATTCAATTTCACTATTTGCATATGCATATTCACAAGCATCCTTGTGAATCCATACCAAAATTCACAAATATGCAAAGTTTGTCAAGTATATTGCAAGTTTGCATAAGTAATTTACATGCCCAATGTAAACCAAAACCCCAATCAACTCATAAAAAACAATTCAACTTCACTATTTGCATACGTATATTCACAAGCATCGTTGTGAATCCAAACCAAAATTAACAAATATGCAAAATTTGTCAATTATATTGCAAGATTGCATACAACTAAATTTTTTTTAAGTAGAATTCATATCTTTTCTAAAATACATAAACAAACATGGTAAATCCCTTGTCTCTATCTAAAATATCAAAGTTGGCTGTCCAAGAACATCAATAAACACCTTATAGTTTTGATGAAACTTTCTAATCCAAGTGTTAAAATAAGGTATAGAAGATTCCCATGCTTAACAAATATTTCCTCTTGACTGAAGGGTACTTTTTGGTTAAGGTCAAGACTATGGAGTTCAACAATTGGCTCTACGAACATCAAGATACATAGGGAGGTTGATGTGTTTAATTACATGCCAATCACATACTATCATATATGATAGAATCTAGTGGAAACCTTGCAACCATAAAAGACACTATACACAATTATTCAAAGTCTCTCATGGGTATATAGAAAGAGTCCATACAACTAAAATAACATCAACTGGAATCCATACATGGCCCAACTTACCTATAAACAAAGATCTGCTAAATGGACTTTGGAGTCCAAAAAAATCACACTACAACAAATAATTACATATCTAACAAAATCCTTACTATACTGGGATTTTATTCATCAATAGCACATTCTTCCGCCTCTTCTAGGCTCTAGCCCTTGCCTCTACCCGCAATATGGGAGTTGGACCTACAAGGGCATTAATCAACACCTCACAATTTCGATCAAACTTCATAAGCCAAGCCTTAAAATAAGATAGAGGAGCTTTCCAATCAATATATGCACATAGGACATTTTATGTACACATGTATATGGAAATTGGAATTAATACTTGAATTTAGGACATAAATTTCAAATAAAAAAATGTTAAATGTTTATTCTTTACTCTAAAATTCAAGATCAATATTAAAATTTAAATAATAAATTTCGTTTATGTTGTTATTTGTCATACATTAGTTTTACACTTTTCATTCCTTAGAGATGTCATTATACCATGTGTTTATTTTTCTAATGATATTTTATTTGTATTTATGATTGCAGTGGCTACTATGGACCACAATGTAGAGATATTGAGATTTATTAGTCATCTTATAGAGATTGGTTCTTCCTGGAAGGGTGGAGATGAGCTCCATTTCTCCTTGTCAGCATCATTGCTAACAATAGTTGATACAATCACTAGATCGAATGATGCTTTGTATAGCCACACATCCTACAAGGAAACCAACCAAAAGATGAGAAAATGCCAATGGTTTGAGTTATAACGAGATCAAGAAGATAAAATAACCAAAGAGCACATATATACATTATTTAGAGTGCCTGGGATGGATGAAATTCCCGAGAGAAGGAGGACACATATTTCGATTGAGTGGTGCATCTTTCCACCCATTAGAGACCATTGGATGGACAAATCGTACATGGTTTTCAATATTTCCTCATAGAACAACAGGGAAGTACCATTGTACTTCATGTTGAAACTGTATGCAGAGTTTGTGATGGGAAAACATGTCAAGTATTTTGACATGTTGGGCTTCCAGTGTGTTGGTAGGGGGATTCCCCAAAATCGAACCAATGCTAGGCATAGATATTCCAATCAACAAATACCTCCACCTCATGACGAGCTACCGAGGCCAGACATTCATCCTGCACATGATATGGTTACCTAGACACAGGAGGCATTTCTTACTCTAGCTGAGATGGTTTCCTGACACACCACACTATTGACCAGGAAGGGCCCTCTTCCTCTGGCGGGGTACAACTGTTAGATTTTTATCATTCAAGCTAGCATTATTATCTTAGGATCTTTAACTGAGAGAATAACATGCACAACAATAAAACACAAGAGACAAGAGACACAAAGAATTTTCCTCGGGGAAACCATAAAGGAGAAAACCCCACAAATTCCTCAGAGATAGAACCAACACCAAAATTAAAACCCGAAAACATAAAGATGATCTCTCGATAGTAGTAGTCTCTCTCTCTGATCCCAGCAACTTCTCTCTCACTCATGCACCCTAATGAGTGAGTGTGTGTATATTAAATAGAGAGGCTCACTCTCTATTTATATTCTTTTGTTCACTTGAAACCCACTCCAACATGTCGTGCTCACTTAGCAATTACTTACTAGAGCCGACATCTCTAGGAGTGTCTAATAAGCCTAGAACCCCACAACTTGTGGGGACTTTACCTCCTCCAACCAACAAGGAGGATTATCCTTAACACAACAGTGGGGACTATAGCCCTGACTTACAATGACTCACCTAGGGTTGAATTCTCTAGGATAGTCTAATAACCCTAGGGCCCCACAATTGTGGGCACTTTAACCCTTGACCAATAGGAGGGTTACCCACAATGACTTGACATGACTTGTTTACATTATAGAACCTCCCAATAGGAACGTCAGGGCACGACATGACTCAAATACATTACAGACACATCTTGGAATAAACATCAAGGTACAATAGATAAGATATACGGATGAATACATTCTGAAGTTACAAATACATCAACACTCCCTCTTAACTAGGAAGGTATTATCTCGACACAATTTATCAACACAAGTCTTCTTCTTTGTATCATCTGGATCATCATTGAGTTCTCGTCATCTTCATCTTCAAGTCATCTTCATCTAGATCTCGATCATCACTCAATCTAGATCATCATCACTGGATCTAGATCGTCTCTCAATCTAGATCATCATCACTGGATCTGGATCATCATCACTATTGGATCATCACTACTAGATCATCATCATGGGTGCTATCTCATGATTCTTCTCGTCACAGGAATTTCTATAGAGCCAGCCCTTTTTCATGTTGGTTGTAGGCCTAGCCTCCATGTAGGTCTTCTCCAGCGCTTATATATGACCCTAAGTCAGAATGGCCCACCCAACACTTACATCTGAATATGGGAGGAACACATCCAACACCATGTCAGAAAGGCATGCCCAACAATCACATATGACCATGATAGGAACCAATCCAGTCATGTCAGAAAGTCCCAACACTTACATTCACTAGCATGATAGGACAACTACTATCATCTGTGAAAAGGCACAGCACTCACATTCACCAGCATGATAGGACACACCTACTGTCATCTATGAAAAGGCTCAACACTTACAACCACTAGCATGATAGGACACAATTACTATCATCTGTCGAAAGGCATAGCGCTCACATCCACCAGCATGGTAGGACACACTTACTACCATCTGTGGAAAGGCATAGCACTTACAATCACTAGCATGGTAGGACACACCTACTACCATCTATGAAAAGGTGTAGCACTCACATCCACCAGCATGCTAGGACACACCTACTATCATCTGTGGAAAGGCCAGCACTCACATCCACCAGCATGATAGGACACACCTAGTATCATCTGTGGAAAGGCTCTGCACTTACATCTGATCATGTGGGAACCAATCCCACAATCACATCAGAATGGCTCTCAGTCCCAGACTAAGGATTCCTGGTAACTGACAAGGTGCCTCCATTCAAAGAATGGCAACAACCCTTATATCTGATCAAGTGGGAACATATCCCTCAATCACATCAGAGTAGCCATGCACTCATATCTGACCATGTGAGAACACATCTCATAGTCATATCAGAATGGCCCTCAGTCCCAGACTGAGTTTTCCTGGTAACTGACCGGGTACATCCATTCAAAGAATGGCAATAGCCCTTATATCTGATCCTGTAGGAACCAATCCTACAGTCACATCAAAATGGCTCAGCACTCACATATGACATGGAAGGAACCAATCCTCTCACCATGACATAATGGCTCGACCCTTACATCTGACCGTGGAAGGAACCAATCCTCTCACCATGTCAGAATGGCTCACGGACTCATCACTTCCCCTTGGAAGGAACCTCGATCTGGAGAACACCAAGCTTCTCCCTGAAGTACTCAAACTTCACTCTGGCCAATGGCTTCATCAACACATCATCTATCTGTTCATCCGTCGCAACATACTGGAGCTTCACTACTCCCCTCTGCACCATATCCCTGATATAGTGATACTTGATCTCGATATGCTTCGACTTGTGATGGAACACCGAGTTCTCCGAGAACTTCACACAACTTTGGTTGTCACAATATATACAAGTAGCATCTAACTAGAGATTAAATAAATCAAATAGTAGCTTCCTCATCCATACTGCCTCACAACTAGCTAAAAAAGCTACGACATACTCTACTTCAGTTGTACTCAGTGCCACACAGGATTTCTTCCTGCTAAACCAAGAGATCAAACCTAATCCTATACTAAAGCAACACCCTGAAGTGATCTTCCTATCGATGGAATTTCCTACCCAATATGAGTCAACATAACCCTCCAGGTTAATCTTCTAACTCACCTCATACTTGAGCCCATAATCAACTGTACCCCTCAGGTACCTCAGGATATGCTTTGCAGCAATTAAGTGAACATGTCTTGGATCTGTCAGGAACTGGCTCGAGGTGTTCACAGCAAAGCAAATATCCGGTCTCGTATTCATCAGGTACATCAAGGACCCAACCATCTGACGATACATCGTGGCATCAACCAAATCTGATGAAGCAACACTCAATGGCTTCAGGTTCGATTCCATAGTTGTGTTCATGTAGTCCATCATCCTAAACCTCTTCAAGATTTCTACTGCATACTTCCCTTGTGCACACCTCCATGCCTAGAAAATAGTGCATCAACACATAACAAGAGCATCACTGGTCTTTTGCCTTCAACCTTGAAGCAAAGGTTGGAATCCGCTTTACTCTCAGTAAATCCTAGAGTCATTAGTAATCTATCCATCTTGTCATACCATGTCAAACCTCAGGATCTTCTGGAATCACTCCTTCTAAAGCATCATACTCCCTCTATCTTCCGTACTCTATGCACTGAGACATTATATACTTGAGTGACAAGTAGCTTCCTCTGCTACTAATATTCTATGTATCCATCTAGGGTTACTAGATACCAAGATCCTCTATCTTTGAAAGTGTTCTTCTCACACCCATCCGTGAGCTTGTCATCCTTTATCAACCTTGTAGCAAAGTTTCAGATCTTCATAAAGCTCCTCATGTATGTGTTATCCCATGGGTGTCTTCTGAGCTCGTACAAGGCCTTCTTTCATTTGCACACATGAATCTTCCTATCACGTGACTTCACTTCCAGTGGCTGCAAATGTCTCTTCGTAGTTTATGCCTTCTTTTCGTGAGAAGCCTCGTGCTACAAATCTTTCCTTGTATCCCACGATGTTTCCATCTATTGCATGATGGAACTACGAACTTCCCTTCATGTATCGATACTACATCCTAGACATCATTCTTCTTGAATTGGTCTTCCCTTTCTTCTCAGTTACTTCTTCATGGAAGGTTCTGTATCAATGATGTCACTGCATTCATCATATTATTCTTCATCTTGAAGTATCGTCACTTGTTCTTCGGAACAAGTCTCATCCTTCTTTGCTTGTAGGAGATTATGTACGCGATATTTCCTACAAGTCAAATGCATTAGTTGTATGGTTAGAAACATTTCATAAGGCATATTCATAATGGCAAATTCTTATGCATAAATATGCAACTATTTTAGCTAGTATAACATTCATCCATATCTCACGAAAACTTTTCTAGATGCCTTCCATCAATCTGTTTTGGAATTTCATAGTGTTTTGGCCATTGCAAAGAAGCCCTAAGATGCATGGATGTGTTTGATAAACAAACACTAGTGTTCTACAAATACATCATGAGATTTTAGTTTTCAAATTATATATCATAGATCTGATCAGACAGAAACATTAACCTGTACGAAGAAACAAAATATACTATAACTTCTATAGCTGGCAGGCCTGTTGGAAATAATCCAGTTCGAGATAGAATATAAAGGTTTTACAAAGAATGGCTATAATAATTTCTGGATATTCACAACAGTCATGCGTCCCAGAGGTTCCTTGCAAAGAGAGAAGTGCCAAAGGAAAACAATAAAAATACAATAAGGGTCCTTTCATATGTCTATATTAGAAACTTAATGGGACTGGCCACCAGAAAAAAACCCTCTAAGCAAATTGGAAGTTGTCGTACCCATTTTTTTCTTGATTAAGTGACCTCTACTTCCACATATCACATGAGTTGATTCTCTAATAACTCTATCCTCTCCAAGCTGAAGAGAGCTACTCTGATCATCCTCTTCTATTGTCTGTAAGCCACCATCAACAACAAAAATTAGAGAGGCTCTTTTTTTCTGGAGCTGATAGATACTTTTGGATGTTATTCCTTTGCACCTTTTTTCCTTCAATTTTATGAGGTCAGGGCAGCCACCAGCAATTGTCACAAGACCATCATCAGGTATTGCGCATTTTTTTATGCATAGCTTCTTCAGTGCTATGAACTTAGCTGAAATACAAGACATCTCCAAGTCCTCAACACCATCACTATTGCGCAGTGCCATTCTTTCCATCACAGGGAAATTGGAATCCAAGGTATTCAAACTTATGACCGAAATAACAATGCCCATCAAAACAAGTTCCTGTAGCTGAGGACATTTGGTTGCAATGGACAGTAACCCTTCCTCACCAATTCTTCTGAACTTGCACTATCAAGGTGTACTTTTCTTAGTTTCCTACATCCATTTGCAACTACATAAATACCTCGATCAATACAATTAGACACCCTGCTCATATAGAATACTTCCATCTTTGAGCACTTTGAAAGAGCCATCAAACCTCTATCACCTAAATGCATGATTTCAATTTGGAATTCTGTCATCTATTGCGAATTTCCAGTGTTGCTTTCTAAAATATGATCCCAATACCCAGAATTGTGTGAAAAAATGAGCATCATTAGATGTCAAGTTGACTGGTATCTCAACCCTTTCCACTCTGCATGTATAGAAACTTTCAAATAAGGAATAATTCTATCCCCATCTAGATCAGAACTCTGCCCCATGTATGCTATACTGTTGTTCCTATTTACAATCATTTGTTCTCTGTTGTTCCATTTTAAGAAAAACATTTTTGTACAATTTTATATTATTTGGATGCCCATAATTTGTCTTAAAATCTTTCTCGAGGAATCAGATTCATATCATAGTTTGAAGGTTAATTTGAAATACGTCCTCTCATTACATTTCTTAGTGATTTCCTTTGAATTGATATCGAAAATTATATAATCATATTCTATTATTTTGAAGGAATTAATATATATTATGAGACGTGTATGTAGCTTCTACATGTGTTACAAAGAGATTTGAGCATGCTAAAACTTGATGATCACAAAGAGTGTCCCTTATAAAGGAATATATTGATTTGTATTCAGGCCTTGGAGATTTAAGACATAGAAATGATCAATTATAATCCACTACATGATATAATTTCTAGAGGATAACTTTTCATCACTTAACTTGATCATCACTTAGTTGGAAAAAATCAAAGTTTTATTGAAGAGTGGAGACTATCCATTTGTAATCACCAAGAGCATCAAGTCATCATTTCATATCACTAGTTTGAGGGAGTAGGACCAGTAAAGAACACAAGTATGCCCCAGTAAAGAACATAAGTATGCCCCAGTAAAGAACACAAGTCTGCCCCAGTAAATAACATAAGTATGCCCCAGTAAAGAACACAAGTCTTCCCTAGTAAAGAACAAAAGTTGGACCAGAATTATAGTATAAACAAAGTTTTAGTTCATAATATACTTCAGAATTATTAAATGGATTTGTTCCTAGTTTTTGTTCACCATCCTTTCCTATCAATTCTGTAATAAGTATTTATTTATACTAGGTTTCTACCATTATCTTATTCATCATGGCATCTTATAACCCTACATTAGTTGTGTAAAAATTCTGTGCATCTGGGTTTTCATGAAAATTCAGAAATTTCACCTCAAACATGAGATTTCCTAGACCTATTCCCTATGAACATTCATCCTTAGGACTGATCTGAAATATTCAATTACAGCAACAAAAACTAGACTTTAATTCAAAGCAAAGCACCCAACCTCTCAAGAGAATAAATACAATTTAAGTGTACTTCAACACCAACAAAGTACAACCCTTAGGGAACACTTTTCAATCATATGAAAGATGTGAAAATGAACTTATTACAGAAGATTTCACAACAATATATATGTTCCTTTACCTTCAAGGTGTGCACTAAAATCACTTAACAATTTCAGCAATATAATATGTCAAATCAGCATGAAAAAGTGTTGGAATCCATGCAAACAAGAAAATAACTTAAACTGAAAATCAATTCTACTGGTACACAATATTTGGATATCTGAAACACTTCATTTCTATATAAGAGATGAAGCACAAGTCAAGGTTTCATCACCAAGTTGGTACAAGTTAATCTCATCAAACCCTAGATAGTGAAAACACAAAAAACCATAGATTCCAACTCCTAGCTAATAATCACTCCTAGCAATTCCTTCTCTCCTAAATAAGCACTCCAATTAGAACGGGTTTCCAAATGCGACAAAACTCTAGTCTTTTTTCTCTCATGAGAGAAACAAGATAAGATGCTTCTCTTGCCCCTTTAGGATCTATCACAAAACCTAGCTTCTTTGTCTTCAAAGGTAAAACCCTAACCATAGATATTATCTTGAACTTCCTTCACAAACCTTGGGCTTGAGACAAAAAGAACAATATAAATGAAGAAGAGTACAAGAGAGAGACTAGTGCACTCCACTACTCACATCTCTAACACAATTATGTGATGAATGAATGAAGGAAATAAATCTATTTATATGACAGGTGAGGGAGGCCAACAATACAAAATGGACCTATTCCACTACAAACAACCTAAATACAAGCAAATAAGCCCACATGTAAAGCACTCCATCTACAACTGACACTTGCCAAGATCCTAGGTGAAGACATCTAACAAACAATTCTCCAAGGATGACCATTTCTCAAGAAGAGTCCAATGCTCCACCTCCACAGTAATAGAGACATAATTGGAAAATAGTTGTTTACAACATGGCTATAGTTGTAATAAGGTTTCTAGTGGGATGCGGATAAGGTTAAATGTGAGCCCTCAATCTATTATCAAGATTATAGATAGAATCCACTCAAGTGAGTAATAAATAGTTGTTGTGTTAATGCAATCCATTAGATTATTGTTTGTGTGTTCAAAATTGTGCCTCAGATACTCTTCTTGTTTTTCTATGTTGGTATGAGAGTCAAGTCAAGATGATCCAACAGATTCGCTAGAGAAGGAGGGTGCGAGTGATATAAGATTCCCACACAATATTTTAAGATTCATTGTTTCTAATTGAGGATACAGCAGTTATGTCAGCAAGTTTGAATCCCACAAGCTAATAATTCTTACGATCTAAAATAATTGCATGGAGAAGAGGTAATTCAAGCATTTTTTTAGCCTCCCATTTACTCAAACTTAACCTAACAACTAAAACAAGCATGTTGCCTCTTTAAACCCTTATTCTTCCATTAGAAAAATAAAGCACCTAAAGTCCTAAGTTTGTCGAGGAAAAAATTCATGCCATACATAGTGTGTATAGATGCCCTCAGATGAAGATAGAACCTGGAAGTGTATAGATTCTCTCAACACCATGCTTAATGCATGCAAGTGAAATCAATTCAAGTAGGAAAAATTGGATTAAATATTTAGTTAGATAGAGCATTGACCATGCAAGTAATATTCAGTGCACTGGCACACTCTCATCACTCCTTCCCAATCACTCTATGTTAGTAGAGTTCACCTCAGTCATATTTAGCAAAAGGGAGGATCACTCATCATGCATACACATTCTAGGAGGTTCCCACTCTCATTTGCATGCATGATCACCAATGAGTGAGGGGTGCATTAAGGCTTGAAGGAATATATAATCAATCTAGAGTAGAGATACAGGGTTAGACATTATTTTCAAAGCACTAGAGACTATTACAGAGACCCTTCATCCCCATCGATGACTACCATTTTCATTTATTAGAAAGAAGAGCATTGGTAGTCTGTTCCATGTCAACCATCATGGTATAAACAGTCTTTTGGTAATGAGTAATAAGATTTTGATCATGCTTTGTGTTAGCTTTTTGTTTTGGTGAATGTTGATTACCTAATCTATGGTAAATGTTTGATGGTTCCTTTTCTATTTTGATTTCTTCTATCACTCATATACACATCCTTTTTTTCCATTCCTTTTGTTCCAGTTAAAAAACCATGATATATTGTCTCAACCTATCTAAACTTGATATTCACAATCTACCCTCCCTTGTGAACTGTTTAGAACAGTCCGAGGGGATATATCAGCACACTATTTTTTTATATTTCAATCATATTTGTAGACCAAATTATAGTATGCAACATTCAGGGACACCCCCCTTGGATTGGAAAAGCACCAGTACGAAAAGGAGAGGCATCGCACCGTTACAGAGCTAGAGATCCTGTACTTATTGGGAAGATCTGTGGGTGCATATCTATGTGATAACATGAGGTTACAGCCTTGGAGTCAGGCCACATAATAATCAAGAGACACAAAGATGAATCTGATGCATAACACTGACAAGAATAAATGAGAGGAAATTCTGCAGAATCTTTTGCTAAAGCGTGATCACTGGTTGATGTTAAGTATGACAATTAGGAGAAACAAATGCGCCATTTACAATCAAACTCAAAAATTTTATGAACCATTGGTAGCATATATTGACTCCATAAATTTACTGTGCAAGGCACATTCTTACAGCAGATTTTCCAATATGGCTTAGGAGCATTTCCTAATATATGCTTCAGTACTTACTTTTGGATACAACAGACTTGCGGGATAATTTAGACATTCAAGTGACAAAATCCATTACATAAGCAATTGCAAATAAAGTTGTGAACATCTTCAACCAATCCTTAGTAAGAACAAAAATACCAAACATCGATACAATTCCTAAATTCAATTTGGTTGATGGTAACCCTAGTACATTGAAAACACTTAATGATGGGATAAATTCTCCAAAACTCTTCTATTAAACTACCTGTGGAAATCATGCAACATAAGGGTCTTACTCTATCCAAAGTTGTTATCATTTTGAATAGGGAAGGATTTCTGTTTTCAGCCTGTACCGGCAATTTTTACTTTCATCTTTAATGCATTGTAATTCCTTTATGTGGATTAGTGAACATGGCAGAGATATGAGATGCACTATCTCACTCCCTTTATGTGAATTTTAGGGGAATTGCAGTTGTTTTTACTTGGTACCTCAACCCCAGCATAAATCATTACTATTTGGATATGTTCTGAGACAGATTGGTAGTGACAAGAAAGGAACTACTACAAAACAGTTTTAGAGATACTTTAGCTTTCAATAAGCCATCAGTTAGGGGAGTTACACTATGTTCCTCCATAACATGAGGGGCATATTAGTTATAAAATATACTTGGTCAATTACAAGTATGAAAAACAATGTCAAAGAGTTTGAAATAGAAGCATCCAAGGAACTATTTAAGAGAGAAATGGCACATAGTCCTGCTACATTCCATCTAAGAGAGGTGTTTTGGCATAGTCTAAGCCCTCAATGCATCAAGAAGAGAAAAAGTGTTCCACCTATTAAAGTATCTATGATGGAAATTGAGGCTGAATTAGGAAGAGCATTCCATTGTTTTGTCATATTTTAAGGAAATATGGTTTCCTGGTAAATGGATCAAATACTATCTTGCACATGTATCCATACCAAATTCACCATGTAAGAATTTAATTGGATTAACCCCTTGATTTGAGGAATTTCCTAGCTTTAGGGAAAGCATTTAACAGACAACTCATGTTCCAAAGCTTGGGGAAGTTATTATTTAAATAGTTTTGAGGAGGATTTTCCATTATAGAGAGACACCTTTGATGAATTTTATTAGCATGAATGGAGAATGCCCTATTCTTAATGAAGACACTTGGCATTCAAAGGAGGGAGGGATGCCATATTTTAGAAGTCCTTAATTGTCCTATACACCTAAATGTGTAGATCTAGTAAATCTTCATCCCTAGCTTTGTTGCATTCACTCATGATATTATAGTAAATAATGGTATCCATGCTTCTCTCTTTGAGTTTGTATTCAAAGGATATTGTATATAGTATTCATGAATGTCTCTTTGATATTATCATTTTCTATTGGAAAGATATACCTAAAGGATATTGTATATAGTCTCTTCTAGCATTATATTAACCACCACATGCTGCAAGGCATACCATCTGCTACAGGTTTCCTCCAAATTAGAGTATACACTTTTGTTTTGGCGTTATTCCCAAAATTATACCATTGATTTTGCTGTTGCTTTATTCCCTAATTTGCTGACTGCTCACTGTGTGGATTTTCTTGCTTAACATACTTAATAAAAGGCACCACCCAATCATTATATGATGTCTATTACCCCCATTTTGTATGGGTGTTTGTATGTGATCTTAATCATAGTCTTCAAGAGGTAATTTTTCCATGACAATGTTGATTAGAAGAAAAACCATGGATGTTGAGCGCATAAGAGGCTTTATTTTTTCAGTTTGGGGCACTGTAACCACACTGTAACATCCCTAAATGGTCAAAATATATGTAAATATCAGAGAAGGGAAGCATGGGTACAAGTTTCATGAGTTTTCGAGCTAGTTAACGTAAAACCAACACATTCTAAACTTTGAAATCGAATTGATAATGAATCACAGATGCCTAGCCCTGGGACTGCCAAATGTTATGGATTTATTCTTTTAGGTTTTTTATTATAAAATCCCTAGATTAGGAAGCGAATCGAATCTAACCCAACAATTTCCAAATTGTAGCAACAACAGAGATTTTCCAAAAGTTAGTTTGTACTTGTTTGAATACTTTGGCTGTCAAAAAAAAAAAAAAAGCAATAGATGGAAGATTAAATGTTGGAAAGGACGTAACTAGCATTGAATTCTCCTCTATGCCTGCTTGCATGTATATTAATTAATGAATATCATCCATGTCAGCGTTAAATACCTTTAATTCTGGTGTGTTTGTGGCGTACAGACTATGCATTTGACAAATGCAATGCAATGGGAATCTTGCAGCAGTGACCGTGACCTCACAGAGAGAGGGAAATTCAGGGGAAGAGAAGTTCATCTTTTAAACTATATTATGAACACAATCTTTTCATCTTTTCCATACCAGTATAAATCCATGATAAATAAATGTTTCTTCCTGCATAGAGAACTTGTTTTTTATAATTCCAAATCAAAACTATTTGAGAAAACATATATTGTTTTTATTGTTTGATTAAATATGTGGGTTCTTATCTTGTTTCCTTTCGAAATAAACAAGATGGAGGGTATAATATCAATAAAACTGGAGCATGCTCAATCATTTTAGGGTACTCACCGATTTGGGGGAATTTCGTCGGCCTCCGCGTGACCTCTTTAAACCCTCCTCTGCCTCTGCAAACCCTCGGACCGCTGCAAACCCTCGGTATTCTTCAAAACCTTCTCTTCCTATGCAAAGCCTCCTCTTTTGTGTGACCTCCAACAGAAACTGTCGTGACCTCCGGCAGCACACAATCTGCAAAGCTCTGATCAGAGTGATGAAGAGACACAAATCCTAAAATGGATTCAATTCAGAAAGGGTGGGATGCAAACTTCATCTAGTTACTGGACTTGGGCACTGTCCTCTTGCTTTTGTTGATGCAGCAAAGCATAGCCATTATCCATCCCCTGAGTAATTCTATGTGGATGGCCCGTCTCTATAACACGTATATGGGGAAGACTCGTATGTAAGGAGATGCAATGTGGTTGTTCAGTTCGAAAGCCATATATTCATATATATCCACCGAGGGAGAAGCATCGTAGAGACCTCCGACAACACCTTGGATATCGCGAGGATGTAGATAGTGGTTGTAATCTATTTCGCGGGGTTTGTATGCGGCTATTGTGTCTGTTCTTTGTTTAATTTTCTTTTTCATTTTTCTTTTTTATTTATTTTTGTTTTGTTTTATTATATATATATATATTGTATATATATATATATATTTTGTATATATATGATGTACACTTAAAAAATTTGTGTTTAGTTTGGCATGTATAGATTATCTAGAAATGTTTGTTTTAGGAGGCACAAAAACAATTAGATTGTTAGGATTGACTGTATGTGTGTTGTCATGGTGATTCATCATATGTGTTATGAATAAATGCTAATATAATTTAGCGAATGATATTATGGAGTTGCATTATACTATGATGATAATGCTAATGAGATATATAAGTTGTATGTCCTCGGGTTCACCCTCCTTAAAGGTTGGGTGTTGAAGGAATGTAGATAGTACCCACTTTCCTCCTCCTCTTTCACTTCGTATTTCTCACTCAAATGATTTGCCTTTATTGTTTTTATCTCACCCAAATGAAATGAAGTACCCTACTTTCTAAAAACATAATAATAATTCTTCCTCAAACGTGTTTACTAAGTCTATTAACAGAAATTGAGAGGAGTTGCAACTGGAAAAATAATTTCATTTGTACTCTAAAATTTAAATTTATTGTCTATTGATTTTGTCATGTTATGTTGATAGCATGAATATTTCATAAAGTGATAGATAACGATGAAGTGAAATTACTCACCGCTTATATTTGTGGTAGTTTTCATTTGCCTATGTTTATTAGGTTAGAAGTTCCATAAGACCTAGTACTAATTAGTGGTATCATGAAGACAATGACAATGAAGATGATGAAGAGGATGATCATGATGAAGATGAGAGGGTATGATAAGATATGAGTGATTTGATATTTTATGTTTAATTTCATTTGTACTCTAAAATTTATTTATTTTTTCTATTGGTTTTGTCATGTTATGTTGATAGCATGAATATTTCATAAAGTGATAGAGAATTATGAAGTGAAATTAAACGTCGCTTATATTTGTGGTAGTTTTCATCTTCCTATGTTTCTTGTGTTAGAAGTTCCATATTAGACCTAGTACTAACTAGTGGTATCATGATGACGATGATGATCATGATGATATTGATATGATGATAATGATGATGTAGATGGTGATGACGATGATGATCATGATGATGGTGACGATATTGATATGATGATGATGATGATAATCATGATGAATATGATGATCATGATGACAATGATGATCATGATGATGATGATATTGATCATGATAAAGATGGTGATGACAATGATGAGGGCCATGATGATCATCAATATGGAGATGATATTGATGATGATGATGATGATGATGATGATGAAGGTGAGGAAGATGATGATGATGATGAAGTTGGTGATGACAATGATGATCATGATGACGACGATGATCATGATGATGGCGACGATATTGATGAAGACAATGATGATGAAGTTGATGATGATGATGATGATGATGGTGATGTCGATTCCAATGATGATGATGATGATGATGAAGGTGATGATGATGATAATGACGATGACGATGACGACGACGACGACGATGACGACGATGATGATGATGATGATGATGATGACGATGATCATGCTCATGATCATGAAGATGGTGACAATGATGATGACAATGAAGATGATGATGATGATGAATATGATGAAGATGATGATGATGATGAAGATGATGATGATGATGATGAATATTGTGATGATGATGATGATGATGATCAAGATGACGATTATGATGATGATGATGATGATGATGATGATGAATATGTTGATGATGGTGATGAAGATGATGATGTTGAAGAAGTTGATGATGAGGAATTGAGGACGGGAATATAGCATAGTATGGTAAAAGTTTAGATCAACACTATAGTGTAGAATGTGTGGATTAGGTTGAATATTCCCATAAGAAAGTGGTGGTGGTGATTTTTTTTAATTATTATTCTTATATATAAATTTATAATATGATGATTAGTATAAAAACATGATAATCAACCAAAATGAGAACACGTTTCTCATTAACCTGAAATTTAACTTGACACATGAGACTTGGAAATTGGGGCAATATATCTACCTCAGATGGATATGGATACTCAATATTATGAGTGGAAACCTATATAAATGAAACAATTCATACTAAAAGAGATTTAATTTCTTTTTAGCATTGTCTCAATTTTTATAAGTAACTGCATAAGATTATTTATTTACAATGTTTTGTTTAGTTGCAACCTGGTTATGCAATGTTCTCAACTTGTGTATGATAGTTTGAAAATTATGTATGTAATGTTATCATTATTTAGACATGTTCAACCTTAAAATGATTTCCATAGTTCAACATTCATGTGCCTATATTTTTCAATTTTGATAGTTATTTAATTATCAATGTCAGTGTTTTTTTGTTGTTGTAGTTGAAACCGAATGCGAAAGAATAATACCAGTCTTAACATTTGGTTCTTATTTCTAAGGATTTTTGTTGCAAACTAGTCCATGTTGGTTGGTAACCTCCATTTGGATCCAAAATTGACATTTGAGTAGTTTGGAATTGGATATAACTATCACAAATATTATCTTAAACTCTTAAAAATAATCTACCAACATTCAGATAGTGGTATGGACCATTTAGATATCAATGTGTGCATATATATCATATCAAACTAAATGTTGGAAATAAATATTATCATATCAAGCTAACTCTTTCATATCTTAAACTACATGTGAACCATATAGAATTTGTTTCTTTAGGATGAAACCATTATAATCCAACAATTATATCAATGTGTCCTAAAGCACAACCTTAATCAACATGCGCCAGATTGTCAACTTATCACCCATGGTAAAAATTCATGCATTCATTTATCAAATGCAAGCTTGAAAATGCATAGATGGAAAACATACACAATTATATGCAAACATGGTTTCTTATCAAACCAAAAATGTAAATCAACAGGGTTGAGACATTCTAAATTTAAGCCTTATAATTATAAAATACATAATACTCTCAAATACAAATATATACCACCATTAACATTTTACACAATAAATAATAATCAATGGTGCCATATAACAACAAATATAAATCATAAGTGATTTTTTACACCATATTGCGATATCATCAAAAAATGGTGCCATATCACAACAAATATAAATCATAAGTGATTTTTCAGACCCATATTACCATATCATCAAATAATAAATACAAAGGATCAACTATTATTTTTCTACTATATACTAAGGATCAACTAATTTTTTCTAACTTGCATTATAGATTTTGATGCTTCCAATTTTTTATGGAAATTTTAGAAACAAAATTTCATGACAAGCAACTACCTAGACATATAAAAGCAATCTTCTAGTTTTGAACATTTAATGCTTATTTAGAATTGGAGTATGGGTTCCTTTTTATGGGAATAATTTGACATTTCCCTTCATTTATGTATGTGAATTATAAATGTTGTTTTTACTTCTTATTTATATGGGTGTGAATCTATGTATTATAATTATGTAGAAGTGTGAA
Organism: Pseudotsuga menziesii; assembly: GCA_001517045.1. Lineage (NCBI taxonomy): Eukaryota > Viridiplantae > Streptophyta > Pinopsida > Pinales > Pinaceae > Pseudotsuga > Pseudotsuga menziesii. Next base: position 58,590 of record LPNX010813151.1, on the reverse strand, counting down.
TTCAAATCAATATATCCAAGTAACAAATCAATGGAATTCAATGTTCAATTCAGTCAAGACGCAAGTAAGTTATCCTCAGTCCATCATCCTATTCATCTACTCAGTTGATTTAAGTCGTTTATGTAAAATGACCACTATTTTTAAAAAGAGAGAGCTTGTGTATCCTTCCCCCATTTCGGATAACCCAAAGGTCTTGACAATCCTCTGTAGTGGGGTGGATGACTTTCATCAATAGTCTAAATGACTATGACCAAAATGTATCCCTGGAATTTGCTAGAAACCTCAAGCATATTAAAGAGAAATAATATTTGACGAGGGTGAAAGGAATGTGAATTAATATAAATGAAGGAAAGATATCGGGGTAAGGATGATAGAGAAATAACCCTAAAAGAAAGGCATGCTTTGTTTGTAGAAGGATAGAGGTATGAAGAAGATAAAAATGGTGTAAACAGGGAAATGGTGCCAATACATTGGGATGAAATAAAAACTGTCATTTTTAAGTACATCACATGTACTGGGAGACTCAATTATGTACCCACATTTCACTTCAAGATGCTGGACCTCTTGAGAAATCAGGGTCACATAAAACCCATAAAAAATATCAACATTCATTTTTACTTACTACGGTCTATGTGGGATATGAGTCGGAATGTAGTGCAAGGGAAATATGATTCCCTGATGCATCATGGTTTGATTAAATTAATTACCTGCAAGAAGTTGTGATCCCATAGTCCCAAGCTTGCATGGGAATAATTCATTCATATTTTTGGTGACGATGTGCAAAGAATGAGGGGTAATCCAAGTTCGATCTCAACTTCTGTTACAGGACAGAAAGAAAGGAAGGTTTTAGGCACAAAAAAGAATATGACCACTCAATTGGGAGGGAAAAGAAAGATTGATTTTGAGATATATGACAACGATATTGTTGCTGAAACCCTAATAAAAAAATAATTCCAAGGAATCCTCTATTCAGAAACAACCAATGTCATCCTGTAAGGCCTATGAGTTCAGATGACAGAGCAGATGACTTAAGAAGGAAACGAAGATTAGGGAAGAGAAAGAGAAAGAATATGAAGAAGAGAAGAATATCAAGAGGATTCTAGGCAATAAACCCTAAACCAAGGAGACCAAGAATATTTTGAGATGGAAGAAGAGGGAACTTCCAAGTCTGTCAAAGAATATAAGCCAGTCAAAGATAACCCATGAAATAGAGAGGTAATGACATTCAAGGAGGATTCTTGTCTAACAGATGCATTATCAAAACTATCCAAGGTTAAGGAGGAATTTGAATATATAAAGATTGGAACACATTCCCATGTGACCACAAGGGTGAGTGGGAATGTTGTAGAGACTCTAGTCACTAATGAAAAGATTCATATTTTAAAGATGAAGCATGCCTACCAGAAAAAACGCTTGGAACAACATAACCAGGTGTTGCAGGTAGAATTGGAGAAAGTTCAAGAAAGGCTAGTAGAAAAAGATCAACAAATATTTAAGTTTGACACTACCTTGGATCAAACTACCAATATGTAGGAGGAAATTGTTCGGTATAGTCCCCCTTCCTGTATATCTCAAAGAGAAGTGGTGTTGATTTCAACTACAAATATTAAAGAATAAATTTCCATCAGAATTTCCCAACCCAAAATATTTTTTGGACACATTTCTAGATAGCACTGACCTTGAAAAAGACAAGTTGTGCGAATTATACCTCCATAACTTGGTTGTGACTCATTCTTATGACTTGTCACCTAACCCATACATTGGTGATTTCTAGTAGAGAGCACTATATTCCTGGATGAACCATGAAATAGAAGGAGTAGAGGATGTGCACCTATACTAGCTAGAAGAATGGGTGAATACGTTATGGCTTAGAGCATAAGAATATCATCATAGAAAAGTGATCCAAACCCACAATGCTCTAGCAGATGATGAGTACTTAATTCCTATCCTTGATGAGACGCATCAAGAGGTTATTAAACATTTTGACAAAACTATTCAAAATACCCTTGAGGATGTATAGGAGGACATAAGGAATAGGTGGAAAAGAATCTAAGTGGATTTAAAGAAGAGGGAGCCAATATCTCCACATAGGTTGGATGTTGCTTTGTTCAGGGAACGAATATACAGAGAATATATACATATAAATAGACTGAAATGGATTGGAATGAATATGGAACCTCCATTTTTAATTCCCTTGAAAATCAAGGAAAACATTGATGAAGAATAAGAAAGGAGGATTTGGGACAAAGAATAACAAATCATGGGATATTACCAACAAACAGGGGCACCCAAGATCGTTGAATGGGATATCAAAGAGGAGTTTGAACAACAAAAAGGTTCACCAGTCCAAGGATGTGTAACATCTTCAAGTTTGGGGGAAATGATATGGCCACGATATAAGTATTAATCGTAGTCCTAAATTACCTTATTACTATTATGGAGCAATAATTGATCATAATATCACCCTTTTATGTAGCCTAGGCTATGCTTGTAGTCAATTTTTAAGTAAAGATGGAATGTGGTATTGTTTCCTTACTTAATGTTCTTTTATGTGAGATAAAAAGTGGTATAGTATCATATGTGATTAAATGCAGGTTAGTGGGACAAACCAACATATCACATCTTACTTTGAGCTAACCATAAGTGAGCTTGGTTACAGCTGTCCATGCAATTGGATGAAGAAGCTCAAGGTCAATTTATGAGACTGCAAGTCTCTCGCTATTTTCATATAGTGGGAGATATTCAATAATTTCATCTCGATATTAACATCATAGACATTCTAGGATACTGTTTTTGAAATTTTTAATAAGTAGAGATTCGCTCCTCATGCGAGAGGTTATCCAAAATGACACACACTTTTGTAGCACACTTATTGCGATACATTGCAACAGTTCGATTACTATTTTGGACAATGATTTCTTAAAGTAGATAATGGAATAATTGCATTTCATATCACCCATGAGATCATAGTTTAATTCATCTCCTTTCACGTGCTTTGAGGTGTCCCCCCTCATTGTGTGGAGCATGAGTTTGTTTTTCACTCCCATTTCATTTTACAAGCATTTCTATGTTTTGATTAAGTATATGGTTGTAGTTTATTTGAAGTTTACCATTTCTTTGATTTCAACTTAGAATAGATTTCTGAAAATTGCATGTTTTGATCTGTAAATGTGCATAATAATGTATGTAGTTAAATTGTATAGTGTCTATAGTCATGTAGGTGCATTTGATAAGAACAATCTAATCATATTTACACTTCTATGCATTAGAATAGTTTAGTTAGTTTTGTATTATCATGCAATCCATCTTTGTTCCATATTAGTTCCTTTAGTAATATCTTAGATTACAATGTTTCATCTTTCATAGAGAATTTTCCATTGTTTTAGATTAAGTTTTTGAAGCATTTCTTAGAACAACCTTCCATTCTTTATTAGATTAATCATTTCTTGTTTTTCTAGTTTAATTCAGTTGTATGAATCAGATCACTTATTTCATCAAGTATATGCCTTTTGTTAAATATATTTCCATGCTTTCATATATAAAAAGTTTAGATGATTTTCTAGAATAAATCATCTCACTTAGAAGTTGTTTCCAAATTCCATACAATAAACCTTTTAGCTAAGATTCTCTCAGTAGTCACACATACAGTTCCTAACACCTCTTAATTTTGTATGATCCTCGATCAATGATTAAAATAGGACTCTTGAATTGTAATCCTGTAAAAAGGATGACATATCACTAGACCACCAAATACATGTAGGGTTTCTAGGCTATATTAGGTTTATAGGGCTAGATTAGATTTCTAGGATTCTACATTTCTAGATTAGGTTTCTAGGGTTTCTAGGGATAAATTAGGTTTCTAGGTTTCCAAATTGGGTTTCTAGGGCTAGATTAGGTTTCTAAATTAGTTTTATATGACTATATTATGTTGTAAAGGTATGATTTTTTTATAGTAGATATCATGCAATGGTGACATTGCATTTGATATTACTAATTGGTTAAACTAAGAATTCTACATACTATATAAGCTAGATTTGATACGTTTCGGTAGGTTTGGTGACAATGAGAATTAAGATAAAGCATGATCGTGATGGTGACAATTAATATGGGGATGGTGATCGTGACTGTGAGTATAATGGTGTCGATGGTGAAAATGGGCATGAGGATACAAATGGTGGTGGTGAAAACTGCACATAATCATTGATGGTGGAAATGGACATGGTAATGGTGACAATGGGCATGAGGAGGATGAGGAAGATGATGAAGAGAATGTCGATGAAAGTGCCAATAACAATGAGGATGAGTATATTATGATTAATAACAATGATCATTCAATTATATCATCAAGATCACTTCTAATATAAATGGTCTCCATTAGTTTCTCATGTTCACAGTAAGGTAGGAAGTATTGTACCTTTGATGAGTTCTTCCTTGGATTTTTTTGTAGTTGTAGGTTTGTAACGACAACTATGTTTGTATAGTGGTATACAAATGAACTGGTCAATAATATTCAAATACATACTATTTTCTCTTCTGTGATATTGCTTCTTGTGTCAAATATTCTCCTCTAATAACCATCGACCCAATCGGAAAAGAAATTCCCTCAGAGTCCATTAATGAGACATTCAAGGTATTATTTCCCTCGAAGCAACATTTTAGGTAGTAGTCTGTTCTGCATTCATTACCCCTAGTAGCAACCACTACATATCTATGTCCTGCAAAAAAATGAATTCACAACATGTGAGTCCACTAAATAAATTAAGCATACTACATTCTTTATAGTTAATAAAAATACATAAAATGTTAACCTCACTTGGTTGTACGATATCTGAGATGTGATCACAATCTGGTCTGATGCTTGATTTGTCCTCTTCTAGATGGGATAATTCTAAGCTTATATGTTGAACGATAGCGATAGATATATGATCCCAACAATCAAACCATCATGTAGACTCACGATATTCCCATTCATTTACTACTACATGGAACACATAAGAAAGAGAGATTTGTCATGCATATTTCAACTAGCACTGTTTGATGTTCTAACTTAATGAAATCCTTGAGTTCCCTATATTTTTTTTACGTTCATATAACTATGATCTACATTGACCACCTCCCCAAAAAATATATGTATGTGTTTGCTTCTTTATGTTCCCTCCCCCATAAACAAACAACAACATTCAACAATGGATTTTACATCTTGAATGAGGGAATCACTTGTGCACTTCATTTCTTGTCTATGCAATATAGTCTCAATGCATGAACCTAATCCATCATGTTCCCCTTTTTTACGTCTAGTGTCAAAATATGTTGTACCTTCATTATTTTGTGTAGCATGCACAACGATTGGAATACATGGGAATCCTTTGAATAGATTTCATAGCCATCAGACCAAATCCAATGTTGATCCATATTTTGTTATTCTTCATCAAGTTATCATAAAACATATGGAAACAATGTTGTACATGCGCTAAGTCATGGCACCTATCATCACTTGTGTAGTAGTGGCATTCCATCAAAATAAATTTGTTGTCTTCAGTACCCATGCATGTACATGATATGGAACACTATGATGACTTTATCTGAGTGATAATACTGTATTTGAAAATCATTTCCTTGTTGTAGGGTGTTGTTCTCAGCAAAGAATCCATTGATAGGATAGTTCCAACATGAAATGTATCTATACATAATCCAAAATGATTTTCCTTCCATCGACATGTTGGGTATATGTTATATTATTTTCATGTGTGTATGGGGGCATGGTGTTCCGGTCAGCAACCCACCTGATGATCTCTGTCGACACCTTCATGAAAACTGCAATTAGGCACAGCAAGCGCCAAATGTTTTGGGTTGTTTTTGGCTATTTTTGGGATGATTTATAAAAATATGAAATTTAATTTTGGTGAAGGGATTGGGTTCTATTTTATAATATGGTTTAATGGATTATGGTATTGGATTTCATGGAATACCTATATTTTACATTGTGAGCAATTAATAATGATAATGAGAAAATAGGAGGTGTGGATCCAAGTTTTGTTGGCTTTCCCGATTAAGGGTTTCTAGGGTAAATATTTGTGTATTATGTGAATATTGTGGTGTAATGTTTATTTTGATTTAAGTCATTTGCATTATTTTATTCTTTAAAAAGGTTTAAAACTTACACGAGATACATGGACATGTTGAACATAGAGTTGGGTCTTACCGAAGAATTCCTATATAAAGTCGCGTACTCAGACCTGGTAGAAGAACAACTAAGACATATATATGTCAATATATTTTTACATATACAATTATAAGAATAAATCAAATATAGTACTTAAGTACTCAATATGAACCTGGAAAGTGACCAATTGTATCTTTTTTCTTTCATTCTCTCCATCAATATCATAGGCCACATATTTGTATATTTTCAAATCAACCTCCATCCAACCTATATCATACTCATCGTTCACATAGATTCACTTGCAGAGTAATACCATTCCACTGCATCTAAGGAATGCTCCATCTAATCAATCTTTTTGATAAAATGTACAACCCTTTGACCTTGTACACAATATGGTATGAATCAAGTCCCTAGATGATGTCATCGGCAATATACAGTCAACATTCTTTCACAAGGTTTTTATGAAAACCATGACATATAGATATATATGTATCATAATAATAACCGTATTCAATGTGATATCGAAAACAACATGTTTGACGTGTTGTGTTTACTCTAACATATCAAGTCTTTCATTTCTCAAAATATATTTGTCCAAGTTAAGATGACTATATGCACTTGTGAATAGATCATATAATTATTTATGTGTCATGTCAAGAAAGTGTTTAGTATGTGGTTCATGGTCCCTTGAACCCTTTCTCAATTTTAGTACAGCATTTTGGTTGGAAGAAAGCCTACTGTTCTCATACTAAAACATTTGTACTAGACCCTTAACTCCTCCTATCAACTTCGATTTAGAACAAAGTAGCCTACCAGTGAAGTCCCACAAATCAGTGTGGAAACCTATGTCCAGGATATCTTGTCTAATAGAATAATTTCAAAGTGTTTTCACATTGCATTTCATGAGATTTGTTGTTTCTTTGAGTAAACGATGTTGCATTGAGATATTGCTAACTATTGTTAATGACAAGACATGATGAGCTACATTACAATCTTGACAATGAGTTTCTAACTAATTTTGTGAAAATATTCAACAAGGTTTCTAATAACATGATTTCTTTTTTCGAAACCTCTAACCATTTTAATGCCTAAAAATATTTTAACAACAGTCAAACTCCTAGATTTCAACAAAGACACAAATAATTGGCATTTTATTGCATTAGAATTTGATTCAAAGTGGATTCAAAATATTGGTTAATAATTTTAAAAGATTGACAACGAATGGTTTGGTAGGGTAACTTACATTCAAGTGATTCTAGGCCACTTTCATCCATCTAAATGTGCTTAGGATTTTTTCAACGTACACTTTGTAATGGTGGGATGGAATATGGGCTCACATTCTTCCCCTTAACTTGTAGGTTGTGGAGTTACAATCATGGGAAGAGATACAACATGATCAAGGATTGTTTCCAAAATGCCAGGTTTTCGAACATGATCTTGCACCACGTGAACTTCTTTGTCAGGGGGTATTTCATCTATTTCCACTCTAGATTTATTCATAATATAACTAGCTTCAAGTACTACTTCATCTTTGTCACCCACAACTTGTTATCATGGATTATTGATTGGAGTTTCATTTATTGTGATAGAATTCAACTGCTCATTTGACGACAACATATGCTTGTCCATGTGTATCCTTTTATTTTCTATTGCTTCATTAACAACTTCTACGGGCTGCATTTTCCTTGAAATCTTTCTTTTCATTTTACTTTGGTTTCCCATGTCTAAATGAATTTCAATTACAACGAGATGATTTTAAAAACTAGGTTCCAATCAGATAGTTCAAGAGATTAGGTTTCTTCACCAATTTCATAAACTCTCATCCAAATACACAATAGTTCGCTTGGAACTAGTGAATGTGAGAAGGATTTTATTCCAACTACAAAAATTTACATATATTAGAATTTCACAATTTCACTTCTATGAGATTAGTTCAAGGGGTTGTTTCTTCACAAAATTGTGAAATTATGTTCTGAATAAAAAGTTCAAGAGACTTGATTTCTTCACCAATTTAATACACTCTCATTCAAATACACAACTATATTTGGCTTGGACCTAGTGAATGTGAGAAGGATTTTATTCCAATTACAAAAATGTACTTATATTAGAATTTCACAATTTCACTTCTATGAGAATAACTCAAGAGGCCATTTCTTCACCAACTTTAGAATTTCTCTTCCAAATACATAGTTCAAGAGACTATATTTATTCACTAATCATGTACACTCTCATTCAACTACACTAATTTTTCTTCACCAAATTACTGGCATGAGAATTTCACAACTTCACTTCTATGAGAATAGTTTAAGAGGCAACATCTTAACCAATTTCATAATTTATCATTCACATTTACATTATTTGTACTCTACAACACATAAGAAGACATCAAATTCTTTCCCACTCATGGATTCTCCTTTTCAATCAAAACACAAAGAAGATCAATCTTGTTTTTCTTGGGCGTTCCCATCACTATTTGCAAAATGTCATGTTAATTTTATTTATGTAGTATGTGGGAAAGAGGCAGTAAACGATGAAGGGGAATAGCCCAAAAAAAGTGTGCACGCACTATTTTTCTTAAGTGTGCATGTGGTCAACGAATGCTCGAGCACTTTTGATCCTAACTTTATTCCATTGAATTCCTCATCTTCCACCATGCCCATTAAGGGTGTGTAGTAATGGTAAAAAAAATGCTCAGAAGCACATGCACACACTTTTGTTACCTATTTTATTTGCTTACACTTGAGAAATAATGTGTGGTGCTTCAAGGTAATAGTAATAGCGTGTCAATGTAATGCTAATAGCACACATATCCATGCATAAAATCAAAATATTCTGTTAGGAGTTCATGTGCGGTGGTTGGAGGCTTTTTTAATGGCCCCATATTCCTAGACGATTTATTAAGAGCCCAAAAATTGGACCTCTTACCTTGGAAATTTCCACAGACTTGAGACACATACTTAGTCCTAGTATAGTCCTAATGGGACTAATATCTTTAGTTATAAGCCAAAGATACCATGTAAAGTTTAATTGTTCTTATTTAATGGGTTGTTTTGGGACCTATATGCCTAAATGATTCCTTGAGGGACCAATGCCTTATTTTCCTCTATAGATCATATGAAAGGCCTCGAGACCTATTTTTAGTGCTACAAAATTCCTAATGATTCCCATATCCACACTCAAATGCCAAAGATCCCCCTATCAAATCATCTACAGTGTTTCTATGTTTCATTCATGGACATTGATCCCTAGATTCTAGTTAATGATATTTTTTCCTAAGCTCCATCCATAGACCATGGTTAATTTCTCAACACTAAATCCTACTACTCAAAAACTACTAACGTTGACCGTGTCTTTACGTGGAGCCAAGAATGCCATTAGGAGATCATGTGTGGTGGTTCAAGGTGGTGCTCTAGGGTCTAGATGTTTAGAACCTTACTTTATAGCCAAAGGAATTAATTTCCTCCCCTAAACTTGTCCAAAACATAATGACCCATGCTTAGTTCTAAAACCATTATAATGGATACCGTATCCTCTCTTAAATATGACATATATCCCAAAAACGGGTCATATGTGTTGGTTCAAGGCACTGTTCATGGCCCTCAAGCCTTAGAAGCTAACTTTAGTGATTAATGTATAAGTTTCCTCCCCTAACCATTTTCAAAATACATATACCCATAATAAGTTTGAAGTAGGATGTATAGAATATTTCTTTATATATTAAGGATGATGTTACTCCATTAACCATGTTTATGGCCCCACAACCCATCCTTAATGCTCAAAACCTTCTAACAGTTCTATATCATCTCTAAAATGATAAATATCCCATGAAGAGGACATGTGTAGTATCTCAAGGCCTTTTTCACTACCCTTGATATTTATAAGCTACATTTTATACCTAATTCCCAAGTTTCAAGAGTTGGGCTTGGTCTAGGCCTTGTTATCAATACATATTTCACAAAAAACTATAGTGGTTCCAATATGCCCACTCAAAGGTGAAGGGTCACCTTGGAAGATCATGTACTATGTTTTCTAGGAATTATTAATGGACTTGTATGTATGCATTAATTCTTTAGAAATTAGTTCTTGTGTTTTCTCCCTTGACCATATTGAGGGAACTATGAACCATACGTTATGCTCGAAAATTTATAATGATATCTATATCCCCACTTGGGGAGGAAATATAACCTCAAGAGGTCATATGTTTTAGGTCAATCCTTCATTCTTAGGCTTGGATTCCTTTAATCTTCATTTAGGGCCTAAGGACCTATATATAGTGCTAAAAACATCATAATATCGTTAATATCCTCACTCAAAGGAATTGAGGATATACATATGTGGTGGAGTGGATCAAGATTATTGAACTTGATTGCTTATAATAGTACTCTAGTGGATAGGGATTATGTTTCATCCATTAGCTATATCCCATGTCTAATACATCATAGGCTTAGATCCAATATCCAAAACATCCTAATGGAACTAATATATATACTCAAGGGAAAGGTTAACCTTCATGGGTCCTATGTGGTGATTTTAGGTGTTATTCATGACCATGGATTATTAGACTATTTCATTAGGGAATTTCCTTTAGATGGTTGTGGAATTTAATCATAATTTTTGTAAGAAAGGATATCATCAACCATTTCAAAGCCCCTAGTGCTCACAATATCCTAATGTATTCGATATCCTTAGTTGGAAGACAAGGATACCCTTGGGAGATGTTATGTTGTATATTAAATCATCATTCATAGCCTTATATCTCCTAAACCTTCCTTTATGGTCTAATTCTCAAGATTCCTCCCCAAATAATGTCAAATACCCTAATAAACACACCTAGTGCTTACTAATTTCATAATTCCATTAATATCCATGCTCAAAGGCTAAGTATAACCTTGAGAGGTCATGCATGGTGGTTCAAGGTATTGTTATTGGTCCTCGATGCCATAACTCTTCCTTTGGGGCCTAAGTCCTAATATTCCTCCATATACCATGTTACTAACCCCTATATCTATATCTATTATTCAAATCCTTGTGATTTCATTAATATTCCCACTCAAAGGTGAATAATATCCCAAGTAGGTTAAGTGCGGTTGTTTGATGCATTGTTTTTGGTCCTAGGTGACTAGAATCATCCATTAGGTCCTAAACATTGTGTTTTCTTCCTTGACCATGTCAAGGAAATAAAGACCCATTTTTTTATTGTAATTACCTAATAATGGCACCCATATACCCACTCATAGGACAACGATACCCTCAAGAGGTCTTGTGTTGCAGTTCAAGGAATATTTCTTTACCCTATATTTGTAGATACTTCCTTTAATACTTAAGAACCACATTTCTCTCCCTCCATATTCCATTATTTCATTTCCTCCCCCTCTCTTTCTCTCCATCTTCCAAGGTCTCTTTCTCTATCCACCTCTTTTTCTCCAACCCTCTCTCTTTCTCTCTCTCTCTCCCTTCATATCTTCGAGTGTCTGCCCCACCCTCTTCATATTTGTCTACCTCCATCACTCTCTCCCTCTCAATCTTCACATCTTTCTTATCTCCTTCTTCTTTCTTCCTGCCCATTGTTCTCTCTCCCTCTATAAAGCTCTTTACCACCATCCGTAGATCGCATTATCTCTCCCTTGCTCATTTTCTCTCTCCTTCCATATTCTCCCATTTCCACCTCTAAGCTCTAAACCTTATCTATCCAACTACCCCCCCTCTCTACCTTTACCCCTCTTCCTCTCTGACTCCCTATACCACCACCACTCTCTCATTCTCTCTTCCTCTCACTCTTTGCCTCTCTCTCTCTCCTCATTTTTTCATATCATCTCTCATACCCTTTCGCCCTCTATATCTTCCTCCATATTCTCCCATTTTATTCCCAATCTCTCTCTTTATACCCCCTCATTCTCTCTCCCTCTCACTCTTAGCCTCCCCCTCTCACTCTTCACCTCTCCCTCTCCCTCTCTCTCCTCTCTCTCTCCCTCTTCTTTCTCCCTCTTTTTTCTCCCTACCTCACTTTCTTTCTCCCTCTCTAACTCTCTCTATCACCATCACTCTCACATTATATCTCTCCCTCTCACTCTTTGATACCTCTCTTCCTCCTTCACTCTCCCCTAAATTTATCTCTATCCCCATTTCTCTCTCACACATCCTTGCTCCATCTCTATCTCGCTCCATATTCCCCTCTCTCCTTCCACATATATCTCTACACCACCCCCCCTCATTTTATTTCCATCCCTCTCTCTCTCTCTACATTTGTCTCCTTCTTACCGTCTCTCCTACCCCCTCCTCTCTCTCTCTCTCTCTCCCTCCCTCTCTCTTTCCATATTCCCCTTTCTCTTTCCCTTTCCTCTATATCCCTCACTCTAAACCTTCATCTCTTTGACTGTCTCTCTCCCACCCTCCCTCACTCTTTATATCTCCCTTAATCTCTTCCTCTATCTCTATAACCCTCTTTGTTTTTCTCTCCCTTCCACTCTCTCCCTCTCCCCATCCACCTCTGTCTCTAAACCTTCTATATCCCACTATCCCCCATCTTTACCTTTACCCACCTCTATCTCTTCATCTCTCTATCCCCCTCTCCTATTCGTTCTCCCTACCTCTCTCTCCCTCACTAATTCTTTCTACCACCATCACACTCTCATTATCTATCTACCTCTTACTCCACCTCTCTTTCCTACTCTATCCCCCATACATCCACCCCTCTCTCCCACTCCATATTCCCTGTATCCTCCCCCCTCTCTATAATTCCATATTCCCTATCTCCTTCGCCCCTCTCTCATCACACTTCCCCATACCATAATCTCGTACTCTTTCTCCATTTATAAGTCTCTCATTGCATTAGGAGTATGCGTGCACTCTAGGAACACAATGGAATTTGTAATGTGCATGTACGCTTTTAGTGCATGCGCACTATTTTAAATTTGAATTTCATAAGAGGGAAAATTAGGTGTTCGCTGAATAGGTTGGTTAGGATTTAAGTACGGGATGACAAACCTAGTGCTTCATACTGTAAATTCATGAAAATTCTCATTTTCAGTATTTTTTTATATATTTTTGTTTTTTACATTATTTTTTTATAGGCTAGACAAGTATGTTGCCAATGAAACTATAGACCCATTTAAGCAAGACTACATATATTAGAAATATACATTTTTTTAAATATTATTGTTAATATACCTAAGATATTTTTCGCTTGACATATATACCAGAATCTTAAAAAACATACCTTCTTTGTTTTTGTTATAATTTTTTTTCATATTAGATGTTTTTTACCAAAAATATATGGTACAAGAGAACACACTGATACCTACAATCTAAAAAAATAAAAATTATTTGATAGTGTTAATATCCCTTTAGGATGCACTAACAAAAGGCCTTGTCATTTCAACTATAGAATCACTTTCATAATCGATAAAAAAAAAAGTTAAGAAAATCAATTTTGAAAAAATAGTTGTGCACTAGATTAATGTGTTCTCTACATCTCTACAATTTTTTGTTCTGAAATTCCATCGTTTAGGTACTACAAGGATGCACTAACAAACACATATACAGTATATTTTGCATGAATATTTTGCAGTATATTTTGACAGATGACTGTGTACATGATATATGTTATGTACTATCTGCCTATAATTGTACTCTTTTGTTGATGCACAAAGGTTTCCTTTGATTCAGTTGAATAACAAGGAACTGCTATTTTTCTCCTGGAAAAAATATTTTGCATGAAACTTAATATACCAATGAAGGGAAAACACAGATTTCACCTAGTTATACAAAATTTCTATAAATACAAATTATATATTTGGAAATCTAGTCATTTTCCTACATTTAATCTTTTTAACTTATATTCAAATCATTATGGAAGTATCTTGAATTATCCCTCCAAGTTAATAGATTATTGTTTTTCTAGGTTTCCAGTGCCACTAACGTGTCATGAGAGACTAGCACTAGCTTGCACCAAACTCCATGGTATTTTTTCATCATCAAATGTTTGAATCAGTGATATATCCTTGGATTTGAGAATAATTGACTTTGTTAAGGATTTTGAAAGAGTAATTAAAACACAAATTCTAGCATATATAGTGTATTGTTTTTTTAGTTGTTATAGAAGTTACAATGGATATATCTGGGGTATTTCATATGTCTTAAAAATATTGTCATTCCAAAATTCAAAATATAAAGAGTATAAATTTTCATATTAGATCTTTGTTGAAATCTTCATTCTCTAGGCTAAATTACTCTACTCATATCTCATCTGAAATGATTTCAAATTAAGAAGTAAGGCCATAGTTAGAAATATGATCCTTATGATCAAAGTGAGTGCATGTATATGTGAAAAAAAATTGAAACAAAGTGTCAAGTATATTCACTTAACATTTTTAGATCTATGAGAAAGAGAGAGACTTGAATGGAGCTAACCAATGAAAATATAATTAAACAAACCCTAAAATTTCCCAAATAGAAGATGAGCCAACATTAGTACACACACACATATAAATGAGAGAGAGAGAGAGAGAACAACACATGATATTATGTATAAGTGATCAAGATGGTTGTACAGATAATAGAAGAGTTGTGTATTTATTCAAGCTCAAGCATTAGGGGCCCTTCTTCAATAATGTTTATGGGGTCACTTCCATGACTAGGCCATCATTAATCCCCAAGGATTACAATAAATAAGTGTTCACTAGGTTGTATTTAATTCAAACTTAGAGCTAGAATAATACAAAAAATAATGATTCTCATAGTTAGTTCAACCTTATCCCGAACTAAAGACTAAACTATCATCTCAACATCGCATATTAAGTTGAGGGGTAGGCCATGGAAAATAATGATAATTTAACAAATGCATGAGTGGGTTTATAGATACCTAACTCAAATATAGGGTAAAAACATTTCTAGGAGTGGGTATATTGAGACCTACATCAAACACTAAGAATGGGTTTATGGATACCCATGTTGAACACATATGATATATTGAATATTGAGAATGGGTTTATGGATACCCAACTTCAATATCCCTAAGAGTGGGTTTATAGATACATTCCTCAAATATAGCTCACTTGAATATAATTCAGAATGGATTTATGTCCATACATTCCCTAAGCATTGACATTGTGTTTATGTGAATCCCTAAATCAATATAGGTTGGAATTGATCAAGATACAAAAGTAAGGGGGTTTATGAACACCTATCTCAAAATAATTTTTTCCTATGCACAAAATAACACCGTAATATGAATATTAGTCCTCAAAACTAGATAAATACCTCACAACCCCCTTCTGCACCCATCTCCCCCCCAACCCCCACCAACCACAACATACCTAATCCTAATTATATTCCATCTAATAAATATGTCATATATAATACCACTTGAACACATCTTGAACACCATATATTTAATATATTACATCCACAAAGGACCAACATCATAATTTGGAAAGAGGTGATTGACTATAATAGGTTAAGACTCAACTAGGGAAGAATCATCTATAATATTAGGATGTATCCCGCATACGTATGAGTAGAAACTCCATTAATGAAGATGAGGAAGCATATAGCCACCCTCAAGAATAAGTGGTTGTGAACCCACAAATTTCCTTACAAATTAATAGCTAAGAATTATGCCTCACAACATAATATATTGAAGTATTCACTATAAAAGAAAGTCCTAGAACATAAATGTCATCATGAGATGTGTTTTATTCTATAATGATATCATCACAAGTTGGAACATGTAAGGACCTATATGAAAGTGACATCATTAGATGCAAACTATAAAAATTGGGACCAAGAATAATGCATGGGAATCCTTTGTAAATTCTTCAAAAGAACCATTGAAAGAACCAATAAGAAAATAATTTGAAGAAGGGTTTCAAATGTTAGAATACAAATTATCCAAAAACCCTAACTCTATATCCTTTAGGGTAATTCTACCAGCCAACAATTTTAGTAAAAAAAATGGTTTGAAACCCTAATTCCATTGCCATAAAATAATAATGATTCTAACAAAAAAAAGTCTCAAATCCATTGTTGGGAAAAAACCTAAAATGAAAAAAATACCTTAATGTAGGTCACTCCAATCAGGTGCATGAAGCATACAACATCTTTAAATAACTTTAAGTAAGGCACCCCATTCTAGGAAGTAACATCAGTTTTCAAGTGAGCATTGGATAATGGTTAAAGCTTTATAAAACCTTAATTAAGCAAACAAAATTGAAAACTTAGATCGTATTTAGTTAAAAATATTCAAATTAGATGCACCTTTCACAATTTCTCTAATACTATGTTGAGATCCGCAAGAAAGAGAGAGGATTGTATGGAACCAATTAACAATACCCTAAATTTGTGCCAACAAAATATGAATCAACAATAATATGCAAAATAAAAGAAGAATACAAAAAGGGAGTCCAAGAGCTAAGTTGTTGTTGCCAACAAGGATGACTAAGTGAAGTTCAAGCAAAACCTACAAACACAGACTTAAAAATAAATTTAAAGCATCAATTGAACAAACAAAAAGTGATTAAATTTTGTAAAAAAAATACTTACAAAATGTCAAGTGTCTCCTATTTATATATTTAATTATTACAGACTTACAAATAAATTTAAAACATTATTTGAACAAACAAAAAGTTTTGTAAGCATAAAAATTTAAAGCTTGACTAAAGGTTTTATTTAACCATTTAACTAAGCTCATTTAAATCTTAATCAATATACATTACTAAGACCATGAAATAAATCTTGGAAAAAGATTTTAAATCTTACGATATTTCATTCACGAGTCCATCTACAAATCTTCCGTGCGCTTGATTTGTCTCCATTGTCTCGGGAGCACAAAGAATCGTTTGTATTTGGCAAAAGGAAATGAGTAACTAATCGAATTGAGAAACAAGGAATAGAAATGTCTATCTATCATATTTGTTTACTAGTAACTTTAAAATTTATCAAATAAAAAAAACAAACATTTAATGTCTATTGTTGTCTCGGGAGAAAAGACCCGTTCGTGAAAGATTCGCGAAGGAGTAGAATTGATAAAGCAAAGAATAAAAATTGGAGTTGTTTATCCATAAAACATTTTGAACGCAATTGATCAAATCTCTCTTTAAAAGGTCAATCTACTATTAATCAATGTCTCTCATTGTCTTGGGAGCAGAAAAAGAATAGTTCGACGTCAACTGAAAAGTAAGGAATAGCAATGGTGCTGGATATATTTAATAGTATAATGTATTCTTTTTATGATTGCACAGATTTTGCTTATATATTATTAGTCCAAAATAGTTGTCTAATCCCAAGAGAAATGGATAAGAATACAGAGATCTACTTCCATTTCAATGGACATGGAATCAATGCAAATGCATGGGGATCCTAATTATACAAGCCAATGCAAATATTCAACAAGGTTTCTAATAATATTCGAATATTTAACAAGGTTTCTAATAATATGATTTCTTGTTAACAAGGTTTCTAATAATATGATTTCTTGTTTCTAAACCTCTAACCATTTTAATGCCTAAAAATATTTTAACAAGAGTCAAACTCTTAGATTTCAACAATGACAAAAATAATTGGCATTTCACGGCATTAGATTTTGATTCGAAATTTTTTTTAATAATTTTAAAAGATTGATACCGAATGGTTTAGTAGGGTAACTTACATTCAAGTGTGTATAAGCCATTTTCATCCACCTGAATGTGCTTAGGAGTTTTTCAACGTACACTTTGTAATGGTGGGATTGAAGATGGGCCCGCATTCTTCCCCTTAACTTCTTGGTTGTGGAGTTACAATCATGGGAAGAGATACAACATGATCAAGGATTGTTTCCAAAATGCCACGTTGTCGAACATGAGGTTGCACCACGTGAACTTGTTCGTCTGGGGGTATTGCATCTATTTCCTCTCTAGCTTCATTCATAATATAACTACCTTCAAGTACTATTTCATCTTTGTCACTCACCCACAACTTGTTCTAATGGATTATTGATTGGAGGTTCATTTATTGTGTTGGAACTTGACCGCTCCTTTGATGACAACCTATGTTTTTCCATACTTATCCCTGCCTTTTCTATTGCTTCATTGACAACTTCTATGCGATGAATTTTCCTTGAACTCTTTCTTTTCTTGTAACTTTGGTTTCCCATGTCTAAATGAATTTCAACTACAATGGGATGATTTTAAAATTTCTCTTCCTATTAGATAGTTCAAGGGAGTAGGTTTCTTCACCAATTTCATACACTTTCATCCAAATACACAACAGTTCGTTTGGAATGAATGTGAGAAGGATTTTATTCCAACTACAAAAATTTACTTATATTAGAATTTCACAATTTCACTTCTATGAGAATAGTTCAAGAGGTCGTTTCTTACAAAATTGTGAAATTTTGTCAATAAAAAGTTCAAGAGACTTGATTTCTTCATGAATTTCATACACTCTCATTCAAATACACAATATTTGGCTTGGAGCTAGTGAATGTGAGAAGGATTTTATTCCAATTACAAAAAAAAGACTTATATTACAATTTCACAATTTCACTTCTATGAGAATAGCTCAAGAGGCCATTTATTCACCAACTTTAGAATTTCTCTTCCAAATACATAGTTCAAGAGACTCTGTTTCTTCACCAATCACATACACTCTCATTCAACTACACTATTTTTTCTTCACCAAATTACTTGCATGAGAATTTCACAACTTCACCTCTATGCGAATAGTTTAAGAGGCCACATCTTCACCAATCTAACAATTTATCATTCACATTTACATTATTTGTACTCTACAACACATAAGAAGACATCAAATTGTTTCCCACTCATGGATTCTCCTTTGCCATCAAAACAAAATGAAGATCAAGTTTTTTCTTTCTTAGGCATTCCCATCACTATTTGAAAAATGTCTCGTTAGTTTTATTTATTTAGTATGATGAAAGAGGCAGTAAACGATGAAGGGAAATAACCCAAAAAAAGTGTGTGCATACTATTTTTCATAAGGCTGCATGTGATCAAGGAATGCTCGAGCACTTTTGATCCTAACTATTATGACATTGAATTGCTCACCTTCCACCATTCCCATTAAGGGTGTGTATTAATGGTAAAAAACAATGTTGAGAATCACATGCACACACTTTAGTTACCTATTTTATTTGTTTACACTTGAGAGCTAATGTATGGTGCTTCGAGGTAATAGTAATAGTGTGTCAATGTAATGCTAAAGGAAATCTAATAACACCCATATCCATGCATAAAATCAAAGGATACTATTAGGAGTTCTTGTGCGGTGGTTGGAGGCATTGTTAATGGCCCCATATTCCTAGAAACTTTATTGAGGACCCAAAAATTGGACGTTTTCTTAGAAATGTCCACAGAATTGAGACACATACTTAGTCCAAGGATAGTCCTAATGGGACTAATATCCTTAGTCATAAGACAAACATACCAGGGATGATTTTAAGGAACCATACTTATTTAAAAGTTTATAAATGTTGGCAAATATTACCAATTCTTAAAATGTCAACTATAAAATGATTGGCGATATTTTTCAAAAAATATTTTAATTTCCAAGCATTTTAATATTGTTTATATAATAATTTGGCGATTTTTAGGGTGAAAATTTTTTACCCCATCAAAATTGGGCGAAACAGGGATTCAAAAAATGCAAAATGGCAAATTTTTTTTGGGAGAAAAACATGGAAAAATAGCCCACTGGGCTAAAATTCGCCCCTAAAATTATCCCTGAAAGATACACTGTAAAGGTTAATTGTTCTTGTTTAATGGGTTGTTTTGGGACCTATATGCCTAAATAATTTTTTGAGGGACCAATACTTGATTTTCCTCTATAGATCATATGAAATGCCTTGAGATGCATTTTTAGTGCTACAAAATTCCTGATGATTCCCATATCCACACTTGAATGCCAAATATCCCCTTAGCAAATCATCTATCGTGTTTCTATGTGTCATTCACAGATATTTCTCCCTAGATTCTAGTTAATGATCCTTGTTCCTAAGCTCCCTCCATAGACCATGGTTAATTTCTCAACACTAAAGCCTACTTCTCAAAAAATACTAATGTTGACCATATCCTTACTTAGAGCCGAGAATGCTATTAGGAGATCATGTGTGGTGGTTCAAGGTGGTGCTCTAGGGTCTATATGTTTAGAACCTTAATTTATAGCCCAAGACATGAATTTCCTTCCCTAAACTTGTCCAAAACATAACGACCCATTCTTAGTTCTAAAACCCTTATAATGGAGCCCATATCCTCTCTTAAATATGACATATATCCCAAAAATGGGTCATATGTGGTGGTTCAAGGCACTATTCATGGCCCTCAAGCCTCAGAATCCAACTTTAGTTATTAAGGTATAGGTTTTCTTGCCTAACCATTTTCAAAATACATAGACCCATAATATGTTTGAATTAGATGTCTAGAAGATTGCTTTATATATTAAGGATGATGTTAATCCCTTAACCATGTTTAGGGCCCCACAACCCATCCCTAGTGCTCAAAACATTCTAATGGTTCCTATATCATCTCTAAAAGGATAAATATCCCATGAAGAGGACATGTGGAGTATCCCAAGGCCTTGGTCACGACATTTGAGATTTAGAAGCTACCGTTTAGACCTAATTCTCAAGTTTCAAGAGTTGGGTTTGGTTTAGGCCTCATTACCAATACATATTTCACAAAAAACTATAGTGGTTCCAATATTCCCTCTCAAAGGTTAAGGGTCGCCTTGGAATATCATGTACTATGTTGGATAGGAATTATTGATGGACTTGGATGTATGCATTACTTCTTTAGGGACTAGTTCCCGTGTTTTCTCCGTTGACCAGGTTGAGGGCACCATGAACCATACGTTATGCTCTAACATTTATAATGATATATATATCCCCACTTGTGGAAGAAATATAACCTCAATAGGTCATGTGTTTTAGGTCAATCCTTCATTATTGAGCTTGGATTCATTTAATATTGATTTAGGGCCTAAGGACCTATATATAGTGTTAAAAACATCATAATATTGCTAATATCCTCACTCAAAGGAATTGAGGATATACTTGAGATGTCATGTGTGGTGGAGTGGGTCATGATTATTGAACTTGATTGCTTATAATAATCCTCTATTGGATAATGCTTATGTTTCATCCATAAACTCTATACCATGTCTAATACCTAGAGGATCATATCCAATATCCAAAACATCCTAATGGCACTAATATATATACTCAAGGGAAAGGTTAGCCTTTAGGGGTCCTATGTGGTGGTTTGAGCTGTTATTCATGACCATGGATTATTAGACTATTTCATTAGGGAATTTCCTTCACATAATTATGGAATTTAATCATAATTTATGTAAGAAAGGACACCACCAACCATTTGAAATCCCCCAGTGCTCACAATAACCTAATGGATTCCATATCCTTAGTTGGAATACAAGGGTTCCCTTGGGAGATGTTATGTTTTATATTAAGTCATTATTCATAGCCTTATATTTCCTAAACATTCCTCTATGGTTTAACTCTCATGATTCCTCCCCAAATAATGTCAAATACCCAAATACCCACACCTAGTGCTTAATAATTTCATAATTCCATTTATATCCATGCTCAAAGGCTAAGTATAACCTTGAGAGGTCATGCATGGTGGTTCAAGGTATTTTTCTTGGACCTCGATGCCATAAATCTTCCTTTGGGGCCTAATTCCTAATATTCCTCCCTAGACCATGTTAAGAACCCCTATATCTATATCTATTATTAAAATCCTTCTAATTTCATTAAGGGTGAAAACATGAAGTTGAGAAACACTTTTGCTTGTTTTTTGACAAAACAAACTACAAAATTTTATACTTTTCAACTTCAACCCCTTCAAACTGATATATCCCTTACGAATTTCACCTTGAAGTAAACACACAAGTTTTATAGAAATGAATTAGCTACATACTCATATTTAAAAAAAAACAATTATCGACATATAGTGGGGCAAATTTGATGTCCACCATCGACATATACCTTTAAAATTTTATGAGTGAATAATGAGTGACCTATGTGCACCACATTTAAATTCTTAGAGATAGTTATTTATTTTAGGGAAACAAAATTTATACTCATAATCTACATAGATTGAACTTGTGCATGGACTATATTTTTAGGTTTTTCGGAATTGAGAACTATTTTTTATTATTTATCGAAACGACATAAGTTCATAAAATGGTGCATTATCGACACACGTTGGTGAGCTTCAATTTTATTTTTAGTGTGACTCTTATTGGAAAAACTAAAAGTACCCTTTTAAGGAGGAAACGACAATTATGATCTATATGAAGATTTCAAATTTTTTGGTGTTGTCTTTGTTATGATATTGAAGTTTCATTTTAGGTGATTTTCAAAGTAATAAAATTCTTAAGGGATAAGGCTTAGAAAAAAATTATTAATAAATACAAATTCAATTTGAAATGAAACAATTATTATATCATTGGAAACTAGATTCAGAGACAAAACCATTGCTACTAAGTCCTATCATATAATATTTAAAATTTGCATGGGTTAGGGCTGGATGAAGTTGCAGGTTCCAGAAAGATGCCATATATTTTTGCAGGTTTTGTTGACCATGACCTCTCGGCCAAAAAATATCCTCTAAACTCTCAGCTGGGAGTTTAGTTCAAACTCTCATCTAAGAGTTTTTTTTAAATACAACGCTATGATTGGTTCAAACTCTCGGCCTAGAGTTTTATTAAACTCTCGCCCGAGAGTTCAAACTCTCACAAAATCTTAGCCTGGAGTTTTTTAAACTCTTGGCCTAGAGTTTGAGGTTGAATTTTTTTTGTGTGTTCATCTGCACGCCCTTCTTCTTTTTTTTTACTCCGTTGTCATAAAATTGTTTCCCAACTTCGCATTTTCACCCATTCCCACTCAAAGGTGAATAATATACCAAGTAGGTCAAGCTTGGTGGTTCGATGCATTGTTTTTGGTCTTAAGTAACTAGAACACTACAACAAATCCTGGAATTAGTGTCCCATTTGAGCATGCCTTCTTAGTGTAATTTTTTTACATTGAGTGGTCAAACTAGATGCTAAATGGGATGCGTCATGGAAAAAACTTAAAGTGTCTCAAAAAATGTCTTTTTTAGCTTCCTAGATAGCATCCTTTATGACGTCCAAAATAGAGTCTATTTTTTTGTTTCCGGAATAGCATCCAACTTTGCTTCCTAATAATGTCCTATTTTGATTCCTAGTGAGTGTCTTCTTTTTCTTCTTAAACGACATCCCTGTTAGCACCATATTTTCATCCTGAATAGTACCATGTTAGCATCCAAAGTAGCATCCAATATTGCATCCATATTTGCTACCACTTTAGCATTCGATTTTTCACCATTTTTTACTTCCAAATATCTGTCAATTTTCGCTAACAAATTTGCACCAATTTTTGCTTCCTTTTTTGCATTGTGTTTTGCTACCAAAATGACGCCAAATATTTCTTCTATTGTTGCACCATATTTTGCTTTCTATGTAGCGCCATGTTTTGCATCCAAAGTAACATCTTATTTTTCTACCATATCAATGCCATGTTTGGCTTCATCATTACTGCCACATGTTGCATCCTTTTTAATGCCTAGTTTCGCATCTTATTTTTCTACCATATCAACGCCATGTTTGGATTCATCATTAGTGCCACGTGTTGCATCCTCTTTAATGCCTAGTTTTGCGTCTCCCATTTTTTGGTCATTTTTTGGTTTACCAATATTATAATATCATTAGGGCATGGAGGAATTGAACCACCAACCTCCTGCTTGTAAGGAAGGCGCTCTTCCATTGATCTAGCACCCTTCAAGAATTTCGGAACCTAACTTACAGAGTCCTCTATAATGGAAAAAATGATCAATACACAACTTTGAGTATCTAATGGTCGGCCAAGGATGATAGATTGTATAAGTTCACAATATATGATCAAGCAGGTTATGAAATCCATAAACAATTTCTTGGAATTTTGAACAAAACTCAAGAAATTAACTTAATGGGATTGTAAAAATCACTATTCCCTAGAAACAGTAAGTGTACCACTATATGAGACCTATCAACAATAATTATCTTAGTGTGGATTCCAAGGATATAATAGATAAGCATGATCATCCAAGAGCCATGTATAAGTGCAGCAATAAGGAGAATTAAAAGAGGATGATCAACCAAATAGTTGGTGCTTCACATGGATCATATCCACCATGGGATGAGCAAAGTTCCTTCTTCCATCAAGCTAATGAGTATCCATAAGGACAAATGGTTAGGATATATTGTGATGCCAATTCATAATGTTTATTCACGTCCTAGGGTGATGTTGCAGTGGAGATCTACATGATCCCCAACAGCATTGGATATAAGCATATTCATGGGGCCATAGAGTATAGGATGAGGTTGTGTTTTTATCTTTTTCTTTGGAAAACCATGCATGATTTGAAACACTGGGAGAAGGAATAGAATTGAATATACTTAACAAAC
Source organism: Pseudotsuga menziesii (assembly GCA_001517045.1). Classification (NCBI taxonomy): domain Eukaryota; kingdom Viridiplantae; phylum Streptophyta; class Pinopsida; order Pinales; family Pinaceae; genus Pseudotsuga; species Pseudotsuga menziesii. The sequence continues at coordinate 33,953 of LPNX010813151.1, read as the reverse complement.
TACAATCATGACAGGGCATAGGACTCTACTCTATAATGATTGTGCAGACGTTGGAAATGGGTATAATTGCCTAAGGACTATGAACACCATGCATTTAAATATGAATGCATAACCTTCCATGTCATAGGAATACTCAATGGAAGTGATCTTATTGTTTCTAACATAAAGAAACAAAGAATCCATAAATGGAAGATCCAAGGGGATACACATGAATGCGTACAAACCTGTCCCTTTCACGAATATTCCTTTCACTGAGGTTATGAGACCTTGTGGGAGAGTGGTCTAGAGATGGTGTATGATAACGTCTAGCATAAGAGTAATGTTGGCTGAATCCACAACCTCTTCTCACACGTTTAAGTGTGCCCTCTGGGATAGGACTTCTTGTAGAAGTCTACTTTGATTAGGATGGGGAAGTGTACTCTTATCAACAATAGGACTACGACTTTATCCTCTTAAAAAACTTATTCTTGGAGGCCTTGAGTCTAGGATAATAAAGGTAGTTGAAGAATCTAGGATTTCTGGTAAATTGCAGGAGCTTTAAAGTATAAACAAATATTTCCCTGCTTTCATTCCTAAAAAGAATGATCCCTCTTGCTTTAAAGATTACATGCCCATTTCATTATGTGATGTTATTTATAAAACAACTTCGAAGATCATAACAAAAATAATTTAGGGGTTTCTTACAAAGGTAATTGTGGAGGTACAATTCAGGCTCCTTTTCAACATACAGATTCATGATGCAGTAGACTCCGCCCAGGAAGGACTACATTCATGGTCAAGTCAAAGAAGTTGATTCATGGTCAACTTTGTCAAAGAAGATAAATTACAATGAAATTATGACATTGAAAAAAATATTCCCCCTTGTCCTCCATAAAAGAGGTTATGTGACAAACATTAATCAGTTGTAAGCATAATGCCCCTTAACCTCATTCCCAAAATGTCTCGATCAATATGGAAACTTGGATAATCTAGAAATCAATTTTATCCCTTGTATCCAATAAAACCTTGGTATCTAGTATTTGATGAATTGCTTGTGAGTTGCAGTCTTTAAAAGTTTAAAATATATTATATGACAGAATAATACAATATGCAACCTTGCATACCATAATAGGTCATCTAGAAACTATAGTGCTTCTCCAGTCCATAATGATGAAGCACTAACTTTCTATGTATTCGATTAATGTAGAACAAACAATGCAACGAAATATCTACAACTGAGGATTTAGTAAGATTTCATTCAAGAAGGCATCAATAAGACAACCAAAAGCAAGGGACCTACAAAGCACATATCCACTTCTAAGCAATTGACGTGCTTCTCCAGTACAGAATGATAAGGCATTAACATGTGATGTATTCAAGTAATGTTGAACAAACACCTCAACAAAATATCTGCAAGACTTCAACTGTGGTTTGGTAACCTTTCATTTAAGAAGGAATCAATAAGAGAGCCACAAGCAAGGGACCTACAAAGAACACAACCATTTATAAGAAATGTCGGTACTAGAATGAGGAAGGCTGGTATCCTTGCAACATAGGGACTTGCACCCCAAATCCATATTCCAAAATGGAAAATATTTTGGTGCATGGATTTCCCATGTCTCACATTTGTTTTCAACATGAGATTATTATAGATCACATTCATATTTATTTCTCGGCAAACCATACAACAAATAGAAAAAGGTCCCACTTAGCACAAATCAAAGAACAAGAAAGGAGCATCAAAGTTTCAAACTAACAAGAATATGATCATAAATACTATATCTAGTTAAGAGTTTTCAAAGATGAAACAAAAAAATTCCACTTCATTATGCATAATACAATAGAAGGAAGTAGAGGAGTAATACAGGGATACATATAAAATATCATTAGTGAAATTTATATGGCATACATGCTACAACCAAAACATAATTCTCAATAAAGACTCAAGAGCCTACAGTGCATTAAACATTTTGTAAAATGGAGCACTCAAACCTGAAGTCATAGGAGAATTAACTTTGTATTCAACACCCCTGCAAGCATTCAATCTACATAAACATGGATACAACTACAATTTCTTGTGAAATCAAATCCATGGTGCTTAATAACAACTGATCATGATATCCTTCCTTGCATTACTACTTGTCTAAATGGAACTTATGAGAAGCTCCAATAAACCAAAATTGAGTGACCAAGTTGTGGGTCTTTGCTCATGAAATAGAATATAAAATGAAAAAAAAATCTCAAATGTTAAATCACCAAAATATCATTCAATTATTAGGTAAGTATTCCAACATAAGATTTTTTTTATCCATGCCTCAACTTATAAGTTGATGCTGGAAGAAAATTGAAATTAGTGATCATAAATATTGAAGCTAGTAGGGAGTTGGTGGCTCAATTATAGAGGAGATGGAGTTGCCGAAGGTGGAGAGAGTAAACTGATAATGGTACCAATAGGGGCTTGATACAATGGTGAGTATGAGAGTGTTAACCATCAAATGCCCACACCAATGTTCTATTTTAACTGACAGCGTTTGGCGTAATGGAACAACAATTAAAAAGGATGCAAATGGGTGCAAGTTCTAAGAATTTTTGAAAAATATATGCCTTGCAAACCCACCATTTAAATTGAAGGAATCCCATGTAATGCAATGAAAAACCCAACCTTGGGCCATGTTTCTCAAAGAAACATCTAGAAATAAACTAAAAAATGGCATGCCCTAGCCTATTCTCCATAGGAAATTATTTACAATGGTTCTTAAATAGTGACATTACATTTAAATGCACATGAAGAAATTAACATTGATGATAGATATGCCATTAAAAAACTCTCATTTACGCAATATTTTGGGATAAATACTTGGTTTATGACAACCCTGAACATTTTGGGGAACTCTTTCTTTAGAACTGACCTATGGACAAAATATGTAGGTTTTCTATGTTGCTATATTTTCTTTTGTGAACTCATTCACGTAGATATGATTTTGCACCATGGTGAGAAACATGTGACAAACTAAAAAATTAAATGAATATATCTCATTTTGGAAACCAATATAGCACACTCCTTCCATTTATCTGGATAAATCCCGTTAGTACTTTGACAAGGAATGATCATTCCATAATCAAGAACTTCTATTATTAAAAGCTAGTTATTTGGAATCTTATATATCACAAGCATGAACATAAGAAACATATGAAAGTGTCCATGTAAAGTATTCTTACCTTATAGAATTTACTTAAACTTGGGGTGTAGCAGCTAGGCTTAGTCTGATACTGGAATATGAATGTTGTTTTCAATAACTCTAGCATGGTCTACCTTCAATGCTGCATAGAAAAGACACACCATTATCAGCAAGTATATTGTTGTTGAAGCCAAAGCATGTGTCATATCAGCAATGATTTGTGATACTGTATTCTTGTTGACCTACAAGTTAGAAATCATACATGGCACCAAATAAAATTCCATGAAAATTAATTGTACCAATACTCGCACAACATAGTAACATGAGATCACATAAGAATTCTATTAACATAATATAACAATGGTTAACCTTCCACTTTAATAGCTATGATAGCATACATTCTGGGTCGTGATGCAAATTGTGTCCTATAACAATTGTTTTTGGTGTGAGTAATGTCTTGAGTTTTTTCTGCATGTGTATGAAACTATCCAAATCAAATAGTAATCAGCAATTGAATAAATCATAAAATGAATTTATACTAATATTGTCCATTATTTTTTCCAATTATTTATACACAAGTTGACCACCTATACAACTTTCAAATTACAGGTTACACCCTCAACATCCTCTGCAGTAACTCCAGTTATTTCTGTCAGGTAATTAGGTATAGGTTTTGATGGTTTCACAAGAAAATCCATCAGACGATGTATATAAAATAAATAAATAAATCAGTGTTGCTAGAAAATGAATGTAAAATAAAGAGATTTATCAAAATAACACAAATAGAGAAATAAAATTAATCTTACTCAAAGGCATGAACATTTTTCACGCATATTTACTATTTGCCTCTAAATTTTAATCCGTGGTTAGGACCAGTACTTAGTTTTCTCAGTTGCTGCTATTTCATGTGAGTTTCAAGTTCAGAAGCACCATTGACTAGATTTAACTACATATTGGCCTCCATCTGTTGCAAGCTCGAGTCCTTCAAAGTGATGTAGGTTCAAGGCCATCAAAAAGTGATTCTGGGCATTTCAAACAATCATTCAGAAGTATGTTGGGTAGTATCTCTTTCCAGTAACAACACTAAGCACTAATTCCTGGAAAGGAACATCCACATAGCAAGCATTGGCAACAACATTAAAAGTCAATTTGTGCACATACATACATTAAAAGTCAATAATGTTCAAGGGTTTCTTTATTAATAATCAATAATATTTGGATACGATTATGTGCTTTGATCATGAATAAGCTTAGGGGGGAGAGGATGGCTTGATTTAGAAAGTTGGGAAATAATATATTGTTAAACGTCATGGACACTATGAAATAATCTAGTGGGAATATTTGTATATTGACTTGATTTTTTGACATTGTGTTCAATTTGTTCCCTACACATTGTGAGTAAATCTCTGATACAAATGGAAATGATTTGGGAACTGAAGGATTTATTTTCTTTCAGGGCTCAAATTTATTGCACTTAGAGTAGCGAGGTGATTATAACCCAATATTGAGGAGATGTTGTCACGTTTTTCACATTTGTCACATTACATAACATAACATTCCCATGTCGGCTCATAACTTATCAAGATAAAAATTAATTAAAAAATTAATGTTAGCTCATAAAATAAAAAAATTAAAATCAACATAGATTCATCTTAAACCCAGATCTAATAAGCATCAAGAGGGATCCAATTTCTTGAGGTGTAAACTTTTTAATCCCTTTTGGTGCTTATTAGATTTGGGCCTATAACAAATAGCCTTGGTTTTGAGTTTACGAATGACATGTAAGAGCAAATACTAAGGAAAGATACAAGCAGTGAAATTATGGAATCCAAGAAAGAGCTATATTCTGATTTTCAAGTTGATACAACCAAGAAAGTGAAGAATGATGCTGAAAAAAAGAGATGAATGGCCAAAAATTTAGATTCTAAATAATTTTTCAAATATTTCATCAAAACCTCCAATTAAAGCGTTGTTTGAAGAAAACAGAGAAACAATAAGTGATTCTAACATAGGAAAAAATAATATAAAGGAAAGAGGTTTAAGAACTGAGGAATCTAGCTACTTAGCAAACAAGGGCAATACTTTTTTATCGAAATTTGGACAGAAGGAAACAAATATATATGGAAACACAAGAAAAACTATCTAATATTGAGAAGGGATTTAAGATACACTGTGAGAATGAGACATATAAAAAGCATGGGCAAGACCAAGTTAAGGAAGACAGAGGAGAGATTGATGACAAAGGTTTTGTCTTTGATTCAATAAGGACAAGCAAGCAGTCCAATCAAGTGAAAAGTATGTCTTTTTTGAATGTCTCCAATACTCAAAAGGAAAACAATGTTGTGAATGATGGGGCAAAGGGAGCTACAGTAGGGAATGACCTTGGGAAAGTAGTCATTCAAGAAAAAAGGGACAAAACAAAGATGTTTAAGAAAGTCACACAAAGACTCAAGTAAAGAAATGCATGATAAGGATTTTTTGTTGGCTCAAGCTTCTATTCAAGGTGATAAAGGGCATAAGGAATCATTGAAAGTGACTACTAAGGAATTCTTTGGAGATGGTGCAAAAGTTTCCAAGAATGAACAGGTTGATGTTAAGAAATTCAATGTTTCTCACTGCAAGGATATTTTGAAACAAGCAAAGTTTGAATGCTTTGATAGAGAACCGTCAAAAGGGATCAAAAAGAAAAAGAACATAGAGACTGTTAGTGAATCTGATTTTAAAAAAGAGAAAAATACCTCTATGAGCAAAGATCACGTTTTAAACATTGTTGATATAAATCCTCTACCAGCCCAGACTGCCACTCAGGATCCAACAATGGGACCAGTTGCTTCTTTTGTCACTAATGATAACTGGGTTTGTTGGGACATATGTGAAAAATGGTGCTTGCTTCCAGTTGGAGTAGACCCATCTTTTCTTCCCAAAAAGTGTCTATGATGGATGCTCTATTGGTTGTAAGTGTGCTTGTTTCTTTTCTTTCATAAATTCTATCACATGATGTTTCTTTCTGCTGGTCCATGTAATTGTTGCTAAAATGAGTAAAATTCTATTCTAAATCCCCAATGTAGTTATGGAATTCTACTTTTTGTTTTCCAGCTACCTCACTCACTATTTTTTATTTTATTTTGAGAAGGCCTAATTTGAATCGCTATGATGTCCTTGAGCAAGACACCACATAGGGACTGTGCAATTTGTATGTAATTTCACAAGCTCAGGTCCAGTCAGGCAAATCAAGGGAAGATTGAACTTCCAGCTACTGTTGTCTGTGCATCTGTGAATGATACTCAACAAGCATACCAGATTCAAGATCCAAAATCTATATTGTCAAGTAAAAATATTGGAAATATGAAGAAGGGGATGTGCAGAGGAGTTTTCCCAATGTATCAGATACGGTTAAAGTTTCAAGATACTTTGTAGGGAAGAATGACCTACCCAATGCAAATATTAAGAATGAACTATTTGAATCACATCTGGTGAAATATTATGGCAGCATAGGTTTATCACACTTTGAAGATGACACATATTTAATTCGAGCAGAAAATCAAAAGCATCCAGTTAGAGAGGAAAAGGTGGAAAGAATATCTGGAAGAAAATGTATGCTTATTGTTAGCTTCTTTTTCCAAGCAATTTCATTTTGTTCAATTGATTAAAAGATATGTTGTTTGTGGCTGGGAAGTTCTAACAGAAAATGATCACATATTAAACGTAATATTTTAAGAAAAGGTGTCTGCATTAAGTAATTGGAAAGTGTACAAGTTAAGATAAAATGTGATCTATAAATTGAAAACAAATTTGCCATATGCATATGTGCTTAAGTTTAGGATATTGATACAAGTACTGGAAATACTATGGATAAATTATCTATTTAGAAAGTTTTGGACCTTGGTTAGGATGTGGATGAAGAAGTGATTAATCAATAATGTTCAACGATTCCATTATTAATAATCAATAAGATTTGGATACGATTATGTGCTTTGATCACGAATAAGCTTAGGGGGAAGAGGATGGCTTGATTTAGAAAGTTGGGAAATAGTATCTTGTTAAACGTCATGGACACTATGAAATAATCTAGTGGGAATATTTGTATATTGACTTGATTTTTTGACATTGTGTTCAATTTTTTTTTTTTTGCATATTGTGAGTAAAACTCTAATAGGGATGGAAATGATTTGGGAACTGAATAATTTTCCAATATGGAGGACATGTGTCACATTTGTCACATTACATAACATAACATTCCCATGTCCACTCATAACTTATTAAGATAAAAAAATTAGTTAAAAATTTAATATCGGCTTATAAAATAAAATAAAATAAAAATCAACATAGATTCATCTTAAACCCCTATCTAATCAGCATCGAGAGGGATCCAATTTCTTAAGGTGTAAACTTTTAAATCCCTATGTATGCTTATTAGATATGGGTTTAAGACAGATCTATGTTGATATTTATACATGATGAAGCTTCTTGTTCATACATAACAAAAATTTTAATGATTTTGGATCTTTCTGGCTTTCACCAAAGCTAGCACTTGGATTGGAGAGCATGAGCCAATTCACCGAAGCTCAGCTCAGTAGGGAGATAGGTTCAGAGAAAGGTGAACACGTATCTATGCTAGCATAATATATTAACCAAGTAGAGAGACTATATGAATTGAACAAGCATATTGTTCATCAATTGAGAGGAATGAACAAAAGCAAAAAGAAGTGTCTTTCAATGCTTACGAGTCAATATAGTTTTACTTTTACACCCTCAAATATATAAAGGGTAATTTAGGGTGGTGGTTTGTGTCATATGGCAGCAGTAATTATAGCTTGTGAGACAGTATGGTTGCAAAGTGAAATAATACTTGTCGATTCACTAGTAGAAATGAAGAAAGCTAGTCCTAGATCTTACGGCAGGGCCAGATCAGCTTGTCCCACAGTAAGAGAAAGGTGCCACTGATAAAGAAATACCAGGAAGTGAGGAGGCAGAAATTCACCGAAGGACCCATTTGACCAACTGATGTTACTCATGTTTTCATCATGATATGCCCCCTCTAGAAGTAGAATCCTTGTTGAATAAAGGTGACGTATGTCCTGACTTGCTCACCCTAACTTGGTTGTCCATTTAATTATAATTCAAGCAATGATTTCAATTATACTATGACTTGCACTTAGCTCGCAAAGTAGATCATATGATCTATTACCTAATCACTAAGAAGTGTGATGGAAACTACTATAATGATACCTAAGTCTCTAGTCGCATGAGCAATACCACTCTTTCTCATAAGTGATGCTACGAGGTGGCAAAGTTTACTATTTATTCAGCTATACTAACCAGTCCTACCCATACCTGCTAGACATGGATATATGGTCACTAAAATTCATGTTTACAGTTTGAAGATTAAATATTTGAAGGCATAGTTTGGCCTTTCATGAATACCATAACTATCGTGCCCTTTCATGAATACCATTCATGCCCAATTGTGCTACCTTTTGGGTGCCGCTTTCGGAGCCTATCTCTGTTCCAATTCTAGATCGGGATGTATGTCCCTGCGACGCTATTCTGATTTTCACGGTAGCACTGATCATGATAGCTGTGAGCTCATTGGATCTTTCTGTCACTTTATCTCTTTGATGTTGCCTACCATAAATGCATTTTTATTGTTTTATTCTTTCTTCGATACAATTCCTTCTGGTTTCTACTCTGAAATGCTATCAAGGAATTCATAGCTAGCGTCAATATTATCAAATTTCATGGAATGGCTTACACATACTTATCTTCATAACTGTATTCTTCCTTTCGTTTGTTCACCTTATCCATAACTATCTTCACTGCTAACTGTATTTTTCTAAAAGATTTAACTCAAAGATGACTTGTACTATATAGCATTGCTATATAATAAGTAATAACTGAGTTCTTGTTCATTGTTATGACAGATTGTTTTATTATTTCTTCCCTACAATTCCTTTTGGTTTCTACTCTGAAATGCTATCAAGGCATTCATAGCTATCATCAGTATTATCAAGTTGCATGGCATGGCTTACATACACTTATCTTCATAACTATCTTCTTCCTTTTGTTTGTTCACCTTATCCATAACTGTCTTCACTACTAACTGTATTTTCTGAAAGATTTAACTCAAAGATGAATTGTACTACATAGCATTTCTATATAATAAGTAATAACTGAGTTCTTGTTCATTGTTATGACATAATGTAATACTGGACCTCTTGATTTGTGCACTCTGAAAGAAAATATAAGATGGACAATGAGTTAAAAGAATCCAAATCTTCTAAAAAGGCAAAGACAAAAGCATCTGCAGCCTTTTTGGGTAATGGTGGGATTTTCTTTCAGGAACGTTATTAAAAAAACATATTGGTAATTAAAAAAATGATTCAAGATAGATTATTGCATGTGTCTTATTTATTGTCTTATGACATGACATCCTGAAGCAGGTGATTTGCCACGCCTAAAAATAAACCATGCAAAGCCTGAATCCAAATTTTTTATATCTGCTAAAAAGGATAATGAGGAATGTGTAAAAACTAGAAAGGGATACTTTCTCCAGGTAGTTGATCCTATTGTGAGAGTTGGTCCTCGTAGAAATGATGGGAAGCCTAGTAAATTATCTGGAAGCAAGATGATGAAGTTTAAAGAAACTACTCTGTAAATCCTTAAACAAGAAACAATTGATTGTTCTCTTGCTAGTGAAAGTAAGTACAAGGACCAACAGCAAGAAACAAATAAAAAAATAAGTATAAGGACCAGTAGCAAGAAACAAAGAAAATAAAGCTCATGGAGTAGAAAGACATCCAGGCATCGGAGCAGGCCTGCTAGAAACTTCCCCTGTCCTAGATAATGGAATTAGCAGGAAAGGAGAAAGAGAAACCGAACGAAAGAGACAAAAAACCTCATTGACAGAGAGAACTGAACCTTGTGCGAGCAAGGGAGATGGAAAAAAGCATAAAGTGAAATATCTTTCTTTAGATGAAGACACGGTGCTTGATGAGATAGAAGGTAAAAAAAAATTTAGTGTTATTAAAGAACATTGTATGAAGAAGGTTTATAATGGTACTGATCCATAAAAACAGAGTTCTATTGCTCGGCCTTCATTTGTCTCTACCACATCAAGTTCCTCTAATATGTCCTGCTATCGAAAGACCTTTGCCACTTTGCAGGATGCACGGGAATCTCCAATAGAGTCTTCAGTTTCTTCATCACCTTTAAGGAGAAAAAAAGTTGAAAATTGCTCACTGGCTAGAGGCAACGGTATAGTTATGCATGCTATGAATAATAGTGGTGGAAGATAGCATAAACAGTTCTTGAAAACTAAAACCATGTCTTAAAATGGTTACAAGCAATTTGTGAGTACTAATGATGTTGAGCATTTTGTAGTTGACTGCAAGCGAGATGGGAGACTGGAAGACTGCACTAACCATAATGGCGTTGTCACTGCTAGCTATGAAAATAGGGTAGGGCAGGTGAAATCCTAACATAAATTAAGCCTAACATAGTTAAGGATAGGGTGCAAATCCTAACATAAATTAAAAACTTTCTTAACCAATTTAGGGCATATCTGATATGGCCTAATATTTAATTGGCCATATTATTTTTCTTAACCAGTTCAAGGCATATCTGATATGGCCTAGTATTTAATCGGCCATATTATCCCTGAAGTGCTGAAGACACACATTTTTTCCACGTTCCGATCCAGATCTGGTGAACAAACTAAATGGCATGATAATACAAATATTTTCAAGAAAAACAACCTTCGATCACCAATAATATTAAAATAAAGGCATACAAAATCCATACCTTGAGCTTTCCCTTGTGATGGTTGCACCTGAAGAAAGCCTTGTGGTAAGAAACTCCATCGACAGACAATTGGTCCACAAAATAAACCGTTTTACCGCAAGATTTTCACTTATGCTACGTTCTGGTGAAGGCCATAGTCACAATACGAGAATTCTTGTGGTAAAATAACGATTCTGAGCCCTCATGTTCTAAATAGCCATGAAAAACTTTATGCAGCGGAAATCAACAATCTTTAATTCTAAATGATACTTTCTTAGACGATTTCAAAGCAAAAATAGCATCTTTGAACTCTTCTCCCTTCTAATAAAGCATACAAACCCTTTCCCCATGAAAATGAACAAATTTGAGCTCAAAACAGCTTACCTCACCCCAATTTCTCCTCATAATACAAGATCTAGAAGGTTCAAAGAGGATTTAGATTTCTCCCTTTTCTTCAACAAATGATCAATCTAATGCTTCTAAAACTCCATTCTAAGACATTTTGTTGTATATGGATAGCTTTAGGCCCTAGTCAATTTTTTGCCAAGAAAAATTTCAAACATTGGTCGATTGAGCTTTGGGTGGATAGAGATTTGACCCATCTATTGATGAAATCAAAACCATGAAATCTGGTGGAGAATGCAATGATGGATAAACCACAATTGAGGATTATAGGCATCAATAAACACAGGGTGCTCTTTTGTGAGCCGAGGACATGGATTTCTTTGATAACATTACGAAGGAAACCCTCAATGAACCCAAATATCAAGAATTGACTAAAGACACATGTTTTTTTATACCAATAGAAAATAGAAAAAACAATGAAAAAATCTTACCTATTCTTCCTTGATCGACAGTTCCTCCTCCTGTATCAAGATTTGATATGCCTGGGAACAAATGATTTCAAGAATTACGGGACTGATAACACCACCGAGGAAACCCTCAATGAACCCAAATCTGATAATTTCAATAATTCCGGTTGAAGATGGATGTTTTTTTTATACCAATAGAAAATAGAAGAAAACAGTGAAAAATCATACCTATTCTTCCTTGATGGGATGTTGGATTGGGCCTCGGCCTGTATCAAGATTTGATATGCCTGGCAAGAGATAATGCAAGAGATAATTTCAAGAATTACAGGACAAGATGAAGACATGTGTTTTTTTACCAATAGAAAATAAAAAAACCATGGTGAAAAAATCTTGAGTGTTCTTCCTTAATGGGTAGTGCCTCCTTCTGTATCAAGATTTGAAGAGGACAACGGTTTTGGTGATTTTTTCTTTTCCCATCAATGAAAACTAAAAGAATAACTAAAACGCTTTAGCTAATTCACATTTAGAACCTCAACTAAAAGACATATATTTTCTTGCCAAAGGTTTTCATGGACAAATAATTATATAATGCAAAGGTTGTATTACAATATCTGTTGGATTTCTTAGTTTTTGTATTTTGTATAATTAATTTTTAAGATTATTGATTATATTTTAATTAATATTATATATTACAAATAATTTTAATGGTATACTTATTATATACTATAATTCATATGTATAATAGTTATAATTACATATATTTAAATAATATTTAATTATATTATATTATATGAATTAATATTATATATAAAAATTAATATATAACTATATATTACACTAGTACAAAATGATAAAGTTAATCAATGCCTCAACCCCTCTAAAACCTTACATTTCTTAAAATAGTAATCCTTACATTATAATTATTATAATAACCATCAATCACCCCTATAATATTTATCATATTTTTTTTTAATAATTTATGTTACTGTGTAGTTGGAAAAGTAAATTTTTTTGGCATAATATTCAATTCTCATTAATTTGTAAATGGTAAATCAATTATTAAATTTAGCTTTTCTAATAGTGATATAATTAGTATTAATATATATTTTTGTAATTATTTTATTGTTTTTGAGATGAGATGGGTACATTGGAAAAATTAAATGGATACTTGCAGAAATCAACTTAGCCTCTAAAAAGTCGCAATCCAAGAAACTAAGTCGATCCTATCCTTCTCCTTTCCTCGTAATAAAATAAATCCCCTATGGCTAACCAAATACCCTCAATGTTTTTGTTGTTTCGTACCAAACTGATATGAAATTAGTGTAAGTAAAAAGAATTACCAAAAATATGAAATGAATTTTGTGTAAGTAAGAAGAATTACCAAAAAATAAAATTATGGGAATTGCAACTAAGCTCTATTTGATTTATTGCTCCTACTTAAATGACTGAACGACTCCAGTAGTGTTTTTTTGCTGCATACCATGTCAATATTCCACACGAAATAGCGCTACAAAGGATGGCAAGTGTATGATTGTTCGAATGCAATGTCAACTATATAAATTATCGTTCCCTAAAGTTGGTTTCGGCTGGATAGAGGTGTACATTCATCATGGATATACAGTGAGCTTTGGGTTGTGTTCTATGGGGAGGGATATATACATCTTAAGAATTCATATAGTTGTTGCATGCCATGGATGGTCATGTATTATTGTGGGTAAGAGCTCCTAATTAAGAGTTGTTATTGAAATGAAAGTTAGTTGGGTTAGTGACTAGTATAGTGTGATTCTTTGACCCTTTTTTGGTGAACATCAGTAGGAATCAGTTAGGTCAAGTTGGATTTTGTATATTAGCAAATTCAATAATAATATTCATCCAAATTAAATTATTAGTGTATGAGCAAATATATTCATCCAAATGTATACACGATAAAAATAATAATAGTACTAGTTTTATCTGCCTGTATTCCCTAGTTCATAACCCGAATAATTAAAGCATGACATACAATAAGAATTTCGTAGAACAATAATCGACTCTATAGGTATTGTTATCTTGGCGATTCTTGGCACTTTTTCTTCTCCATTCAACTGTGTCTTCATGTGTATCAAGGGGACGACCATTATTATTTGATAAAACAAAAACAAAAATGCCATTACTTCCATTGATAGAGGGGATCCAACCAATAAAAGGGTGTGTTGAAGAGATCAGGGATTCTTTGATAAAATGAAAACAAAATTTCTATTACTTCAACCGATAGAGGGGAGCATTAAATATCTAGGGGATTGGAGGATAGGGAACCTAGAAGTGGGAACATGGTGGTCAATTTTGATTTACAATATTTTTTAACACAAAGATTATAAATTGTAAGGACATTAAGATAACAAATATGGTCCATCAAAGAATGGACGCAATGAAGAATATTCTCATATTTTTTTATCATGTTCTTACTCAAACAAATTTATTAAAGATTTAAAAACTGTGGAACCCCCCCTATTATGAAATAATATGCCTATCGATGTAAAAATGTTTGGTGGGAAAGAAGAGAAGAACTTTGGAGCAGTGGGAAGGAAAGTTCTACAAAATCTATAGTGGATGAGTCCAAAACGATGGACTTTAAGCTCATAACTTTAGAGTTGTTATTGAAATGGGAGTTGGTGGGATTAGTTAAAATGTTAGGAGGGTAAGAGGCAAAGGAGTGTTGAAACAATGGGAAGGAAATCTCTACATATTCTAAAGTGCACGAGTCCAAAAAGATGGGCTTCAATAGATAACATAAATGGTTTTATTAGATATGAAGAAGTTTTTTTATAAGTGAAATCATGACGTTGGAATGTTTATGGTGAAGTCAAAGAAGATATCAATGATTGAAAATCCAAAACAATCTCAATCTTATTCTGAAATCTATGTAATAGCTATTGCAATGGAAAATAAGTTCACTAGTCTTTGTGGGATAGGGAGTTTGCTTAGAAGACGTTTTTTGGAGGCTATTCTTGGAATTATATAGGATGCTAATTGGGATGCTAATTGGGATGCTAATTATGATGATAATTGGATGTTAATTGGGATGATAATTGGGACATTAATTAGGATGCTAATTAGCGTCCCAAAAAGTGTCAACTTTTAAAAAGGGACGCTAATTGGGATGCTAGTTGGGATGTTAATTGGGACGCTAATTTGGATGCTAATTGGGACACTAATTGGGATGCTAATTAGCATCAAAAATATTGCTAAATTTTAAATAGGGACACAAATAATGCCATTAAAAGCACCATCCCATGTAAAAGCGTCCACTTTGTCCAAAAAATGATGAAAAATACACTAAAAGTGATAGTGGATGCTAAAACGAAATCTAAAAGGGAAGCTAATCACAAGGTTTTGTTGTAGTGGAATTTTCCATTGGGTCCTAAATATTGTGTTTCGTTCCCTGACCATGTCATGGAAATAAACACCCATTTTATCTTAAAGACCTAATAAATCGGCCTCATAAAAAAAATTAGTAAAATAATAGTTAAAATAATAAAATGATATTTATTAATTTTGGAGGAAGAAAAAGAAAAAAACTATTTTTTTTTGTATTTTCGACATATCTCCCCGTGTTTTTACTCAAATTCCGATCAGGAGAGCTCGTTGGATGCAGAATTAAAATTATGCATCCAACAAGTACCCACTCGGCATAGTTTTGGCGGACCCCGCTACCCCAAAAACAAGAAATACCTGAAAAAACGTGACGATGCGCATCCAACGAGCTCTCTCGATCGAAATTTGAGTAAAAACACGGGGAGATATGTCGAAAATACAAACAAAAAAATAGTTTTTTATGATACCTATCCCCAAATTTATATTAAAAAGCTGTTTAATACATATACGGTATTTCAAATTTAAATCAATTTCATTGGCTAACACATGATGACATGGAATTTGAATTAGATTTAAAAGGCCCATTTTGAGTTGAAATTTCCTCTAATGTTAATACTTAGAGACTAAGTTTCTCTCCCTCCATATTCCCCTATTTCCTTCCCTCCCCCTCTCTTTCTCTCCATCTTCCAATGTCTCTTTCTTTGTCGACCTATTTACCTCCACCACTCTCTCTCTCTCTCTCTCTCTCTCCCCCTCCTTCATCTCTTCCAATATTTGTCCCAC
The DNA here is from genome assembly GCA_001517045.1 of Pseudotsuga menziesii. NCBI lineage: Eukaryota > Viridiplantae > Streptophyta > Pinopsida > Pinales > Pinaceae > Pseudotsuga > Pseudotsuga menziesii. The sequence goes on along the minus strand of LPNX010813151.1, from coordinate 18,067 downwards.
CCTCTTCAATTTATCTTCCTCCATCACTCTCTCCCTCTCAATCTTCACATCTTTCATATCTCCCTCTTCTTTCGTTCTACCTCTTGTTCTCTCTCCCTCTATAAATATCTCTACCACCATTGGTAGATATCATTATCTCTCCCTTTCTCTCCCCCTCCATATTCCCCCATTTCCAGCTCTAAACTATAAACCTTCTCTCTCCAACTACCCCCCCTCTCTACCTTTACCCTGCTTCCTCTTTGACTCCCTATACCACCACCAATCTCATGCTCTCTCTTCCTCTCACTCTTTGCCTCTCTCTCTCTCTCCTCCTCTATTCGTCTCCTCTCTCATACCCTTAATCCCTCTATATATTCCTCCATCTTCCCCCATTTATTTCCCACTCTCTCTCTTTATACCCCCTCATTCTCTCTCCCTCTCCCTCTCCCTCTCTCCCTTTTCTTTCTCCCTCTTCTTTCTCCCTACCTCTCTTTCTCACTCCCTCTCAAACTCTCTCTATCACCATCACTCTCGCATTATCTCTCTCCCTCTCAATTTTTTATACCTTTCTTTCTCCTTCTCTCTCCCCCAAGTTTCTCTCTATCTCCCTTCCTCTCTCTCACAACCTTGCTCCATCTCTATCTTCCTCCATATTCCCCTCTCTCCTTCCACATACATCTCTACACCCCCTCCCTCCCTCTCTCTCTCTCTCTCTCTCTCTCTCTCTCTCTCTCTACCTTTTTCTCCTTCTTACCCTCTCACATACCCCCTCCTCTCTCTCCCTCCCTCCCTCTTGCTTTCCATATTCACCTTTCTCTTTCTCTTTCCTCTATCTCCCTCACTCTAAACCTTCCTCTCTTTTACTGTCTCTTTCCCACCCTCCCTCACTCTTTCTATCTCCCTCCATCTATTCTTCTATATCTATCACCCTCTTTCTTTCTCTCTCCCTCCCAATCTCTCCCTCTCCCTCCCCACCTCTGTCTCTAAATATTCTATCTCCCACTATCCCCCCTCTTTACCTATGTAACCCAACATTCTCTCCCTCTCTCTCTCTCTCTCTCTCTCTCTCTCCCCTATTCGTTTCCCCTACCTCTCTCTCCCTCACTAATTCTTTCTACCACCACCACTCTCTTATTCTCTCCCTACCTCTTACTCCACCTCTCTTTCCTACTCTATATGCCATACCTCCACCCCTCTCTCCCCCCTCCCTCTCTCCCACTCCATATTCCCTGTCTCCTTCCCCCCTCTCTCTAATTCCATATTCCCTATATCCTTCACCCCTCTCTCATCACACTTCCCCAACCCATAATCGTATACTCTTTCTCCATTTATAAGTCTCTCATTGCATTAGGAGTGTCCATGCACTATAGGAACACAATGGAATTTGTAATGTGCATGCGTGCTTTTAGCGCATGCGCACTATTTTAAATTTGAATTTCATAAGAGGGAAAATTAGGTGTTCATTGAATATGCTGGTTAGGATTTAGGTACGAGATGAGAAACCTAGTGCTTCAGAGTGTAAGTTAATGAAAACTTCTCATTTTCAGTATTTCTCTCTATATCTTTGTTTTTGAAATTAGTTTTCTATAGGCTAGACAATTTTGTTGTCAATGAAACTATAGACCCATTTAAAGTCAATTACATAGATTACAAATATATGATTTTTTAAAATATTAGTGTTAATATTTTTAAGATATTTTTCGCTTGACATATATACTAGAATCTTAAAAAAACATACCTTCTTTGTTTTTGTTATAACTTTTTTTCACCTTAAGTATTTTTTTACCAAAAATATATGGTGCAAGAGATCACGCTGATACCTACAATCTAAAAAATTAAAAACGGTTTGTTAGTGTTAAGATCCCTTTAGGATGCACTAACAAAAGGACTTGTCATTTCAACGATAGAATCACTTTCATAATCAATAAAAAAATAAAAAAGTTAAGAAAATAAATTTTGAAAAAATAGTTGTGCACTAGATTAATGTGTTCTCTACATCTATGCAATTTTTTCTTGTGAAATTCCATTGTTTAGGTACTACAAGGATGCACTAACAAACACATATACACTATATTTTGCATGAAACTTAATATACCAATGTTCGGAAAACACAAATTTTACCTAGTTAGACAAAATTTCTATAAATACAAATTATATATTTGGAAATCTATTCATTTTCCTTGATTTAATATTTTTACACCATATTCAAATCATTGTGGAAGTATCTCGAATTATCCCTCCAAGTAAACAACTTTTTGTTTTTCTAGGTTTTCATTGCCACTATCGTGTCATGAGAGAGTACCACTAGCTTGCACGAGACTGCATGGTATTTTTTCATCATGAATTGTTTGAATCGGTGGTATATCCAGCTTGGATTTGAAAATAATTGACTTTGTTAAAAAATTTGAAACACTAATTAAAACACAAATTCTAACATATATAGTGTATTGTTTTTTTTAGTTGTTTTAGAAGTTCCAATGGGTATATTTGGGGTATCTCATATGTCTTAAAAATATTTTCATTCCAAAATTCAAAATATAAAGAGCATAAACGATTCATATTGGAGCTTTGTTTAAATCTTCATTCTCTAAATTACTCTACTCATATCTCATTTGATGATTTCAAATTAAAAGTAAGCCCATAGTTAGAATTATGATCCTTATGATCAAAGTGAGTGCATGTATTTGTGAAAAAAAATTGAAACAAAGTGTATATTCCCTGACATGTTTAGATCCATGAGAAAGAGAGAACCTTAAATGGAACTAAGGAATGAAAATAAAATCAAACAAACCCTAAAATTTTCCAAATAGAAGATGAACCAACATTAGTGCATAAGCGATATATATATATGAGAGAGAGAGAGAGAGAGAGAGAGAGAGAGAGAGATGTTATGTATAAGCAAGATAAAGATGGTTTTATGGATGATAGAGGAGTTGTGTACTGAGATGTTATGTATAAGCATGATAAAGATGGTTTTACGGATGATAGAGGAGTTGTGTACTATTATTCAAGCTCAAGCATCAGGGGCCTTTTTCAATAATGGTTATGGGGCCACTTCCATGACTAGGACATCATTAAAACCCTAGGATTACAATAAATAAGTGTTCACTAGGTTGTGTTTAAGCCAAACCTAGAGCTAGAATGATACAAAATTTAATGATTGTAAAGTTAGTTCAACCTTGTCACAAACTAAAGATTAAACTATCATCTCAACATCCCATATAAGTTGAGGGGTAGGTCATGGAGAAGAATGATAAGTTAACAAATGCATGAGTGGGTTTATAGATAGGGTGTGTGCAAGAAGTTGAGGGACCTTTTAGATGCAATCTTACTTTTTAGGAACAGGCCCACGTTACATAGAAAAAGAATGCGCTTCTCTTCCATAGCACTTGGAATAGTAAATCCGAGCCTGACATGTAAGCAGACATGTAGGCTAGGTAACTATAAAGCACACGTGTTATAGATTTACAAAACGCGCGCGCATTTTGTAACTCTATAATGCGTGCGCGTTTTGTAAATCTAAAAAAAAATAAAAAACCCATAGTCCCGACCCGAGAGTCGTTTTCACCAAACAGGATCACGATTACAACGGCCTTCCTGTGCCCTAGGAGCTTGGAAGAGTGCCCATTCCTCGATTTGAAGACAAATCCTCTGGTGAATCATCATATTAATAGGTAATTCATTCACCCATAGCTCTTTTTTTTCAATTAGATACTTAAATTACCATTTTTTGTTTGTAAATGCAATAAAAACCATAAAAAAAAATAAACAACCATCTCATAGCCAAAACATTAACCAACCAAAGATGATGATATGCCAATGCCTTTCCCAAGACTAAAAACATAAATTGATCACATACAATTGACACAAATGTTTCTAGGCAATGCCATTGGAAAAACCCTATTGACATGCATTATGTAGGAAGACTAAACTTTTTATTTTCTTTTTCCCTCATAAAAAACAATTTAGATACTATTCTATATCTAATCAAATGAAACTCTCTAGTACATAAAAAAAAATAGAATAGTCAATAACCCAAACAATTACATGACCAAAAGAGCCTACCCTTCAAGAGAAATTCACCAACAAACCAAATATTTCCTAAAAATATACATCATATGCCATACATATGAATTAAGGCCTTTAAAATTACAAGCAAGCCAAAATTCCTAGAGATTGTGAAACCCATAACCATTAGAAAAAAACCACTCTCACTAGAATCTAGGAAGCATAAACAAACATCTTTTCAATATGACTGGAAGCATAAACAACCATCTTTTCAAAAAGTGATGAAAGAACTCATACTCGCTATAGAACCATGGACAATTTCATAATGGAGAGATGACTCAATATTTAGAATGCATGCCCCAATATCCTCATACACTGCATGATTACATCCTTAAAGACAAGTAGAAAATGAACACTCCTCAAAATTCTCTACAAAGTCATCAATCTTAGATGATGAACCCCACATGTACATAACATGACCTACATGATACATATAAAGTAATCATCAAGGATCATCATAATACACATCATATGCTCTACATATATACACATAGGAGACCATCATAAGCTTGAAATTGTGCTCATACAATGCCCATTGACACATATCATCGGGGTTTTCTCCTGTCGAACTCTAGACTATACTAGCTCTGGAATATCCATCATCATGCTCTAAGAAAGATTGTCCTTGATCAAGCAACATCATCATAGCCTCCAAGGCATGTCCCAAACAATGAACAATTCCTCCTTTCCTGCCAAAATCCAAACCTTAAACGAAAGACAAACCTCTCAACAAAATTCAAATCATCTTTCTAAGTTAGCGCAACCATCTTTCTAAGCCAGAACTTGAGTTATATCCAATTCTTACTTACTCATTAACTGAACGTAGTCACAAGTTGAACGAAACTTACATTTTAATTGTGAAATGTTTAATATTAAGTTTAAATAAATATATGTAAGTGAATTTGTCATTAAATTGCTAACTTGAGTTTGATTTAATACATTTTCAATTTTGAAGAGACGTCATTATATGCCATGTATATGTTTCTAATGATTTGCTTATTGATGTTTTTTTTGCAGTTGCTGCAATGGATCCGAATGCCACGATTCTGATTGAGCTTGTCCGCTTAAGGGGCATCAGTGCTTCTTTTCGTGGCAGCGATGAGATTCGTCGCTCGCTTGCATCCACCATGGATGCTATTGTTGACACTATTTCGCAGTCAACTAATATACTATATGATATCACATCATATAGAGAGAGGAAAAGAAGAGAACAAGAGGATGGATTGGATTATGTGACAATAAAAAGGTTAAAAATAACAAAGGAGCACATTTTTGCATTATTCAGGGATCCTCGGATTGGAGAAATCCCAAATACAAACCGGCCACATATATCCATTGAGTGGTGCACATTCCAACCATTTATCGATAACTGGATGGATAGATGGTATATGGTCTTTGATTTGCCACCGCATAACAACAGGGAAATGCCCTTATATTTCCTTCAAAATTTGTATGCGGAGTTCGTGTTGCATAAACACGTGAACTATTTTTCTTACTTCGAGAATCAGGGGATCAGTGGGGGGATGCCCCAAAACCGACCCAATGCGAGGGTCCAAGACCCTAATCGCCCTATCCCTGCACCTTGCGCGCCATTGCATGGGCTAGATGTCCCACCTACAACTCGCGTAGTTGCTGAGACACGGGATGCTTTTTTGACACTGGCACGAGTGGTCCTTCGCCATAGCACTACTCTTCAGCAGATGGGTGGGGATGCAGGACCTAGTGGTCTCGATGCAGGGCCATCGCCTTCTTCGAGGTCATCACCTTCTTCGGGGCCATTTCCTTCTTCGGGGCCATCCACTGGTGCACCACCACGTACTGATACAGCACCATCCACCAGTGCATTACCATCGGCACATCCCCAAGAGAGTTCTGATCCTCACGTGTGCACATTGTGTGGTCCTCCCTGCTATGGTCTTTCCACAGATGTTGCGTTCAGTGGTTTTTTGAGTGAGGTATGTAGATCTGGTTAATTTTAATAAATTCTTCATTTAGTTTCCTCTTTGTACACATATATATAGTTTGAGCTAATATATTAATTTCATGAACTTGTAGTTGTTGTGTTTTGACGCCAGAGACCCCCCATACTTTGGATTGGGGCATGGCATTGCAACGACTGATCCCTTTGTTGGTGGAGGGATCCATTATGGTACAGGCCCATCTGGTTCTGCTGAGGTAAACATTCTAAAATTTCAATTTTTCAATTATGCTTGTCAATAACTTGTTAATTTCCACATACTTTACATGTTAGTTCACTAATTCTATCTATGGTATAATATTTACAATTATTAAACTTGCAGATCCTAGATCCATCACTGGGTGGAGAGATCCACGAGACACATCATGGTACCCAGGTAAACATTTTAATATGGTAAACAATTACAGTTGTCATTTTTTAAATATATGTACATGTTTGTTGAATTATGCATACATCTAACTACATGAACACTTGATGATTGTAGGCACCGACCCAAACATCTGGGCCATTTCCTGCAGATGCATCTCCTCCCAGGCCTTCTGTGGACAAGGGTCATGTGTACATGAGGCGGTCCACTCCAAAAAAGACTCGAGCTGCCCACGGCCATGTAGTTACTGAGCCCATGGTAATGTATATCCTTCGATGATATTTGTTGCTTAACTTGAAATCCGTTGCATAAGTTGTTTTTGTTAATGTTTGATTTGCATGTTTACTGCATCAGGAGCCGGATTTAACGAAAGAAAGTCTAGCATCGATGGTTGATGCAGCAATTGAGGCTACTTCATCAATGGCAGCTAGTCACACTGAGGTATACCTAACTATTTCAACGTGATCTTAACATAGTTTATTATTGTTGTCTATTGTTTATTCATTCATGTCTAACTATTTCAACATTTGGTGATTGTAGGCCCCAGCAGCAGGAGTAGTTCCTGCCCCCCTGTTTCGACCACAGTTGAGGCACCAGTAGCAGGAGCAGTTCCTACCCCCCTTGGTTCTACCACGGTTGAGACCATGGTAATGTATATCCTTCGATGATATTTGAACTCGTTAAGTTGATATAGACATATAGTTTATTATTGTTGTTTAGCTAGACATAGTTTATTATTGTATTTTATTGTTTACTCATGCATGTCTAACTACTTCAACATTTGGTGATTGTAGCCACCAACAGAAGAACTAGCTCCTGGCCCCCCCAGTCCGACCATCATTGATGTTGAACCAACGGCTCCGTCTGCGACACAAGGAACTGAACTCCAGCTATCACTGGATGTCGTTGAGGTGAGATGTCTATTGATGACTAATTGTTTCATTCAATTTCCAACAATATGTTAATAAGTTTTGAGTTAATTGAGATATGGTATTGCAGAGTCCGACTCCACTGAGGAGGAGATTGGTGATAGGACGAACACCGACACATCCAGAGGTGGGGGTGAGTGTTTGTTATAATTTTCTAATGTATTAGTACATAGTTAGTTCAATTTAATAATTGATGTTTAATTTGCAGGATCCATCGACGCACATTGATCCCAGAGATGAGCCTAGTGGATCAAAGTCGGGAAAGAACAAGAGGAAGCTTGACTTCTGATACATGCCTTATAGAATATATGTACATTTGCATACATGTGCAAGTGGCTTGGATAGTTTTGGATACATGTACTTTTGGATAGTTTTGGATATATATGTACTTTTGGAGACATGTACTGTTGGAGACATGTACTTTTGGATATATATCTACTTTTTGATACATGTACATTGACATTTCACTCATAAATGAATGATATATTTCACTTCGTATGAGTTCTTCGGTTTCCACATGTTGTTATGTCAATCTATTGTGTGGATTATCTATTATTTATGAATGCACTATGTCAAAGTTCTTGCACGTGTAATTAAATCAAACTAAGTGCAGTACAATGTAATACAATGTTTCAATGAACTCACGACATGCACACTAATTGGATACATCTAATTAAATGTAGTGAGTTTGGATGATAAAATTACAAGTTAAGTGAATGTTGAAGTGTAATATAATAAAAATAAATTACAAGTCAAGTTAATGTTTAAGTGTAATATAATAAAAATAAATTACAAGTTAGGTAAAGGTTTATGCAAGAGGTTTTTTCCCTGGATGTGCTATGTGTCTAGTTGCATTGGTGCACTATATAGAAGTTTGTATTTGTATTGTATATAGCAAGGCACACCAAAGAACAAAATATTTGTGTACATTACCACACCTAGATAGAGGTAGTTGAACTATGAATGTTGACCTATACTGCTTATGGTATTCTCCAGAACCACATCAGTGTGCATGTTACAATATGGAACACTAAGACATATAGTAATATTTTAGTGTGTCGAGGCATCTATAATAATTCAATGTTTATGTATCTAACTTAATATAAGTTACATCGATGTCATTTGTTTGATAGTACACCAATATGATGATATGTAGTTACAATCACTTGTGAGTACAACATCTATAAGGGCATAAGTGAATTGTGTATCAATAAGAGCATCAATTTGTTTAGTAAATAGAAGTTTGTATGTGTTCAATAACTAGAATTTTGTATCAATAAGAGCATCAATGTGTTTAGTAAGTATAAGAGCATTGATCCATGTAATGGTGACAAAAGAAATGTTATGTTCTGGTTCAACGTTTGACATAACTCATTGGTTCAACAATATATAGCAGACTAGGAAATCCTAATCAAATGTTTGACATAACTCATTGGAGTGGAAATAGCCATGCATACATAGCAAAATATCAAATTACTACATAAAAGATTCAACCAAACAGAGTGACGAAAGTGTGTGCCATCGGCTCCTGCAAGTGTGTATGGGCAATGCCGATGTGGGTAGACCACCAACACTTGCTCAGTCTAGGGTTTTGCAGAGTTGACCCACCAATGCCATATTTGCATTGAGGTGCACTGGGAAAAACCCTAGTTTAGGAAATGACTATACAGCGGAGTCATTGGGCCATGAGGACACGAGGGAGAGGGCCACCTAGGGGTAATGGCATGCCAGGAGACCAACAGATTCGACGATTCATCAATCCGACCTTCGGTTGTCGATTTATGTCAAGTTGCAGGTCGCATGAAAAGGTCGTTCAAGGACACTTGGTCAATCTTGGTCTGGGAGCAAAAAACCAAATGGAGGGACGAAAGTGCATGCCGTCGGCTCCTACAAGTGTGTATGGGAAATGCTGACATGGGTAGACCACCAACACTTGCTTGGTCTAGGGTTTTGCAGAGTTGACCCACCAATGCCATATTTGCATTAAGGTGCACTAGGAAAAAAACTAGTTTAGGAAATGATTGTACAATGGCATCATTGGGCCATGAGGACACGAGGGAGAGGGCCACCTAGGGGTAATGGCATTCCAGGAGACCAACGGATTCAACGGTTCGTCGATCCGACCTCCGATTTCCGAGTTATGTCAAGTTGCAGGTCGCATGAAAATTTCGTTCAAGGACAATTGGTCAATCTTGGTCCGGGAGCAAAAAACCAAACGGAGCGACGAAAGTGCGTGCCGTCGGCTCCTGCAAGTGTGTATGGGCAATGCCGACATGGGTAGACCACCAAAACTGGCTCAGTCTAGGGTTTTGTAGATTTGACCCACCAATGCCAGATTTGCATTGAGGTGCACTAGGCAAAACCCTAGTTTAGGAAATGACTGTACAACGGAGTCATTGGGCCACGAGGACATGAAGGAGAGGTCCACCTAGGGGTAATGGCATGCCAGGAGACCAATGGATTCAACGGTTCGTCGATCCGACCTCCGGTTTCCGAGTTATGTCAAGTTGCAGGTCGCATGAAAAGGCCGTTCAAGGACATTTGTGCATATAATTAGCAATGAAGAGTGTCATTTTGAAATCTGGGTTAATTTAAGTCGTAATATGCCAAATTCCTAATTTTGGTCTAAATTTGAGGATTAATTTCCAATTTTGAGCACCCGTTCAACATCGCATGAAAGTTCTGGGCACATTGGGGGCATTTCTGAGCAGCAACAAACAGTAACACACCTTGAATTGGGAATAAAGAAGAGGAATGTCCCAATATGGTTAAATAAGGCATTATGGTATTCATATGGCTCAGTTGACAAGATTTCCAACATTGGGTCTAATGCAGGCTTGTTAAATTTTATAAATAGCTATTCATACTATTGAGTTGATAATATTTTCAACAATGGATACAGGCTATTAATATTTCCATGATAGGTATTCATCACATGCTTATTCTATTGGAAAGATTTGCATAATTGGCTTTGATGTGGGTTTCTGAAATTGTATGAGTAGCTATTCATATCATTGCATTTTCGATGGTTTTTTTGCCATTATGATTGTATACGTTTGGGAATGCTTCCTCTAGTTAATTGCCAATGTGAATTTCGTTTATGGCATTGTCATGGTTGCAATTTTCATACTGATATCCAAAACGATAACTTCATATATTAATTGTGATATGGGTATTTATTATTTATAAATATGAGATCTAGTACCCCCTTTTTGTTTGCTATGGTGTGTGGCTGAAAGTAAAGAATCCAAAGAGGGAGGAATAAGAAACATAGGGAAAGTGGGGAATAATATACTAGATCATTTTGATGATATATGGAATTATGGGATTTTCTTTATTCCTCCTCTATTAGGGAGTAGTAGGGAGAATTCAAACTAATTGGGGCAAGGCCAATCACATCAATGACTCTATGGTCTCTTCGAATGACCATTCATTCAAATATATACCACCCATAGTATGAGGGCATGCACAAGGGATGGATGGGATTGTTTAAGAACCTACCCTTTGAATTTGTTAAGGTTTCACATGAACATCAAATTGAGGTCTCTACATGCTCATTCTATGGCCATACTTTTTTCATTTATCACATCATTTACTGGTCATTTCAATGAGACTTTTGACATGAAATCCCTATTGGAATTCCTACAGAAAATAGCGGCCCATTTAGTGATCAACCCATACCCCTAAATTGCTTACAAGAATGATCCGACAATTTAAACCTTGGCCTATGCACTTTTCAATCCCAACCCCATGTTTTTGACACAAACACTAGCCTCACCCATACCAACATGTTTAATAATCAAGTTAACGAAGTGTACTGAGCCATGAAATATCTAAGTTGTATAGGTGTTGATATAGTGGTGGAAGAAATATGATGGCGATTTGTTGGTATCCTACACAGAAAATGATGAACTTGCAGAATGATATTTCTTATCATGGTCACATGATAAAGCATGATGCGTATCCTACCTATGACTTCACATTAAAATTTCACTACACCTTCTTTATAATCTACATTTTGACTTCCTTTTGCTTCTAGCTTTCAGTATTGTATCATAAGATATATTAATCTTAGGGTTTTATTTGTATCCTTATTAGCTTGAGGAAAGGATCCAAGTCCTTTGTTAAGGTACATGCAGCTCGAATTTTAGAATAAATTGTAACTCTTGGTGAAATGAAAGAGACTATATCTAGAAGTGACCTTGTATTACTCTTGATATTTGATGTTACACAGGCTAGCTCCACAGTATCTATTGTTACAATGGAACATTTTTTATATATGTAATTTAATGCAGAATTGTGACTATCCACTACATATCTTTGCCCCAAGAATAATTACATGTGTATATGGATTTGTAACTTGATACTTCTAGCTTCTGAAATATTGGGATTGATAGGAAAAAATTCTGGGAATTGTTTACTTGAGGAATTTAATACTTCTTATATTTAAGATTAAGATGATTATGGGATTTTGATTATTTTAGAGTAGTTTTTTACATTATGATAATGTTCATGTAAAAATAATATTGAGATTTATGTTGCCAACAATTTGATATATTTGGATGTATAAAATAAGATAGGATAATTTTATTAATGTCCAACTAATGACCACAAAATTAGGTCAATGACCTACTATTGTGATCATTTGTGGACGTATATAAATTTATATTATATAAATTTGTGGACGTATATTATGTTACACTGGCTCGGTCTAGGGTTTTGAAGAGTTGACCCACCAATGCCAGATTTGCATTGAGGTGCACTGGGCAAAACCCTAGTTTAGGAAATGACTGTACAGCGGAGTCATTGGGCCACGAGGACACGAGGGAGAGGGCCACCTAGGGGTAATGGCATGCTAGGAGACCAACGGATTCGACGGTTCGTCGATTCGACCTTCAGTTGCCGATTTATGTCAAGTTGCAGGTCGCATGAAAAGGTCGTTCAAGGACACTTGGTCAATCTTGGTCTGGGAGCGAAAAACCAAACAGAGCGACGAAAGTGCGTGCCGTTGGCTCCTGCAAGTGTGTATGGTAAATGCCGACGTGGGTAGACCACCAACACTTGCTCGGTCTAGGTTTTTGCAGAGTTGACCCACCAATGCCAGATTTGCATTGAGGTGAACTGGGAAAAAAACTAGTTTAGGAAATGACTGTACAACAGATTCATTGGGACACAAGGACATAAGGGAGAGGGCCACCTAGGGGTAATGGCATGCCAGGAGACCAACGGATTCGACGGTTCATCGATCTGACCTCCAGTTGCCGATTTATGTCAAGTTGCAGGTCGCATGAAAATGTCGTTCAAGGACACTTGGTCAATCTTGGTCCGAGAGCAAAAAACCAAACGGAGCGATGAAAGTGCATGCCGTTGGCTCCTGCAAGTGTGTATGGGAAATTTCGACGTGGGTAGACCACCAACACTTGCTTGGCCTAGGGTTTTGCAGAATTGACCCACCAATGCCAGATTTGCATTGAGGTGCACTGGGAAAAAAACTAATTTAGGAAATGACTGTACAATGGTGTCATTGGGCCACGAGGACACGAGGGAGAGGGACACCTATGGTTAATGGCATGCCAGGAGATGAACGTATTCGATGGTTCGTTGATCCGACCTCCGGTTGCCGATTTATGTCAAGTTGTAGGTCGCATGAAAATGTCGTTCAAGGACACTTGGTCAATCTTGGTCCTGGAGAAAAAAACCAAACGGAGCGATGAAAGTGTGTGCCTTCGGCTCCTGCAAGTGTGTATGGGCAATTTCGACATGGGTAGACCACCAACACTTTCTCGGTCTAGTGTTTTGTAGAGTTGACCCACCAATGCTAGATTTGCATTGAGGTGCACTGGGCAAAACCCTAGTTTAGGAAATGACTGTACAACAGAGTCATTGGGACATGAGGACATGAGGGAGAGGGCCACCTAGGGGTAATGGCATGCCAGGAGACCAACTGATTCGACGGTTCGTCGATCCAACCTTCGGTTGCCGATTTATGTCAAGTTGTAAGTCGCATGAAAATGCTGTTCAAGGACACTTGGTCAATCTTGGTCCGAGAGAAAAAAACAAAATAGAGCGACGAAAGTGCATGTCATTGGCTCCTGCAAGTGTGTATGGGAAATGCCGATGTGGGTATACCACCAACACTTTCTCGGTCTAGGGTTTTGCAGATTTGACCCACCAATGCCAGATTTGCATTGAGGTGCACTAGGCAAAACCCTAGTTTAGGAAATGACTGTACAACGGAGTCATTGGGCCACAAGGACACGAGGGAGAGGGCCACCTAGGGGTAATGGCATGCCAGGAGACCAACGGATTCGACGCTTTGTCGATCCGACCTCCGGTTGCCAATTTATGTCAAGTTGCAAGTCGCATGAAAAGGCCGTTCAAGGACAATTGGGTTTACATACAAGCTAGGGCTTCTAAAAACTAGTGCATAGCTTACAAACTAGAGTTTGCTATACGAAACTAGCACTCTTACTACAATATAGGGTTTTGCATACAAGCTAGGGTTTACATACAAGGTAGGGCTTCTACAAACTAGTGCATAGCCTACAAACTAGTGTTTAATGGTTGCAATAGGTTCATAGTCCCAAATTTCAACACAAACAGGGAGATCATTGAACACTTGTGCAACAATATAAGCTTCCTAAATCGAGCAACAACATGAGCTCAAGTACTCATTTACTTTTGCTAGTATCTCTTAACTAACTCAACATGACATACTTATCATTTACTTTGGCCAAATAGTTTAGGACTAACAGTTGATTGTCCTAAGTTGATTGTACTACAGCAGCAAGAGTATATCAGTCCAATGTTAGGTGGTTTTAGGTCTCCAAAATAGGGGTACTAGAATAGTAGAAGGGCTAGGATGATAGGTCGAGATAGTAGGGAATGTAATCTAGGCTTGGGACAAGGTTTAGGCTAGTAAATGGGGATTGTTTATGACTGCCCTAAAGTATACAACAACAAAAAAGTAGAAACTAGGGTTTAATACATGAAACTAAGACTCTTACTACAAGCTATGGTTTTCATAGAAGCTAGGGTTTACTACAAGCTAGGGTTTACATACAAGCCAGGGCTTCTACAAACTAGTGCATAGCCTACAAACTAGGGTTTCTTATACGAAACTAGCACTCTTACTACAAGCTAGGGTTTACATACAAGATAGGGTTTGCATACAAGCTAGGGCTCCTACAAACTAGTGCATAGCCTACAAACTAGGGTTTACTACACGAAACTAGCACTCTTACTACAAACTAATGATCTCAAAATCAAGACATACTAATGATTCAATCATTTTAGTCGTTAATGTATTCATAATCTTAGGTTTTATTAAATGAGAATTTTGCATATCAAGAACAAAAAAATGACATATTCATAAAAAACATGTACATGAGAAAATTGAGCATATATCAATATTCAATTACAAATAGTATAGTATTAAGAGTATGTAACATACCTCATCATGCTAGATCCCACCTACTATCATACAACCAAGCCCTCTGCATCATCTCTTATAAGGATGGTCTCCATTAGTCTCTCGTGCTTTATATCTGGTAAGAAGTAGCGTACCTTCGATGAATTTCGCCTAGGCATTGTTCGTACCTGGATGTTTGTACCAATGATCAAGTTGGTAAAGTGGTACACACTCACACCTGGTTTATAATCCTTGTAAACGTATCCACCCCTCTTTCTTACATTGTTGTCCTGTGTCAAGTATTCACCTTTAACAACCATAGACCCAATTGGGAAGTGGTTGTTTTCATCGTCATTCATGGACATATTGAGGGTTTGCTTTCCCTCTATACAACGTGCCAACCAGTAATCATCATCCCATTCACTATCTTTTGAGGCAACCACTGCGTATATGTGCCCTTCATAATATGATTGTAGGTATATGATCAAAATACTTTTCATGTGATACAAGGCCATTAATGCACATTTTAAGATTACGTAAATAACCAAAAACATGTTAATGAAATGCATCATACCAGGTTGTACAAGGTCTGAGACATGATCAAAATCTGTAGAAATAGATGATTGGTCTTCTTCCAAAGGAGTTAACTCAAAAATTGCACGCTGATCAAGTGGAAGTGATACGCGATCCCATCCATCAACCCAATCCATCGATTCACACCCATCCCAGTCACCGTCACAGCAAGGTGGGAAAAAACAAGCGAGTTTTCTAGTCCAAATTTCAAATACTGGGTTATCCGAGCTTCGAACCGAATGAAAGCCACGAGTACCAGGCACGGTCTTGCATTCCCATGCATGTGAACGATCTATGTCTACCACCTCCCAAAAAAATCTCTCCACATGTCTCTTTCTTGTGGATTCTACTTGCATAGTTGATTCCTCTCCCATTACTGACGTGCACCACCGGACTATAGATTGTGCATTTCAAATAGTAGATTCTATAGATAGTTTCAATTCCTCTCTTTGTAGCGCTATTTTGACACATGCTCTGGCTCCATCATGCTCTCCTTTACCATGCCCATATGTGGCACTTTGTGGTTTTTATGCAATGAACACAACCATTGAAATATGCGTGCATTTTTTAACTGACCAGCACATCCATCAGACCAAATCCAGTGTCGATCCATCTGTATGTTCCTTGCCTTCAAGTGATCATAGAACATGATGAAGCAATGACGTACATAGTGGAAGTCATGGCACCTATCATCACTTACGTAGAAGTGATATTCCTTCAGAATTTCTCTTTGCTCTTCAGTGCTATTTGGGCCATGCCTATATGTGATATGGACCATCAAGGAAACCTGTTCAGAGTGATAATATTGACTTTGGATCTCATTTTGAGGTTGCAGAGTGTAGTTCTCGGCAAAATCAACAACTGAAAGTATAGTACCGCGGGGAAACATATCTCTTCATATTCTAAACTTCTCATCCTGCAATCGGGCCAAGTGGACATGCTGAACATATTGATGTGTCTTTTCAATAAATTCCTTGACGAAGTCACTAACTTTTACCTGGTGACAAGAAATGGTATCAACATTAGTTTTTTTGGGCAAGTTTGAAATGTAACTGTTCAAACATAAATTTATTGATATTTATGCAAACCTGAGATGTCACCAATTCTATCTTTTTGCTTTCTTTCCCTAGAACTATTTCATAGCTGATATATTTGAAACTTTTCATGTCTATTACCATATTGCCAAATTCACTGTCTCCACTCTCGTGCATACATTGGCTCAATAATCTTATTCCAGCACAGTTGGAGCATGTTCCATCCAAACAAGATTTTGCATAGTATGTTTTCCCCTCAGGCCTATTGCACATGATGCTATGAATGAATTCTCCTGATGAAGTCGGTGGTATTGTCAGGGAGCAATCCTGCACATGGTTAGTATGCAACACATGACGAATGTACAAAAATGTTTCATAGTAATATTCATATTCTACATGATATCTACAACAACAAGTGTTACGAAGAGTATTTATTCTAACATACCAGGGCTTACATTTCTCAAAAGATTTCTGCCCCAAGTTTAATTCTTTATGTTCATTCCTGAATCTCTCGTATAGTTCTATCTGTGTTATATCAAGAAGATGTTTAATATGCGGTTCACGATCCTTTGAACCCATTCTCAGTTTTAGTACATCCTTCCGGTTTGAAGAAGGCCTTGTGTGAACATGCCAAAAACTATGCACTAGTCCCTTTACTGCATCAACAAGCTTCATGTCACGACGTCGCAACCGACCAATAAAGGCCCAAAAATCTATCTGATCGGTTGTGTCAAGATGTTCTCTTCTAATAGAATACCTACGGAGGGTTTTTACATTCAAATTAACTATTTTGCATGTAATCTTGAGAAAAAGAAGGAGCTTGGTGTTCTTATTTACAATTGCTTGTGACAACACACGATGAGCCACATTGCGGTCCTTTGAGCGTGTCTTCTTACCAATTTTACCAAAGGCATCTATTAAGCTTTTAACTATATGAGAACTTGGTCCAGAATTCTTTACCATCTTTATCCCTAACTTTTTCCTAACAATATTCATGCTCCTAGATTTCAACAATGATAAAAATAATCTACATTTATCTGCATCAGATTTATAATCAAAATATTTATCAAGTATATGTTGAGTTTGATAAGCAATACTATGTTTAGATAGCGTACCTTCAATGGAATCGAGGAGACTTTCATCAACTTGAATACGCTTCGGAGTTCTTCGACGCGGTGTGGTTGCTAATTGAGGATAGGAGGGTGGAAGTGTACCATGTAGCGCATCACCAACACGAACTAGTGTTTCAGTTGTAGCTTGTTGTCCTTCATTCTCTTCCTGGTAGTTGGATGGTGGAAGTCCAATATTTTCTTTTTCAATAGTAGGCTCCATGTCCAACGCCTCTCTGACTTGCTCACTTGTATAACGACAAGAGGGGAACACATTTTGTGTTTCTTCATGAGCTTGATCTTGAGATTGTAAGTTATCGATTTGACTTGAAGTGGGAATTGAAGCATCCCCTAATGAGCACCTACGTTTTGCTTGTTCAACAACTCTTGTGTAACTTGAAGGCCCCTCTAGTGAATGCTTTCTTTTTTCTTGTTGTGGATTAATAGGATGAACCATGGTATCCTCTATAATTGGATTTGGATTAGTTTCCAAATAAATCCTCCGATTCATCATGTCTAGTCTTTTCTTTTCTTTCTCTTCTTCAATGACTTCTTGAGGTCTCTTCTTCCTTGATGATTTTCTTGCTCGGTTACGTACATTCCCCATCACCACAATGAT